>CANTUR010000554.1:0-403829 GCA_947683625.1 Mallotus nudiflorus
AAAAATGGCTTTGAGAGAAGCAAGTATGAGCCCAATATTTATGTTAAACAATAAAGTACAAATGATTTTCTTATTGTCTGCCTTTATGTGGATGATATGATCTACATGGGATCCTCTTGCCTTATAAATAAGTTCAAAGCTTGTATGGAAAAGAAATTTAAAATGACAGATCTTGGAGTGCTGCAATATTTTCTTAGGCTTAAGGTGAAGCAAGTTGAAGGTGGCATCTTTGTGTCACAGAAAAAATATACTGCTGATTTACTAAAAAAATTCAACATGCTGGGTTGTAAAATTGCAACCACACCAATGAATTTGAATAAAAAGTTGAAGAATGATGATGGTACTGAACCGGCAGACATAAGGAGTTTTAGAAGTCTAATTGGAGGCTTGATTTACTTGACCAATACACGGCCTGATATCTCTTTTGCTGTTGGAGTGACTTTCAGGCTCATTCATCATCCGTCAAAGCATCACTTTGGATCTGCAAAAAGGATCCTACGGTATATTACTGGAATTCTTGATTTTGGGCTGTGGTATGATAATGTTTCAGAGTTCAAATTGAGTGGTTATACTGATAGTGATTGGGCTGGGTGTTTGGAGGATAGAAGAAGCACATCTAGTTATATTTTTAGTATTGGGTCAGCTATTGTTTGCTGGAGTTCCAAAAAACAAGTTACAACAGCTTTATCCTCATCAGAAGTTGAATATATAGCTACAACTTCATCAGCTTATCAAACCTTATGGTTAAGAAGAATCCTAGAAGATGTCAATCAAAAACATGAGGAAGCTACTGAAATCTACTATGATAATCAAGCAGCGATTTCCATGACCAAAAATCCATCCTTTCATGGAAGAACCAAGCATATAGATATTCAAGTGCATTTCATTCGTGATCTTGTGTCAGATGAATCGATTATTCTTAGATACTGCAACACAAATGAGCAGGTGGCAGATATTCTAACAAAGTCCCTCCTTAGAGATAAACATGTTTATTTCAGACTTCAGCTTAGTGTTTGTAACTTTGAATTAAGGGGGAGTATTGGAGAATGATTCAAAGTTAGTTACCTAAACTTTAGCTTTGACTGAGTTGTGATTGTCATTTTTGTTCCTTTATTATCTAATTTTAGTTTCAATAATGCTAGCATTTTTGCTGCTTTCATTTTGTTAGTTTGTTATGGTGTAATGCCTATTTAAAGGCCTCTTATTTACTCTACTTTGAATCACAGATAATACAACAATTTCAGTCAATTACTTCTTCTTGTTTACTTCTATAATTCTATTGTCCTTATTTTGTTTGGTTTAATACTTGAATTAGATTCAAGTCCACTGACATCTCTTTTTTGCCCAATACCTGTTTGATAAAAGTCCTGTGTGACTGTTTCTTTATTTACTGAAAGTTTCCCAACAGTTACTGTATGTTGTAGGCTTGTAGCATCTTTAAGGAGCTAATTCCACTTTGTTTGATGTTTCCCTTCTTTGTAAGTAACTCCTTCGAATCGCATTATTCTCCTCTCCTGTATGCACTGTTCCAGTTCCAATAATTAGACATGCACTGATGATATTTTAAAGGCAGGTGGAGATTATCGTTAAAAACAGTAATATTTTTAAGGGGTGAATGATACAGATATTTTTAATTATAATGTCTATTTTTATTATAATTTTTTTATTATCATGATCCACTATTAATATTTTTAAAGTTTGAATAACATAATATTTTCAATTTAAATATTTATTTTTTACTAATAAAATTTTTTAATTTAATATATTTATTACTTACTAAAAGATTAAGTTATATATATGCAAAACAATTATTCTATTCTTTTGAGATTCACAAGAAGACATAAATCCTTACTAAGCATATTTTTATTTTTATATAAAAATAAAAATTAATATCTGTGTAAAAAATAATTTATTTTGATTTTAAGTAGCAGAAATAAATTACTTGAGAAATTTTAAACTTTAAATATTTTTTATGATTTATTCAAAATTCTTAATTTTACAAATAAATTAAAATATGATTTAAGCTAATTAGTTTATTTAAGTTTTTTTTTATATCTCTCATTATTTTCTCAAGAAATGTAATATTATAATAACTATTGTAGATTTTAGCTGTCATATTTTTATATATATATTTTTAATTATTTTATTAATGCAGGAAAATACTTATTTCTTAAAATAAAATCATATAATAAGAATAATACAGATATTAATTAATCTATTTACATTCAAAGTATATTTATCTGTCTAATGCCTTGTAAAAAAAATTTAAAATGATATAAATAAGTATAGAAAAATATGTTCAAGCATTATATATATATATATATATATATATATATATATATATAGTTCTTATTCCATTAAAACAATGTTTACAAATTTTAATTAAATATCATAAATATTTAAGTTCATTAAAAATATTTTTATTTTAAGAATATTTTAAATAGTAAAAAATAAAATAATTTATTCATTATAAGTGTTTGCAATTTATTTAGATTAAAATATAGAAAAACTTAAATTAATTTTTAAGTAGATTATTAAAGTTAAAGATATTTGTTTGATTCATTCACACTTTAAAAATATTAATGATAGAGTGCCAAAATACACTGATGAAGTGCAAAAATCTCTATCCTAAACACATAATTAATATACAGAAGTCTAAGTAATTGGCTAGTGAGTGCTCCTCTTAATTAGGATAATTTACACTGGTTATCCTGATATTTTAACCGGATCCCATCAACGTTCTAAATATTTAATTTGTCAATTAAAATTCATAAAATTTTAATTTTTATCTCATTAAAGTCATTTTACCTTTTTTTGGTTGGAAAAATCGTCCATGTGCTTACTTGTACCCTCATAATGTGGAATATTAACATAATAAAACTAATATGTGTAGATTAAGGTCAGTATAGCGGCAATTTTTTAGGCCAAATGAAGGTAAACAAGATTTTAGTGGGACCAAAATTAAAATTTTGTATGTTTTAAATGACAAGTTGAAAATTTAGAATTATAGTATATTTGATTAAAATATTAAGGAAAATAAGTACAAATTAATTTTTAATGATCTAATGAGTTCAATTTTCTGAATTAACCGAGATAAGGTGGAAGTGATTGAATTAACCAATACTATTAGAATAGGTGGAAGTGTGAGTGGAATAAGAGAATGTGCCAGAATTATTTTTACAGCAATAAGTAATAAAATTTTGAATATATTTATAAAAAGGTAATTTAGTTTCATTTAACTATTTTTCCCTATTAAATGCTTTCATAATTCAAGTGAAATACTAAAAAATGACAATCAGTTTGGAATGGAGGGAGTAAAACCTAATAGCACATGAGTAAAGTTTAAATGATTTAATATAATTAGCTTGACTTTCTAAATTATCAATAATATTATTTTTGTTGATTTTGTTCATAATTTTATTAAAATTATGAACAAAATTTTATTTTGTTGATAATAAAAATTTTATTATCAAAATTTTATTTTGTTGATTGTCATCAGTTGATTGTTATTGATTTTTGTTGATTTTTTTATTATTTTTTAAATTATTTTTTTATTATTAATGAAAAAATTAAGGCCATAAATAATTTTTTTTACTTTTATTAGTATTAATGATAAAAATAATAATTTTTTATATATCTCATAATTTTTATTATTATTTTTTTAACAAAAATCAACAAATATAAACAAAGACAAATAACAAAAACAATTGAAAAGCAACAACTGAATAACAAATTTAACAAAAAACAACTAAAATTTACAGTTGTTGATTTTTGTTTATTTGTGTTGATTTTTGTTGTTGTTTGTTATTTTTCATCATTAATAATAAAATTAAGACCATAAATATAATTTTTACTTTTATTAGAATTAATAATAAAAATAATGATTTATTTGATATATTTCATAATTTTTTGCTATTTTTACTGAAAAAATAATTATTGAATACTATAGGTAATTCTTACTTTAATTAGTTTAATTTCTAAATTTCAAATAATTATGAAAAAAAAAATTATTGAAGACTATAAGTAATTTTTAGGTTTAATTAGATTAATTTTAATATTCTAAATAATAGTAAGTTTTAAAATTAAAAAAATTATTATTTAGAATATAAAATTAAAGTATTTAAAATATATAAATCAAATAAATATATATAATAAATTTAAATTAACGATTGACTTTAAGAATAATAAATAAGTAAAAAAAATACTGAAAAAGCAAAAAAAAAAAAAGAAAAAAGAAGGCAAAACATCGAAATTGGTGACAGTATTTCAAAAATGTCCCAAAAGTGAAACATGCAAAAATAATTGTGAAAGAATAAATTGGGTTTGAACATATACGAAATAATTGGCATTGACTGCATCATTTGATAATATTTTCTCTTTTTAAAATTGATGTTAATAGGAAAAGTGTCGTTCAATTGTTATATCATGAATTTATGTTCATATTGTAATATAGACTAAAAATTCATTACAAGTATGAATGTCAATTAAAAATACATTTTTTTAACGTTTTCGTATCATGTGAAGAAGAAGAAGGTGATAATCACCGTTTGAAAAGGTAATTAGGTTCCTTAATTACAGGGAATACTCCACCTCCAATTTTTGTGCACACTTTCTTCACAAAAATTGCAGAGTAAAAATTTTGCTGGGCTTTAAGAATCCTAATGGATGATCTGCTATTGATGTCTTGCCTCTTCCCAAATGTCGATCTGCAAAAGTGTTTAAAATTTCCTAAGGAACAACCTTTCTTCGCTTTGTCATCTAATATAGAAATATAAAAAATTGAATATACCAGTTTTACAATCTGGTCATGAATGGAATTATCCACTAGTCATAAAAAAAATTGAATGTTCCTTAACTTGGGCAGTAAGAAGGAGAAGAAGGTGATAATCACCATTGACATGGTAATCAGGTTCTCAATTACAGGTCAAATAATGTAGGTTTAATATTTAAATAATAAGATAAAATATATAGAGTCATTTTTTAAATAGTGCATATCTATTAATTTTTACTTACAGATTTATTGATGTTTATTTATATGTCCGTTAATTCTCATCTGTAGGTTTATTGATCTTTAAATCTGTAAGTTCATTGATCTATAGATTTATTAATATTTTTCTTTTACTCTCATCAAAAAATTTAAAAGAATTTTTTATTTATCAAAAAATTATTTTCTTATTTTATTAGTTACAGTAGTTGAATTTAATTTTTTATTTATGATTTTAGTCAAAATTAATTTTTTATTCATTAAAATTAAATTTTTTTATATTTTATTTATAATAAATAGAATTATATATATATAAAATTTTAATTAAATATTTCAGACTCATTACTTACATAATATAAGTTCATAAGATAAAATAGGTAAATTTATTAAATAGAAAAATTACACAAATAAATTTGACAAATAATATAATAAAATTATGATGAACTTCCAATTAATAATAAATGAACATTTATTTTACAACTAATAAAATTATATGCACAAACTAATGAGTATCAAGTTATAACTAACATAAATAAACAAACACACATAAATCTAAGTACTTTCCATTTTCATATATATATATACATATATAGATAGAGAGAGAGAGAAGTGGTAGCTGATTAAAAACTATCACCAAGTACAAGTATTACTGAATTTGTCCATTAAAAATGGATATTGCAAAACTCATTTGGGCCACTCCTTTATATTTTGTTTCCTACAGGTCATATCAAGTCAAAAACGTTGCCTCAACGCTGCTTTTTTTTTTAACAATAAGATGTATTAAAGTGAAAGATTACAAAGCTTGATCGGAGTATAATAGAGCTTGAAACTATGAATGGATATTAAAATTTTGACCTAATATAAGGATTATATCTTAACTTTTAAATAATCAGTCTGCAACTTTGTTTGCGGATCTTGAAACAAATTTTATAGATACATTGAAAATGTTAGACAAATTATTTTTTATATCATCCACCAGAACATAAGCTTCCTAAGGAATAGGGTACGAATTTAAAATGCAAATTTTAATAGTAAGTTGGCTATTTAATTCAACAATAAAGCTTTGAGGATAGAAATGAGCCACATATTTTAGACTTTGGTAAATAGCGAGCAACTCAGCTTGTAAAGCTGAATGACTACGGCTAGAGAAAGTGTTAATATGCATGACTTGTCCCCTGAAATCCCTGCAGACAAAAGCAACTTTGTAATGGTGAGTGTTGGGATTAAATGATGCATCACAATTTACTTTTAAAGTTCCATGAGGTGGAGGACTTCAACAGAATGAATGAATTATGGTAGAATGTTGATCAAAACTCAGAACAGATGCCATAGATAACCACCAAAGCTTCGCTTTTCCAACTATATAAAAAGCATTTTCAACCTATCCATAAAAAAAGGCATGATTCTGAGACTTCCAAATAGACCGGCACAGAATGACCATAAAATTCAGCTATTCCAATTGAATATTTGCTTGCAACTTTCCATAAGTTATATTCCACTTGTGCTTGTGATGAGCCAGTGATTTGATTCTCTTTTCGAAAAATGTAAAAAAAAATAAAAAAATCAAAGTGTTAAAACAAAAAGGTGTCATACCTGTGATGGACCATGTTACAATGTTCAGGATATAATTTGCATTAATATATTTTCAACACCATTTTTCTTTTTTGATATTTTCATAATAAAAAAGGATTTCATGTACAAGAATCTTTGGATTATTTTTGAGCAGCCAAGCTAATGAACATCAAGATATTTTCTTTTTAAGATATTTTTTCCCCCAAGTAGAGAGGTGATCAAAATTAGATGCCAAACAAAATCGGCTTAACTTCGTATTAAACAGGCCTAACAGAGGGGAGTTTGCGACGTACAAACCTAAAGTTTGCATTCAATGTTTTTAGGTTTACCACACATATTCTGGTCCAATTGATGAACACTAGCATATGTAGCTTAAATATTTGTTTGTGTCTGACTAACAATTCATGGCAGGAATTGTTTTCGAGTTAAATTAATTAACATTAATTTTTTTCTGCCTTATAATTCTTTCATGATCAAATCAAATTAATTATAATTTAATGATACCAATAACAAAATTTTAAGTTTGATTCAGTATCAATATAATTACATTAAATTAATTATTAAATATTTTTTACTATCAAAAAAATTAGGAGATAAAAAAATAAAATTAACCGTGAATAACTCCAAGATCAATTGGTTTAAGGAGGCACAAATTATAGGGTGTCCAAAATCAAGGCTTTTATTCCTTGAGGCATCAATTGATAAAATATTTAACACTTTATATATATATATAATAATTATAATAATTGATAACGTAATAGATAATAGATATATAAATATTCTTATTTATATATATATATATAGTGTATTCTTAGTAAAGCCGCCAACTGTTGTTAAAAAAATAAAAAATAATTATTTATGTCGTAGGCAGCAATATTTACCTAAAAGTCTTCTTCCCAAATTAATAATCACCTTGTATTAAAGGATAAATCAAATTTTTAATTTAAAAATTGTCACATCTTGCATCATAATATAACGATCCACGATCTGCATTGTCCTAAAAAAAATAAAATTAATCTAGAAACGAATGTGTTTACTTGCTAGGCCAGACGACACTATCATAAAGTTTTGATAAGATGTGTCCAATTGAAGCCGAATTTGCCAACCACCCACAAGTCTACATTTCCTATATAAATAATTAAATATGTTGCATTACCACTTATTATTTTCTTTTTTATTATGAAAAATTAACACGTTTTTTTAAATTTTTTTTAAAAAATAAAATTTGGCTAACAGGTAGGCTCTGTTATGGGTGACATTTTTTCTTAGAAAACTGAATCTTCATTCATGAAAAGGAGATATAATATCCCTTCTTTCTTGCTTGGATTGAGGCCTCATGCAATAAAATATTAAATATTACACATCTCATGCATGTTTTTATTATAATAAAGGAATATGGCTTTTTTTAAAAAAAATAAAGGAACATGTTATATATTAAGTAATTCAGCATATATAAAAAGACTTCGATTTAAACTTTCTAAATAAATAAGGAACGCATTTCTAATTTCCTTATTCGTTCAAGAGAAAAATAAGAATATTTTAATTTAAATTATTAGTATTTATAGTTTTCTAAATTTGGATTAATCTGATTTAATATGAATAAAATTATAAAGGTGAAATTTTTTTTAATAAATTAAAATAATTAATTTAATATAATTATATATACTATAATATTTAAATATAAAAAGACCGTTATTTTCTATAAGAATAATTGTAAAATTATAATTTTTGTTGGACACGGAAATCACTCTTTAAGGAGATTGGAGAACAACAATGACGGTGTAGAAAGCTTGATCAACAGTCCATGCATTCACCGGCGTCAAATCTTATTATAACTCGATATTTTCACTTTTTTACGTAGTTAAAATTATTTATGATATTCTTTTCACCTTTTTATATATATAAACTAATTATAATTAGTGATACTGTCTATATATATTTCTGATTAATTAAAGGGTTTTTATTTTCTGAACAGAGTTACTCGGATAAGAAAGGTAGCAGAATCCATTCATGGATGGAAATGACCCTACCTCGAAGAGAATTCCTAAATAAAGAGTGAATACTCTCCTACTAGAATTATGATTCCTATCTCACAAGGAATTCTACTCTTTTCAGGTTTAAGCATCACTATAAATAAGACTTCATACCTCTCATTTTTTAATATTCTAATTTTTTTCTTGCTCTCTCTATAAACTTTCTCTTTATTTTTCTGACTTAGGCATCAGAGTGTTTGTGGGGACTCTCCCCACCTCTCACCTTGCCCTCTGTTCATTAATTGCAAGGTCTTAAGCTCGAGAGTTCTAGAAATAAGTTATCCAGTCCCACCTTTCACCTTATCCTCTGTTCATTGATTGCAAGGTTTTAAGCTTGAGAGTTCCGGAAATAAGTTATCAAGTGGTGCCGTCTATAGAGACTATTGGGAAAAGCCATTCATATACCTGCTAAGCTAAAGACATCCACACCATGACTTCCATCCCACCACTAACTTCGACTCTTGAAACTAACATTAATCCTTCTACACCTATTCCTTCGACTGATCTCTCAACCCCTCTCCCAATAATAGTGCTTCCAGTCACTTTTCAGTATGCCAGAACTTCATTCGGGCATACACATTCACTTCCTGACAATACCTAGAGATGCCCGGCTTTGAGCATAGACTTTCCACATTACGCTCCCTTACAACACCACTATCGTTCAATACCCTCCATACCTTTTAAGAGTTTAACAGACACATTGGAAATTACCACATTAAACCTAAACATTCAACCTCAACCAAACCAATAAGGAAGTTATGATACAAAATATCCAAGCGTAGATATCTTTAATGCAACAATAGCTAAACGCTTTAATACAAAGTGGGAACTCTGAACCAGCTCAAATCGATAATAACGCGACACCTCGACAGACACTAGAGGCAAGCAGGGGAAAGGATAAAGCGCCAGAAGGGGAATGTAGTTCAATAATTTCGGCCCTTGATGACTCAAAGTTAGCTCAAAAAGTTGAAGAGGTTATACACAAAGCTCGAGGATGAATGTGTTATGGACAACAGAACTCCATTCATAAGAAGGATAATCCAGACGGAGATCCCTACTAAGTTCAAAATCCTACCACTTGATCAATATGATGGGATGGGAGATCCCATCAACCACATATCAGAATTTAGAACAAGGATGTTGCTCCAGAATGTGAATGACGGAATCATGTGTAGAGTCTTCCCAAGCACACTCACAAAGAATGCCCAAAAGTGGTTTCATCGACTACTAGAGAACTTTGTCACTTTTTTTGAGGATCTGGCAAAACAGTTTCGTATCAGGTTCATCACTAATGTTCCCCTAGCCAAAAACATTAATGATCTTCGGATGTGCTGGCAAGAAGTCGACGAGTCTCTACGAAGTTATCTTGATCGGTTTAACAAAATAACTATGCAAATTGAAAGCCTTATTGATGAAGTTGCCATATAAGCTTTAAAAAATGACCCTAGACTCATAAAGCTTAAAAATAAGATAATGACCAAGGAACCGAGCACCTTTGCGAAAGTAATGGCGATGGCAGTTAGAATGATAAAGGTGGATGAAGATAGAAGGATGCGAAGGGAGGACAAAAAGCCACCAACCAAAGATGAAAGACCAAGATCCATATGAGAAAGCTTCCCAAAAATAAACTTCAAAAACTTGGTAGAGAGATTTGACAGGGAAGCAGATAAATACACACCTCTGAACACCTTGCGATCTAAAATTCTCATATGGGTCAGGAAGAATGGTGTCAGAATCACGCTAGCTAAGAGAATAAGCCCTAGTCGAAGATCCACACAAGATAAGTGACAATACTGCCAGTATCATTGAGAATACGGGCACGACACTAAGGCTTACAAAGAGCTGAAACACGCCATAGAAAGACTAGTGCAGAATGGTAAACTTAATAATTTCACAAAAACATCTAGAATGAGTAAAAACCTAGAAGTCTAGGTGCATGACAGGCCAGAAGTAAAGAAAGCTCGAAAGGAGCCAATTGGTATTATTAACATGATTATTGGCGGAGAAAATACTGAGAAGAAATTGAAACGGAGTAGGGGATAAAGGCCAGTCTTCAAGAAAAGAGAGATTGTATTCAATTTGGAAAATGGTTCTCATGTTCACCATCCCCACTGTGACGCCCTAGTAATAAATGCACACATAAACAATTACTTGGTAAAGTGGTTATTGGTTGACAATGGAAGCGCTATTAATGCGTTATCTTGGAATGCTTACAAAGCGATGAGAGGCTCTATTACTGACTTGAAGACCATCCAGAACCTTATTACAAGCTTTTATGGAGGAACTATACAGCCAATGGGAGTTGTGGAGTTAAATCTAGAATTTGGGAATCGAGACGATGAAGAAACGAAGGTTATCATAACAGTATTCAACGTGGTGGATCTCCCATTAGCATACAATGGAATCATAGGACGATCGACGCTCTATAAAGTAGATGCAGTCACCAGTATCTGAAACTTGACTATGAAAATTCCAGTTGAGAACAGAACCCTTACTATCCGGGGAGATCAGCATATGGCTAGACAATGCTACCAGATGGTCATGAAACCTCAGGCATAAGCTTTCCCCTAGAAACATGGGAATTAGAAAAATAAGGCACTGATCCATAATCAATTAATGACATGGAAGCATTAAAAATTACTGATAGGAAAGTAGTCAAGATCGACTATGAGCTTAACTATAACATCAAGGAAAAAATAAGGGAAGTCCTTTCTAGAAACTCGAAAGACTTCACTTTGCGGACATCTGAGATCATTGGCATAGATCCATAGGTTGCTTGAACATCAAATCGGGGGCAAAGCTAGTGGTTTAGAAAAAAAGAACTTTTGCCTATGAGAGATAGAGGATAATCGCTGAGGAAATAACAAAATTATTAGAAGTTAAATTTATCAAGGAAGTTACTCACCTAGAATGGGTAGCCAATATGGTACTTGTCAAAAAAGCGAATGGGAAGTATAGGATGTGTGTGGACTATACGGACCTTAACCGAGTATGAACTAAGGATAGCTACCCATTGTGCACAATTGACCAGCTTATAGATTCCACCGTTGGCCACATATTATATAGTTTTGTTGACACAACACAAGGATATCACTAGATACCAATGAAGGAAGAAGATCAGGAGAAAACATCCTTCATCACCTATGAAGGCCTGTATTGCAATAAGGTAATGCCTTTTAGACTAAAGAACGTTGGAGCAACATATCAAAGAATGATGAACCAGGTACTCCAGGACCAGATTGGGAAAAATGTGAAAGTATATATAGATGACATCACTATCAAGAGTAAGCATGCATAACAACACCTAACAGAAGAAAAATATGTCTTTGGAGTCAAAGATAGCAAATTCCTGGGATTCATGATCTCCCACAAAGGTATTAAGGCCAACCCAGAAAAATTGAAAGCCATACTTAACATGAAAGCACCAAAAAATATCCACGAGTTATAAAAGCTTAATGGCATAATCATGGCTTTGGGACATTTTATTTCATGCTCAGCCAGACGGTGTCTACCATTATTTCGCGCTTTAAGAAACTCTAAAAAATTTATTTGGTCTGCAGACTGCCAAGAGACCTTTAAAGACATCAAGAAATTCCTATTCTTACCACCTCTACTTAGGAGGCCCGTCCTAGATGAAATATTGTATTTATATCTCTCTATAGGTCAAGAATGCATTGCTTCAGTACCGGTAAGAGAAAAAGGAAGCCAGCAAAACCTGATATATTACATCAGCAAAATGCTCCGAGGATCCGAGGTCCAGTACCCAATGTTGGATAAGTTGGCTATGGCTATGGTTCATGTATCCCAAAAACTTCGACACTACTTCCAAGCCCATCCTATTGTTGTTCGATCCTATTTCCCTCTGCAGAAAATCTTACAAAGATTGGAGACCTCGGGCAAACTAGTTCAATGGCTACTGTTATTTAGAGAGTTTGACATTAATTATGAACCCCGTTAATAAGTGAAAGCCCAAGCATTGGCAGATTTCATTCGAGAAATCACTTTGGAAGACCTCACCACGACCAAAACACTGGAGTGGAAACTCTATATTGATGGAGCATCCTTCGCTTAAGGATCCAGCATCGAAGTGACCCTCAAAGGATCGTATAAAATTCACATTTGGTATGTAGTCTAAATAGAGTACAATGTAACCAACAATGCCATAGAATATGAGGCACTCATCACAGAATTGAAATTGGCCACTGAAGTTAGAGCCGAACACCTACTAATACACTCAGACTCCCAACTAGTCATAAATCAGGTTAACAGAACATTCCAGATCAAAGATCCAAGCATTGCTAAATACGTAAGAAAAGTCAGGCAAGTATTAAAATAAATTAAACAAGAAAGGGGCCAATGGAAGATCATTCAGATACCCAGGCATGAAAACGTTAAGGCTGACCTCCTGGCCAAATCGGCAGCTGAAGACAATTAAGCATTTAAGGATATAAAATTTACCGAAGCGCTGATAAAACTCAATACGGAAGATCCTGAAGTGTTAGAGATATAAGAAGTCTTAGAATGGATGCATCTGATAATACAATACCTGGAATATGGAATGCTTCCCAAAGATAAGTTGAAGGCTCATAAGCTAAAAACAAAGGCAGCCCACTACTCCATCCACCAAGGGGAGCTTTACAGAAAATCGCTTTCACACCCATGGTCCAAATGCGTCTCTCTAAAGGAAGGGAATTACATACTCAGGGAAATCCAAGAAGGAATTTGTGAAGCACATGAATCCCACTACACACTAACCCGAAAAGAACTACTCCAAGGATACTACTAGTCCACCATGTCTAATGATGCCCAGAAGCTAACTCAAGATTGTCACAAGTGCTAGTAATTCACTTGACTAAATCACTGGCCTTCCCACCCCCTGCATCCAATCAGAAGCCCATGGCCCTTCACCATGTAGGGGATAGACATCCTAGGTCCCTTCCTAACTTCTACTTCATAAAAAAAGTTCTTGATTGTGGCTATAGACTATTTCACTAAATGGGTAGAAGTCAAGGCAGTTCCAACCATCACATAAGCTCGGATATAGCATTTCTTTTAGAAAGAGATCATCTTTAGATTCGACATCCCTCACACCCTGATTATAGACAATGACAAACAATTTAACAATGAAAAGTTTAGAGGTTTCTGTTTAGACCTAGGAATGAAGCTTCATTTCACCTCAATAACCCATCTATAAACGAACAGACAAACAGAAGCCACCAATAGAATTATCATGCAGGGATTGAAAAAGAGACTTGATGAGAAAAAGGGAAATTAGGTCAAAGAGCTTAACAATATAATTTGGGCCTATAAAACCACCCTAGATCATCCATGGAGGAGACACCCTTCAGATTGACTTATGGCATGGATGCGGTAATACCAGTAGAGATTGGTTCGCCAAGTTACAGGGTTAACTGCAATTTTGATCACAACATTAACAGCATCGATGCCCGGATATGTTTAGACCCACTAGAAGAAAGGAGGGAGTAGACAACAGTGACAACTAAAGCACATTGGCAGAGGGTGGCACGATATCATCTCCGATATAGTCACCTAAGATAACTCAAAGTAGGTAACTGGGTACTCAGAAAGGCAGATATTGGCAAACGCAACTCAAGCACCGACAAGCTGGGTCCAAATTAGGAAGGCTCATATTAGATCTCAGAACACATAACCCAATGAGCATACAAACTAAGAAACAGAGAAGGCAAAGAGTTACCACAATTTTGGAACTTAGATTGCCTTATAAAATACTATCAAGAAAACTTAGATTGTACTCAAAATGGTATTCAATAAAATTTCTTTTCATTGAAACCAATAAATCTCTTACAAAAAGATTGATTACAAAAAAAAAGAGAAGGGTTTTATATTCTACTAATTGTATATTCGAGCTATCGGGCTTAGAGGTGGGGAAGGAAATCTCATCAGGGGCATTAGAAACCTCAATAGGCTCCACAGTAGACCCTTTAGCATATTCGAAAGCATTCCTAGAACGTGAGGCAGCTACCTTTTGATGAGCATCCTCCTCAGCAGTAATCGTTGCAAGGTCTGTTGGCTTTATTTGATCCAGCTCCGCCAAGTCCAACTCAGGATGTTGAGAAAGTAGGACCCTTTTACATTTAGACCTGTAGGCTTTAAGAAATCCCTTTACCATGTTTTGGTAAGATTTTTTATCATTTTCTCTGGACTTCTTGACCTCAGATAGCCTCTTCTCCAGACTTGCAATCTAAGAATCTTGATATTCAATCCTTCTGGTCAATTGACCTTGGCTATGCTCCAGATTGGCGATTTTCTTCTGGCTTACCTCAGCCTTAGATTTTTCTATACATATTTTGTTTGACAAAGCTCTAATTCTGCCTTTGTGCTATCCAACTTCTTTTCAAAGTCAATAGCTATTATTCAGACCTCCGTCTCCTTCAGGCTGTGCTAGCTTTTCAAGTAGAAGTATTGGTCCTTTGCCCGTAGCAAGGCCTGGGTCATCTATAAAAGGGAAAAATCATGTTAAGTACAAGAAAAATGTGTAAGTAATAGAGACACAACATTCACTTACTTTTAGTGAATGACTGATCATTGAATCAAACAACCCCTTCGAACCTTCGTCAGACCAGCGCTGCATATCCACCGGCAACCTCAGCAATTTTGCATACTAATCTCTAACTTAGTTGTTTGAGACACTCGATAGCTTCATCTTATTTAGAATCCATCCCCTCATATCTGGACACCCAGACAGCCTTGGGCGATGAATGTATATCTCCTCATCGAGCTCCTCAGCATCAAAGTCTTGATCGATCAGCCGTCTTTTCTGTGGACCTCCCTTGCTAACACGGGATGATTCGCCTACTGATTTTTCTTTTGGATTAATGGCTATGTGCTAAGGGGCTACAATGGCTTTAGGTTTCGAAGAAGGAGAGGCCCGAACTACTTTTGGGGCGGTTGGCTTGTCAGCTAGAAAGGAAATCCCATCTGTAAAAGTAAAAAAGTCAGCCATCTATAATAAAAAAGATAAAGCAAGTTAGAAGGATACCTTTAAATAACTCAAATGCACCAGTAGAGTGAACACAGTTCGGATAGACTCTCCACAGGTATCTCCTGGATACATCCTTAGCCAATCGAGCTTCAGCCAGACCATTGAGATGCAGCCGTAAAACCATCTCTGTATCATGATTGGGCAGTCTTAGAGGTCATTTCACCCTATGGCACTCATTAGACCACATTCGTCGGACATCCAGGAAGTTCGTCAGGTGTTTGATTATAAAAAAATTATGCCTCCACTGCTTATGAAGGTCTAAAAGCTTTACAAATAGGGTATGATTTGGAATGGCTGATAGGGAGAACATTAGTTCTCCCTTCTTCCTAGTCAGACTATACAAATATTGCAAGACGTCTAAATCAGGCTCCTTACCCTCTTTGTGCATTAGTTAGACCCAGTCAGAATCCTATAACTATTCGAATGAAGCTGATCAGGTGCTATATTATACCTATTCATGAATATTTTAACGAAGGGATCTAACGAAAACTTTAAACCCCGCTCTAATTGGTTAAAATATACTACTAATCTACTAAGCCCTAACATGGGGGAATGAGCCATAAACTTCCTATCTATTGTATGGAGGGTATAATAAGTGGGAATACAGAACCGCCTTCGGTACCCCCCCCAGCAGTTCATCATCTATTTTAAATGTAAATAGGTTGGAACTAACCTGTTCCCTTGGTGCTATAATATTTTCTATAAAAAGGCAGAGCACACGAAAGATAAAGAAAATAGGAAGAAGAAGGAGAAGGACAAAGATCACCTAGTTATAAAATACAAAGATCGTGGCAGACAAAACGTAGCAGCAATAGCAACGCAAATATGACAATGGCGAAATAAAAGGGCAAAATGCATCAATTGACAAGCAAAGGGATATTTATAGATTGACATAAGGATCTGGAAACAAACCATTAATTGCCCTCATCATTACTTCGCTTCTCCCCACATCATTAAGGGTAGTTTAGGAAATGTAAAGTTCATTAATCGAGTGGTCATTATGACAGTAGCAAAAACGTCTCATCTTCTGACACATGAAAAGATGCATTGCTCACACGATTCAAATTTCAAATATCTAGGCATCGAAACGGCATAGCCATGCCTCAGCCCGCACATATCTTTATTAGCTCTCTTTCTACTTACTTAGAACTAGCATCCGAACTATGCTTTCAGCACACTCTGACTGTCTGGCACTCAAGATACACTACTAATGCACCAAGATTAAGTTTAATGACTAAAGTTGGCACCCTCAAGTCGCTTCTATAGTACTGAGGTTCTGAGCATGTAAGCCTAGCATCCTTACACCGAGCATCTAAGTCCAATGACTGAAGTTGGCACCCTCAGGTCACTTATATAGTACTGAGGTTCTGAGCATGTAAGCCTTGCGTCCTTGCACCAAGCATCTAAGCCTCAAGCATCTAAGTCCAGTGACTGAAGCTAGCACCCTCAGGTCACTTCTATAGTATTGAGGTTCCGAGCATGTAAGCCTCATGTCCTTACATCGAGCATTTAAGCCTCGCATGCATACTAGCAATTAAAGTTGGCACCCTCAGGTCGCTTCTATAGTATTGAGATTCAACACTTAGGCCATGCTTTTATTACATCGAACATCAAAATTTTCATAATGACTGGTTTCGTCACATTGTTCTCATACAAATGGGTTAATCTATTGCATTTGATCTCGCAAATATTAGCGTGCCCTAAGGTCCAGATGACACCTCAACAATACGATGGTTTCAAGACTCAGTATTGAACTTTACTTTCTTCCTATGACTGAGGTTGGCCACCTCAACTCACCTTTTCATGTCACTATGCAGTGACTAACTACTTTCTCTCTATATGGAAGCATAAGTGTTCTATTCTACTCGGATACATCGGATATAAATATCAGAACAAACCCGCGGAGGGACTCTTGATACTGCCTATATATATTCCTATTTAATTAAAAAAAATTTATTTCCTGAACAAAGTTACTCAGACAGGGAAGGTAGCAGAATCCATTCATGGAAAGAACTCTACTCCAAAGAGAATTCCTAAGTAAAGAGGGAATACTCTCCTACTAGGATTATAATTCTTATCTCACAAGGAATCCTACTCCTTTCAGGTTTAAGTATTATTATAAATAAGATCTTATACCTCTCATTCTTTAATATTCTAATTGTTTTCTTGCTCTCTCTATAAACTCTCTTTTTATTTCTCTGACTTAGGCATTGGAGTGTTTGTGGGGACCCTCCTCACCTCTCACCTTACCCTTTGTTCATTGATTGTATGGTCTTAAGCTCGAGAGTTCTGAAAATAAATTATCAATTCCCACCTCTCACCTTACCCTCTGTTCATTGATTGTAGGATTTTAAGTTCGAAAGTTTCGAAAACAAGTTATCAATTATAATAGTAAAAATGTCAATATTTAGTACCAATAATATCTTCTTGAATTGTTCAAAAAAATTCTTTTTGAAATAAACATAATTGTTATTCAAATTAGATGGGGGCTTAACAATCCATTTTATTTTTAATCGATACTATGACTCATTCGAAAATATTGAGTTTAACTGTTAACCAAAAAAAATTGTATCTAAATTTATTTATGATGAAGTTGGATGTATAACTAATTGAGTTTTTAAAACTATATATATGGAGGAAGTTTACCCATATTTTATCGCGGCTAATATTAAAATATTTCAAAATCGATATAAATACAAAAATAAAAAAATATAAAATATAAACATTTTAATTTAAGTATTAGAGATAACAGACAACATTTCATTAGTGTAAGTTGCTCAAATTTATTAAAAAATAATGTAAATAGTACATAATAAGTCGCATAAGTTTTTTTTTTTTTTTTTTATAATTTATTATGCATTCTTATGGTTAGAGCTCATTTTTGTGTTGGAATTATCAAGCCCGAAAATAAATAAAGAAAAGTAATTAGTCAAATTTAAAGATAAAATTTATTTAAACAAAAAAAAAAAGCTTCAAATGCATTTTTTTGACAGACGATTCTTATGAAAACACATAAACACTAAAAAAGGAGAAGGATTCAATTGAAATTGCTGTTGAACAAATTTTTTTTTTTATTACATTGACCTGACTAATTTTTCTCTTAATCACATATGCCAAATTTGGCCAAATGCAAGACATATTCAGCCATTGTGGGATTTACAGGAAAAAATTATTTGCTAATACAAACAAACAACAACTTCAACAGAAATAGGTAAGAAGCTGCTTTATTCAACATCATAAAAATAAACTAAGTTATTACATAAACAAAAATTCAAATGAAAAGGGAAAAACTTAATAAAGAGCATTTTGTTTATACATTAAAATAACCAGCTATGTCCATGGACTAAACCCATAGAACGGATAGTTAGAGTCGAGTCTTGGGGGTTTTTTTTTTTTTTTTTTTTTGTGAGAGAAAGACAAAAATTCAAAGACCAACAAAAACAAAAAACCTGGATTTAGATTCAAAATCCATGGACCTGCACAATTATTTTGACCGATAAATAATAAAAGAACAAAATATAATCAGTTAACTCTAACTTTTGACACCATGCAGGACCTCCTTATAATTCGTAAAATTTTTTTTAAAAAATCACTTTTTTTTTTCAGATAAGAACAAAAAGAACATTTCAAGCTAAGGCTGAAAATGCACAATTAAAGAACTATTTCTGTATTGGTAAAAAAAATTATCGCGACAGAACCCAAACCTCGATCGACCATTTTAAAAGCCATGGAAAAAAAAAAATCAAATTAACCACAAATTCATTGAGCACAGAACATCGGATGCAAGAAATCAAACATGGTGGCTAGGACAGGAAACGTCCATGCAGGCAAATAAGACGTAGGGTTCTCAAACCTCAGGGTTGCATCAAACGGCAAAACAACTCCATAGTTGTTTGGATAAGAACTTCGTTGAATTAATTGGATTTTTTTCATTAATATATTGAACCGAATTTTTTTTTTGACTCTGTGTCAACAATTCTACTATTATTAGTGAACAATAATGGAAAAATTCCATCATATTCATAGAGGACATAATTCGCATGGATATAGTAAGTCTCACTTGGGCTGCTTTAATGGTAGTCTTTACATTTTCTCTTTCACTCGAAATATGGGGAAGAAATGGACTTTAGGGTTATCTGAATGATTGGTCTCAATTCGGGAGGAAGCACTGGTAATAGGCATAAAACCATCCATTATCACAAAAGAATCGAAAGGATGAACTCTTTAAACAGGCATGACCTACAACCGAAAAGATAAATCTGTAACGGCATAACAACAAAGAAGAAAAATGATGAGCAGAATGCAAGGAAAAAAGCATATCATAGCAAGACTATATACAGCACACCAAACAGGGGCACTGGGTCTAAAATGCAAGACATGGAGCCATGCAAAACATGCGGAAAACAAATATATATGTGTGTGTTAATAAAATACATTATTTAAACTTCATACCAACATTTTAAAGCACACATGCACATATACATATATAAATTAAATGTTAATTAGTAAATATACATATATAAATTAACCTTCTTTTATTGTGTCAAACAAAAAAGAGATGTAAGATCAAGAAAATGAAAGGTATTACTTTAAAGCAAACATGAAAAAAAAAACAAACAAAAACAAAAACAAAACCCTTTGTTAAGCAATTTCACTCCATATAGGATACAACCCATGGGGGAAAATTTTTTCAGAACCTTTAAGGTTTCTCCCACAATAACATAACAATAGGATTTCAATTGAAAATGAAATTCTTCTAGACCACAATCAACATAGAACATATGAACAATATATTGACCGTTTACTATTTCGTGAATATATTTAAAAATAATAATAGGAAAACATACTTTTACACATCCAAAAGTCAAAATTCACATAAATACACAGTATAACAAACCTTTCACCTATCATGAAGCCAAGTTGAAATTAAATAGCAACCAGTGAGCAGAACTCAACATTTGGAAAGAGAAACTATGTCATGATCCAAAACAAGGGTCATGACCGGCGTTAGGGAATAAAAATTCTTTCGAATTTGAAATCCGTAGTAAGCATTTAAAATAAAATAAAATAAAAACATGCAATAATAATAAAAATAAATAAAATATCTTGCAGCGGAAATTAAAATCTCATAAGTAATAATGTAACTCATCCATATATATAATATCTTTTAATACAAATTCTTGTTTCAATTCTTTAAAATACAAATCTCATACATATATAAAATAAACATCCCACAAATTTAACTACAACTACTGCAGTGTCTAGAATACAAAATAAAATCAAGTAAGCAGTTTACATAGTAAAGCAATCACACTCTCAAATCACATCACACATCAATCAAATCAATCCAATCAATATCCACAAATAGGTTAGTAATTTAACCTACAGTCTATCATCATACCGGTACATACTCGGTTCTAGTGCTGCCCATTAGGTAGCACGTTCTATTGATATCCTTCATTTATATATATAAAACATACATTCATAAAATAAATGATGCATGACATTAATTAAAATAACATTATAAACCATATATATACTAGAAATATACCAAAACTAAACCAAGTATATTTCGAGTATATATATATGTTAAAAAAATTCAATTCAATTAATAAATAAACCAAAAATAAACCTTATATATACTTAAAAACATTTTAGGTATAAATCATGAATAATACATGCATTTAATGTAAAATATACCAAAAATATACTAAAATATACCTAAGCAATTATTAAACCATTTATGCATATTTCATAAAATTTAAATATGCATTTCTAAAACATGCATCCTAAAACACGTATATATAAAATAACAACTTATATTTATACGCTCTATGAGATGAGTTCGACGGGCCTGGTCCACTAGGTCTCGGTCTCGGTGCAATTAAACAAATAAACGACAACATGAAATCAGAATAAGTTTAACGAAATTCTAGAGGCTCAACCTAAACAATAGACATAGAATAAGAATAGAGATTAGACCGGATGTCACGTTTTACGAGAATTCTATCAAAAATTTGACAGAACTTCCCTTGTAAAACGGACATCTCTCTACTTAGAAAGTAGAGCTGGTCCTGCAAGAAAACACACTTCGAAAATACATAGTCTCACAACCTCTCGGTCGGACTCCCAAACTATAATTCTATTGACTGAGGTTCACAATTCATAAAATATGCATATAATACATTTAAATTTCAAAAATACAGAAAATACCCTTAATATACCAAAATATAGCAAATTAGATATTTAAAACATTGAAAATAATTATTTAATCGATAATTACAATAAAACCCTAATTTTAATAGAATATTATTAAAAATCAACAATTCTCGATAAATTCATAAATATTAGCCAAAATTCATTTTATAAATTCAAATTACATATTTAGCCCAAAAACATATTAAAAATCATTAAAAACTCATTTATTTACAAAAATAGTACATTATATATAATTTGAACATAATTTTTGAAAAATATTTTTAATTAGTTAAAAATGCTAAATAATTTGTAAAAATTATTTTTATACCTCAAATAACTATTAAAACCAATTTAACTAAATTTTCAACCAATTTAGTACCAAATTACCAAAATACCCCTAGTTATATATAATTTCACATAATACAATATAATTATACAAAAATTCACTAAAAATAATATAATTACTCAAAAATTAATTTCTCAACATATAATTCAATAAAATCAATAATTATACTCAAATAACCCATTAATTTTTAACAAAAGGCTCACTTAACCTAATTTTCTAAAAATCACCTAAACTAAATAAATTCATAATAATTATAAAAAAATTAAAAATAAATTTCTAAAATTCATTTTAACACCTATAAACACCATAAATCACAATTTCATAATTTATTTAATTAATTTACGAAAATTAGAAAATATTAATAAAATAATAAAAAATTCACAAAAATCAAAATAATTCCCAAAAATTCCAAAAAATTTACAAGATG
Source organism: Mallotus nudiflorus (assembly GCA_947683625.1). NCBI lineage: Eukaryota > Viridiplantae > Streptophyta > Magnoliopsida > Malpighiales > Euphorbiaceae > Mallotus > Mallotus nudiflorus. The sequence continues at coordinate 22,585 of CANTUR010000554.1, forward strand.
TAGATTGAGCTACTAGGATAAAGCTTTATGAAGGAAGTTAGCTTGAATCATTAGAATCGAAGTTCAAAAAAATCAAGAACTCATAAAGGCCGAAAATGAAAATTGAGAACCAAGGAAAATCTAGACCAAATCACACGAAACTAAGTTTGAAAATGAACTCATCGGAGCTCAAAGAGAAGATAGAGACTAGTGGCGTCCAAGATGGTGGCCGGAAGAGGCTTGATCGGTGATGAGCTAAGTTTCGGCTTCCTCGGGTTTTCACGGCCAAAACTCGTCGGAAATGGAGGAAGAAGGCGGCAGAGGAAATTTGGGAAGGTGGTGGACGTTCAGGAGGCACTTCGACGGCAAGGGAAAGACTTGGTAGTGGCGGAAATGGTGGGTGAGGGGTGTCGAGTTGATTTGGAGAAGATGATGGCAATGGTGTAATTTTTACAAACTTTATATTTGTATGTATGTGTGTGTATATATATATATAACTTTAACTTTAAATATTATAATATATTAATATTATATTCAAAATAATTATACACCACATGTCAAAAATATCAAACCAATTTTTATATACATATACACATATATATAATACATATTAATTTAATAAAAATATATAATATATACTTAATTAAAATAAACCCTAATTATTAAATATGTATATATATATGCATGTATATGTATATATATTAATGCTATAATTAAAATCGTGCATGGACTCATGCAAATACATAAAACCAACTAACATAATTAATAATTATTTATTTAGGTTTTAATTTTTTCAAAAATAAAATTCTCAAGAAAATTTTACATAAGAAATCTAAAATAACTAAAGATAACTTTAATAAATAACAAACTAATTAAATAATTAAATATATATATATTAAAATTAGTAACACTGCATATCTCGATGCAGTTTAAAATTATTTAAAATATCGGGATATTACAAACTATACGTGAAAAATGTCAGCAAGACACACAAACAGAGTAAAAAATAAGAAAAGAATTCATGAATTCAAGCCCTGAAAAGAATCGGTTATACAACTTAGACATCAAATGTTAAGTAGAGTTGATTTTAAAATTTTACTTAAACATAACCCTAGATCTCATCTAAAATTCCAAATCCAAGAATCCAATTTACAACTAACACATAGCTAATATCCAAATCAATACAAAACAACTTAGGAAATCATAAGTTAGCAGAATACTTACCAATTTTCAAGTGTTTGATGTAAACCACATTTCATCTACTACAATGGTTGGCCTTTATTGATTCAACTCTTAAATCAATCAATTTAAGCCTCCCACATGTGAGGCCTCTTGCTTAAGACACCAAGCTCCACTATATCTCAATCTTGCCTTGATCAAGTGGTAACAAGCTTCCCCTCTCAATTGACCTCACGAGCTTGCACCAACTTAATCCCTTTACAAAAGCTTTAAGGTTCTCTGGATATGTGTTTTTATTTATTTTCTTTTTGGATTCCTTATGGTTTCCCATATCCCTCTCACTTCTTATCTTTACCCATATATATCTCTTTTAGCTTTTAGATATACTTGGTGGAGATTAAGTATAGAGAAAGTTGACTTTTCCCTTCGATATACACATGACACATGCATTGATTTATCAAAAAAAATAAATCCTTAAAGTCCAAAATAGATGTAGAGATTACAATTATTGCAAATTCTCTACATCACCGTGGACTTACACATGTCCATATATATATATATCCTTATCATAATTTAATTTATTAAAATCAAATAATAAACCTCTTAATAGATTTGGGCTAATCCATTGGGCCAACACTTGGTCCAAAAACCCATTATATTACTTAAGTGAGCTTAAACGCATTGGGCCAACCTTGTCCCAAAGTCCATTCTAACTCACAAGTGGGCTTAGATAAGGATAATGGGCTTAGTCAACAACTTGTTTAATCTTTGGTTTAAAGCTCTTTTGGGCCTAGGCCCATCACATTTGGGCCATTATCCAAGTAATTAAGAAACAAAATATATCCATTATTAATTTAATATCTTAATTAATATTTCATATTAATTAAGCACAAATTAATAATTAAACCTTTCTTTGAAATTATATTTCATGATATGCTAGAATCATTGCTATAAGTATAAATTTAATTCCACTAATATTAATTAATTGATTAAACTCTTTAATCAATAATTAGATTAATATATAGAGATATGGTAAAACCTTTTAGATGTGACTAACTAGGTTCATGTCTAATTAGCAATGAGAATATAATATCAACATTTGATATTATTTGAAACTCTTTTAAGTCTAAATGTGAAAATCCCATATTCACATTTAGTTCTCATAAGTTATGAGTGTACCCCTAGCATTGATATCATAACTACCCAATTAGACATGAATGTATTTATTAATACACACGAACCCTTTGGTCATAATTACCGTGCACTAAAATTCCTTCATTAGAATATCCCAATATAGCCTAGAGTCATGGTTTAGTCAAACTCTAATAGCTTTATCACTTATGCTCATCTCAAGTTCTATTCTTGATAAAACATGACAAATACTAGAAACACTTTATAACATTAAAACTCTTTCAGCTTGTGTCATGTTTGTCTAGGCCAAGAACTTATTCATCAAGAACAAACTTAGATAGCACAAGATCTTATCCCTATTTACTCCAGGTAATGAATCCCATTATAGTTGAACACTTATCCCTACACTTGACCAACTAGAGCCACTACACACCATATACCATGTGTGGTTAACACAAGTATATAAGTGGTAACAAACTTTAACCACTCAAATGTGGATGACCGTGTCACATTAGGTTAAAAGACTATATGAACCATTATGACCTAAACTGTGATTGTTGACTGTAAGTGAATATCCTTATGATCATAAATCTAACGTCATGTTTGATCCACTCATCACATGAGTATCCACATATCTATTCTGATATCTCATATCAAGTAGCATGAGACTCACTACCTCCCACTATTAGTATCACATACTAATTAAGGAAAATAAATAGAGGTGATAGTTTAATTAATATAACCTAAATATTAATTATCAGACTATGAATGTATTAAATAAGTTTGTACTTATATTATCAACTCTTAATAATAAACATATTTAACATAATGCTAAATGGTTAATACTCAAATAAACAAACTCTTTATTTAAATGAATATTATATTACCATTGGGATAATTTACAATGTCATGATATATTATTAGAATGGTACTATGGCACATCTACGCTAACAATCTCCCACTAGCACTAGTGTCATTCACTATTATATGTAAGACCCATCTTCTTATATGACGGTCTAACTGTATTTAGGTGAGCGCCTGAGTCAGTGGATCAACCAGATATCGACTAAAGCTACCTTTTGCACAAGCACAATGCCTATCCCAATAAGTTCTCTGATAATATGAATTCACCTTTCTATGTGTTTGGATTTTAAGTGAGACATGTGTTCCTTTGCTAAAGAAATGGCTTTATTATAGTCACAAAAAGAGGAATCAGGGACTCAATGAAAGGAATAATTGTTACTTAAAAAATGAACCATTTAATCCAAATAACTACTTTAGCAACATCTAATGCAGCTACATACTCAGCTTCTATAATGGACTCAACAATGATACCTTGCTTAGAACTCTTCTAGCTCACTGCACCTCCATTACAAACAAAAATAAATCCAGAGATAAACCTTCTATCATTCATATTTGATTAAAAATCAGAATCTGTGAAACCATTTATTTGTAAATCACCTTCTCCATAAGTTAAGGTTAAATCTTTAGTGATTCTCAAGTATTAAAAGATTCTCTTAACCGCTCTTGGAATTAAGAATGTTAAACCTCTTCAACACCTTTTGCAAGTAAAGACTCTGGGATAAACCTATCATTCTCTTCAATTTATTTATATAGATTCAAATCTCGAGAATATGGGTTGCCACCCCTAAGTCCTTCATCGAGAAGGTTTTAGATAGCCATATTTTCACAAAAGTCATCATTCTGACATCATTTCCAATAAAAAAATGTCATCTACTTACAAGACTAGGAAAATGAGTTTAACTCCCACTAACCTTCTTGTAAACATATGGCTCGTCTTTCTTTTTAATGAAACCATAAGAATGGATAGCCTCATCAAATGATGATTCTAACTCCTTGAATTTTGATTGAGACCATAGATGGATCTATTAAACTTGCATACTTTAGAGCTTTCCGTAGATTCATAAACCTTGGGTTACTCCATGAAAATTTCTTCTTTAATATTACCATTAAGGAAAGTGGTTTTAGCATTCATATGCCAAACCTTATAATCATAGTGTGTAGCTATAGCTAAAAAGAATTTGAATGGATTTAAGCATGACTAGTGGCAAGAAGGTTTTCTTATGGTCAACCTCTTGCCTTTGGCAAAACTCTTTTGCTACAAGCTTAGCTATATAAGTCTCTACCTTTCTATCTACACCAATCTTTCTTTTAAAGATCCATTCACACCCAATGGGTACAATACCATCAGGAGGATCAATAAATATCCAGACTTGGATTGCATATATGAATCCATTTATATTTTCATAGCCTCAATCTATCTAAATGAATAAAGTTCCTTTATTAGTAGTAAGATCATCAATATAAACACTCTCTTTATGAACATGCAACTCTTGCATATCATGAAGAAAATCGTATCTTTTCGGAGGATAAGATACCCTACTATACTTTTTAGGAGTCGGTGTGATGACATTCTTAATTAGAATAGGCTCTATGGGTTTATCAATATCCATTTTATTAGTTTGTTAGGCTTCTTTAGATGATTCGTCAGCTAACATTATCTTCCTTCCTTTACCACTTTTTGAAGGAAAATAACATCTCTGCTTATAACAATAACTTGTTCAGTAGGAGGATAAAAGCAATACCATAAACTATTTTTAGGATATCCAACAAACCTTCATTTAATCAATTTTGCATCCAACTTGTCTGATTTAAGCCTTTTGATAAAAGCTAGACATCCCCAAATCTTAACATATTTAAGATTTGGTTCTCTACCATACTATATCTCATATGGTATAATACAGACGGATTTAGATGAAACATGATTAAGGATGCAACATGCCGTTTGGAGTAGATAACCCCAAAGTGAAATGGGAAGATCAATGTAGCTCATTATATAATGTACCATATTTAATAAAGTACATTTTTGCTTTTCAAACACACTATTGTGTTTAAGGCAGTGTGAGTTATGATACAATGTCATGTTCCTTTAGAAACTCAATAAACTTGGTACTTAAGTATTCTCCTCTTCGATCTAATCTTAGATTTTTAATACTTTTCCCAGTTTGGTTCTATACTTGGGCTTTGAATTCCTTGAATTCAAAGGATTCACTTTTGTTCTTCATAAGAAACAAGTGCCCAAACCTTGATAGATCATCTATAAAGGTTATAAAGTAGTATAAACCACTTCTAGTCATTTCAGAAAATGGTCCACATACCATGTATGATTTCCAACATGTCCTTGGCTTTTAACATTTGTCCAACAAATGGTGATGTAATCATCTTGCCTTGAAGACAAGCATCATAAGTCAGATTAGATATGAATTCAAGAAAACTCAAGATTCCCATCCTTTCTAACTTTGTGATCCTATCTTCTGTAATATGATATAATCTCAAGTGCCATAGACATTTGGAATTAGAGGTATTTTCAATTACCATTTGTACTTTCATTACTCACATTAACTTGAGGCTAATTGTCATTGGTAATATTATCAACATAATATAAACCATGTATTAAATGACCCATGCCTATTATTTTACTTCCAAAGTAAATATTACATATGTCTCTATTAAAAGGAAACTTATAATTTTTTTCTAGTCAAACTAGAAATAGAGACAACGTTTTATAGACATTAAGTACATATAATACATTATCCAATAATAAATTTTATAATAAAGATCAATAGAAGTAAATCCTATAGCCTTGGCCACAATACTTGCTCTATTACCAAGATTTAAAGTTACTTTATTAGGCCTTAATCTCTTCTCATTTGCTAAATCCTCAAAGGATATACAAATGTGAGAACTTGCATCGGTATCCAATACTCATGCTTTATATGAGCTCTTAGAACATTTAGAAGCATATAGCTTAGAGAAAGTCTCACTTTCTCTATGATTGCCCTTTCCTTTTGTCTTTAAGACTCAAGGAACTTAGGACAATGCCTCTTCCAATGTCCTTTCAAACACTTTCCCTTATCTTACTATTGCTTCACAATAGCCTTGCCCTTTTTTTTGGCTATACCACCTATAGGCGTGACAACACTTGTCTTGCCATTTGGTTTTACTTATTTCCTTTCTTCTTAATCTTACTAAAAGATGAAATAAGAGCAACCTACTTCCCTTTAATACCTTTGATAGCCTTTTGGGCCGTCACAAGCATATTAAAAAATTCTATAAGAGTGCACTCTATTCTTTCCATATGGAAGTTTTATAATGGTTTGCCTAAAATATTTATGAAGGGTTTGAAGGATCTAATCCATTTGGAGATGGAAATCCATTGTGAAGTCTAGACATTCTAGCTCATATGGACTCCCAAATCCTTACCCTCCTTCATCTTATCACAAAATAACTGCTTTGATATCTCATATCTAGCAGTCCTACTTTATTTACCAAATAACCTTTGTAGGTGAAGTAAGATTAGATTTTCATTTGTGTACTTCTCATGTTGCCGATAATATTAAGTATATATAGAAGAAAACATTATGCATCATGCTTACAAATCATTATACATCCATTTATATAGAGTATAATGTTCTCTTAGGAAGCATTTATTGGAAAAGGACCGGGTGGGCTTTGATCAATAGATATAGAATCATTTGAGAAACTAAAATAACTTTTAGGTTCTTTAGCCAATCAAAAAATTTAAGGGCCCGTGAGCCTATATAGGTCGAATATGAATAATAGTGGGTTTGTAGATCTCATATTATCAAGTTATGCAAAGGTAACAATATTAGTTAGTTCTATAACACTGTTATTACCATTAGATTCAGTCTTTAATCATAACGGTCTCCCACTAACTTGGCGAATTCCATACTTCCATAGTAGAAAACAGAAATCCCTTGTTGGATGGATTTCTAACGGGTGATGGATTTTGTAATAGGTCACTAATATCCCTCAGGTACATAATGCCATTCTTGGAATATTAGTTCTCATTAAGTGATAACTCTTGCCATTGCATCTCATGCGAGGTTCCATTAATTCGGCTTCTAATGTTACGAAACTTAGGTACACATTGTCATTCTTGGCCCTTAGCATCAGTTAGGTCCACACCATTGGATTAGTGAAATGTATAAACTTGAACACTACACAACTTAGGTACGCCTATTTGCCATTCTTGGCATGTAGTGTGTTTATACACCCACAACATCTCATACTTAACAATAACACTACATAAATCTCTTAAAACTCATGTACACCCCTATGTATCCATACTCGATGCATAGAGTCTAAAACCATGCAAGTTATTGATCCTATGGAGAGCCTAGACCTAAATTTATTTTGGAAGATTTTCGAGTCTAAATTTTAAAAGTCTCACTTTGCACATTAGCCATTTTGCATTGCATATATCTCATATATACATAATATGACATTCATACACATATCACATATGCATACAATTCATGGCATCCATTTATACATATCACATATGCACTTAGCATATTATAACATATATATCATATATGTACATCAAACAAGCATAATAAATGCAAAAATATGGAGTGATCATAGGCCCCACCTAACCCTATTCTAACTCTTAGAATATATTATGGGCCTTGACTCCATGGGTTTCGTCATTATGGGCTTTATCACTTAGGCTTGTAATCATCTCCAAGGATCTCCAACTTGAACTCTTCAAGCTCCATATCACAACTCTTGTGAATTACAATGATTCTTTGGCATTCCAAGGTGAATATTACATCCTAGTTCTATGTAATTAACACTTAATTACATAACTAATAAAAATGAATTATTATTACAAAAACATGGATGTAATCTTAAACCATGACCATTCCATGCATGTATGAGAAGCATAAGACTCATAAAATGCAACTATTGCATGTTAAGGTTAAAATGACAAGCATACAAGCAAGAATTAGGGCATGCCAACTCGTCACCGTGTGTGCAGAATTGTTACAGAAGCAATAGGTGCTAACTAGTTCTGCATATAAGTAGGTGCCTAGCACCGTTTTAATTTGCATGGATGTGTCGACTCAACACAAAAAGGAGTCGTGATGACTCGTAACACTATGCCAACTTGGCACTAGATTTATACAGAACTAATTACCCAAATTTGCCTAAATTAGCTACAACACTTGTAACTTACACCAAATTTAACCATAAAACTTGTCATTATGAATCAATTAGCATGTGAAAAGTGCAAAAAGGAGCTTTAATAGCATTAAAAGAAATCAGTTATGCAACTTAGACATCAAATGCTAAGTAGAGCTAATTTAAAATTTTACTTAAATATAACCCTAGATCTCATCTAAAATTCAAAACCCAATGATCCAATTTGCAATTAACACATAACTAATATCCAAATCAATATAAAATAACTTACGAAATCATAAGTTACAAAATACTTACCAATTTCCAAGTGTTTGATGCAGACCACATTTTATCTATTACAATGGTTGGCCTTTATTCATTCAACTCTTAAATCAATCACTTCAAGCCTACCACATGTGAGGCCCCTAGCTTGAGACACTAAGCTCCACCATATCTCCATCTTGCCTTGATCAAGTGGTGACAAACGTCCCCTTTTAATTGACATCATGAACTTACACTAACTTAATCCCTTTGTAAGAGCTTTAAGGCTTTCTTTGGATATATGTTTTTATTTCTTTTCTTTTTGGTTTCCTTACGGTTTCCCACATCCCTCTCACTTTTTATCTTTACCTATATATACCTCTTTTAGCTTTTAGATATACTTTGTGGAGATTAAGTGTAGAGAAAGTTAACTTTTCCCTTCAATATAAACATGACACATTCCTTGATTTATTAACAAATAAATAAATCCCTAAAGTCCAAAATAGATGTAGAGATTACAATTATTGCAAATTCTCTACATCACTATGGACTTACACATGTCCATATCCATATATATATATATATATATATATCCTTATCATAATTTGATTTATTAAAATCAAATAATAAACTTCTTAATGGATTTGGGCTAATCCATTGGGCCAACACTTGGTCCAAAAACCCATTCTATTATTTAAGTGAGCTTAAATGCATTGGACCAACCCTTGTCCCAAAGTCCATTCCAACTCACAAGTGGGCTTAAATAAGGATAATGGGCTTAGTCAACAACTTGTTTAATCTTTGGTCTAAAGCTTTTTTGGGCCCAAGCCCATCACATTTGGGCCATTAATCCAAGTAATTAAGAAACAACATATATCCATTATTAATTTAATATCTTAATTAATATCTCATATTAATTAAGCATGAATTAATAATTAAACATTTCTTTGAAATTATATTTCATGATATGCTAGAATCATTGTTATAAGCATAAATCCAGTTCCATTAATCTTAATTAATCGATTAAACTCTTTAATCAATAATTAGATTAATATATAGAGATATGATAAAACCTTTTAGGTGTAACTAACTAGGTTCATGTCTAATTAGCAATGAGAAGATAATATCAACACTTGATATTATTTAAAACTCTTTAAAGTCTAAATATGAAAATCCTATATTCATATTTAGTTCTCATAAGTTATGAGTGACCCCTAGCATTGATATCATAACTACCTAATTAGATATGAATGCATTTATCAAAACACACGAACCCATTGGTCATAATTACAGTGCACTAAAATCCCTTCATTAGAAGATCCCGATGCCTAGAGTCATGGTGCAGTCAAACTCTAATAGCTTTATCACTTAGGCTCATCTTAAGTTATATTCTTGATAAAATATGACAAATACTAAAAATACTTTCTCGCATTAAAACTCTTTTAGCTTGTGTCATGTTTGTCTTGGCCAAGAACTTATTCATCAAGAACAAACTCAGATAGTATAGGATCTTATCCCGGTTCACTCCAGGTAATGAATCCCATCTTGGTCGAACACTCATCCCTACACCTGACTAACTAGAGCCACCACACGCCATATACCCATGTGTGGTTAACATAAGTATATAAGTAGTAATAAATTATATCCACTCAAATATGGATGACTGTGTTACCTCAGCTCAAATGACTATATGCACCATTATGACCTAAACTGTGATCATTGACTATAAGTGAATATTCTTGCGATCATAAATATAATGTCACGTTTGATCCACCCATCACATGAGTATCCACATATCTATTATGATATCTCATATCAAGTAGTATGAGACTTAATACCTCCCACTATTAGTATCATATACTAATCAAGAAAAATAAATAGAAGTGATAGTCTAATTAATATAACCCAAATATTAATTATCAGACTATGAAAAATTTATAGCATATGTACTAAATAAGTTTGTAGCTCATATTATCAACTCTTGATAATAAACATATTTAACATAATGCTAAAGGGTTAATACTCAAATAAAATAAACTTTTTATTTAAATGAATATTATATTATCATTGAGATAATTTACAATGTCATGATATATCATTAGAATGGCGCTAGGACACATCTATGCTAACAAGCCCAACAACATAGATGAGGAAAAATTAAACATAATAAAAATGGAAAAAATAATATGTAATTTGCTAATAAGCTAGTCATGAAGGCAAGGATATATAAGCCAGTCATGAAGGCAAGGACAAAACTTAATATAAGTAGCAAACAATAACATGCAAGTCTAGAGGCAATTAAAAATAATGCACAATAGTTCAAATTAGGTAGATGGAGGAAAAAAATTGCCAGGATAGTATATATATATATATATATAAGGAAAAGGACTAAAAAAATAAAAAAATTAAATGGAAAATAAGAGTTCAAAATAAGTTGAAAATTATTTTTTCAACAACTGAGATAAAGAATGATGGTGAGGGAAAAAAATAACAAACCCAATGGAATGAAACCATGATGTGTTTTTTTTTTTTTTGAAAAAGAAAAACAACAAAGATTCAAAAGATATATATAGAGGAACAATGGATTCGAACTAAAAATCATGAAAACAGTTCAGGATCTAAAGATGATTTTTTTTTTTTGGAAAACAGGTTCCTGAAACATATTTTAAAAAGAAAACATACGAAGCATATTAAAAAGAAAAAAAGAAATGCAAATTGGTCCAAGGCACAAGAAAACATTGCTATATAAACATGGAAAGAAAAGAATTTAACAAATTCATCAAGCACAACATACGAATAATAATAAAAGGCATCGGGAACTAAAGCTAAAAAGTTAATGTCAATCATATGAATGTAAAAAGGCATCAAACAACACAGCTAAAATGAACAACTAATAATAACTTTAACAATAAAAGGAAAGGAATAATCAGTAAATAACAATATCTAACCTTAGGAAATCTCACTTGTAACTTCAGGTAGATGGATTACATTATCCAAGCGACCAACCTCAGTCATTGGCTCGATAATCTATACTCAAATGCAACTGTATAACCCACTTTAAAAGTCTCTACCTAAGGTCTTTAAAGTGATTTTCCAACACTCCTTTCTCCAGTACATCTTATAGCTTTTAGGATCTGGCTCAAGTGATTCCACACCTATTTATTAAATAAAGAGATACCAAAAGAATAATAAGGAACCAAGATCAGATTTTGGTCGATGTAATGCAAGATTTTTTTCTTTCAAAGAACTATCATATTGGGGGTTTTAGTAGGGATTTAATAACAAATTAGAAATATAATCGAATTTTGATTGTAGAGACCAATTAATGGAATGATTAATATAATAATGGAAAAATATTTAAAGAGCTAGAAATGGAATAAAATCTATATATACAATGTAAGCATCACATGGATAATCTTTTGAATTACTAACCACATTTCATTCAATTACAAAAATCATTTTTTAGACACTAGTATTTACTAATAGCTTAATCAGTAACAAGTACAAAATGCATGGCCCATTAAAATCAAAACAACTTGGTCCACCACTGACATAGACTAGAACATTTTTAAAAAAATGTTACCTTATTTGCTCCACAGCTTGAAGCTTGGTTTTAAGATGCTAGCCAAGATCTTCTTTATGGGATTAAGAAGACCTTGAAGGGCTTCTAGCTAACCTTACCTTGCTTGACAATATCTCATAAAATTGTTGTATAGTAATAAAAACATAGTTTAAAGCTAAGTTCAATCAAATGGGATAATAAGAAACTACCACTTGATAAAAGCATTAATAATAGTTCAAAATACAGGGAAAATTTATTCTAATTTTTTTCCTTTAAAGAAAACAACCTTAAACAGTACCTCATAGAAAATAAAATTTTCAATAGAAAGTTATTGTTTTTAATATTAAGATTAAATAAAGAGGAAAAGTGAAAAGAGTTACACATGACTAAAATTTAATTTAATAAAACAATATGAAAGCAACTAAAAATTCAAAACTTACAATGAAGATAGCAGAAGCAGCTCCATGCAAAATAAAGAGATGCTTCCCGTACATGGTGACAAAGAGGAGGGAAAAAAACATGACAAAAATTACCAATTTCTGCATTTTATGCTGGACCTAATCAAGCCCTTTCAAGTTGTCACCTTTTGATTTTCACATCATCCAAAAATAATAATAGCATAATGATTAACACATATCTCTTACTAATTACAAATGCTACTTTCATATAATTAGCATCACATCAACAAAGCACAACACAGCTAGCTACAAAAAGGAAAAATAACAAGTTTCTAAAGCATGCTTGAAATTACAAAGTTCACATTCTTTAAAGAAGTGAAGCACCAAATATATTAAAGTCACATTTTTTCACAATCCAATGTATAATTCATGCCCACCTATGTAGTTAAAAGCATTATAATTCTGCAACAGAACCATCTCTCCATGAAAATTAACTATTTATCTCCTTATATCCATCAGCTCTTAATTTAATTCCTTGTCCTTTTTCACCCTATCTTACAGCTCCTGCATTCTAATCATAACCACATAAATAAATAAGGTTCAATTTAAATATAAAGTTACCTATAGATTGATTAATTGGATTTATGGGTAAATTTCAATTGCAAATCAAATGAATTTAAACAAAAAAGAAAGTAAAATTCAAAATCCACAATTAAATCACTTTATATCCTAATCTACTAAAAAAAATCCATAAAAGTCACAAAAGAAAAATAGAAAATATAAAGTACCCATATGATAATGTTTAGGAAATGGCAAACTCAATCTGTATATTATGATCTCATTGATACAATATATATAAAGTGATAATAGATAACTATACAATTGGAGAAGGAGTCATACTAAAATACAACTATCTAATAGATAATTCTTATTACCCTATCATCCTCTCGCAAGTTGTAGCAATCTAGGAAGAACACACAACTTGGATTTTAGATATTGAAAATGAGCTTTAGATATAAGCTTTGTGAGGATGTTTGCAAGCTGGTCATGAGAGGATAAATAGTGTATGAACAGTTCTTTCTTGGCAACCTTGTCTCAAATGAAATGGAAGTCTATCTCGAGATGTTTGGATCGAGAGTGAAAGATGAGGTGGTATTTAAATAAGTGGTGCTCAAGTTATCACACCACAATGTTGGAGCAGTCGAACTGGAGAACCTGATTTCACTCATTAATGATTACACCCATTGCAATTTAGAAACAGCTATTGCAAGGACTCGATACTTAGCCTTTATTGAAGATCGAGTAACGATTCATTACTTGTAAGATGCCCAACTGATGAGATTACTTCCCAAGTACACACTATAGCTTATAGTGGATTTGCGATCATCTACATTGCCTCCCCAATCACTCTCACTGTATACCAAGATACGTAGATCTTTACTAGGACTAATAAGTAAACCATTATGAGCAGTATTCTTTAAATAACGTAATATTTGCTTTACGACCACCCAATTTTCAATTGTTGAAGAATGCATGAACTGGGAAACTTTGTTCACAGAGTAGCAAATATTTGGTCTGGAGAAGCAAAGGTATTGTAAACCTCCCATTATGCTTCAATGTAGAGTAGGGTCATGAAAGGGTTCACCTTTGGAAGTGAGATGCATTTTGTAGCAGGCTGGTGTGGACATGCCATCGGCATCATTCATCTTGGAGTGGCTAAGGAGCTCGTGGATGTATTTAAATTGGGAAAAAAGTAACCCTTTGTCACACTTTGTGGCCTCAATGCCAAGAAAGTAATTGATGTCACCTAAATCTTTGACAATAAATTTTGTTTGAAGTGTGGAAAGAACTTGATAAAGGAAGGTAGAGTCATTACCCATTAGTAAGATGCCATCCATATAGATTAGACAATAAGCTCAAATGCTGCCATGAAGAAAATAGAAGAGCGAGCTATCAATTTTAGATCCAATAAATCCAATGGAAGTTAATATCATAGTGAGGCATTTAATCCATTAACGCGGTGCTTATTTTAAGCCGTAGATGGACATTTTAAGATGACATACATGATCAGGATAGAGATGGTCGATAAAGCCTAGAGGTTAAGCCATAAAAATTTCTTCATCAAGGGTCCTAAGTAAGAAGGCATTAGAGACATCCATTTGTTTGATAGGCCAGCCATTGGAAATAATAAGTGAGAGAATTAATCTGATGGTGGTAAGCTTCATAACAGGACTGAATGTATCAGTATAGTCAACCCCGGGGCATTGGTGAAAGCCCTTGGCAACCAAGCGTGCCTTATACTTATCTGATGATCCATCTGATTTTCTTTTGACTCTGTAAACCCATTTGTAACCAACAATATTACCTGCACATGATCGAGGAATTAAAGTCCATGTCTTGTTTATGATCATTGCTTAAAATTCATCACTCATGGCATTTCTCCAATGTTCTGATTTTACGGCCTACTTGTAAGTATTTGGCTCAATGGCATCCTCTTGGTGAGAGAGGAAAACTTGTGGCTTTAGAGATTCAATTTGGGACCTTGTAATCATCGGGTGAGTTTTTAATTGTGGTGTTAGTATGGAATTTATGGGTTGGATAGATAAGGATACTTTAGGTTGTGTCATGACTGGTAGTGGTATGTTGGTATTGGTTGAAGGTGGTATGGGGTTGGATTGAGGTTGGGTAGGTGGTGGAGATGGTGTAGTCATTGTAGGGGCAGTAGGAAGATGGAGTGGGGGTAAAAAAATAGTTGCGGGTGCTGGTTCCTGAATACTATAGCATTGAGCATCACTTAAGCCAAAGGGAAAAACCTGTTCATAAAATATGACATGACGTGAGATGTAGAATTTTAATGAAAACAAGTCAAAACACTGATACCCTTTATGTAACTTGTTATAACCCATAAACACACATGGTTTAGAATGCGGTTCTAACTTATGAGAACTATAAGGACGTAACTAAGAGTAATAGAGACATCCAAATGTATGAAGAGAATTGTAATTAGGATTAGTGAAAAATAATTTTAAAAAAAAGGATTTGAATTAGCAACGTTTGGAGTGGGTAGCCTATTGATAGTATATACTGTTGAATCAAAGGCATATGTCCAATATTTATTTAGTATTTTCGAGTGATAAAGTAATGTTAAATCGGTTTCAACTATATGCCTATGTTTCCTCTCGACACATCCATTTTATTCCGGTGTTTTTGGGTATGAACTCTATTGAGTAATGCCATGTTAGAGCAAGTATTTTAATAAGGCTTGGAATTCCCCTCCTTAATAAGCCTGAAAACTCTTAATATGTTTGCTAAAAAAAAATTTCAACAATGGTGCGAAATTAAAAAAACACATTAAGCACTTCAGATTTTTATTTAAGAAAGTAAATCCATGTGTACTTGCTAAAATGATCATAAAAAATAATATAATTACAAAACCATCAATAGAGGTAATTGGGGAAAGAACCCATACATAAGAACAAATTAACTCAAGCAGTTTTTTTGTATAATAAGAAGATAATGAAAAAGATAATTTGTGACTCTTGTAGATGTTACAAGCATAGCGAGGGTCAACAATTTTATTTGGAGAAACAGAAATATTATTTTATTACAACACTTGATGAACGGTGTAAAAATTAGCATGGCCTAATATAAAGTGCCATTAAGATAGGGAACAAGAAAGAGCTTAAACTGGATAATGGGACTTAGTGCATGGTAAGAGGAGCGTCGAATACACACTATTATTAATTAGCTCTGTGTAGAGGATGGCTCTCGTGGGGATATCCTTCACAAGATAATAGTTAGGAAAGAATTCAATAAATATATTGTTAGAGTAAGTGAATAAATAAACTGATAAAAGATTACAACAAGATTTAGGAACATGTAATATATCATGTAAACTAAAAGAACTATTCATAGATTGAAATAAGGAAGAACCATGATGAAAAATGGGAAATGTAGTGCCATTACTAATTTTGACTTCGTTTGGACCTGAATAGTCAGAGTGTATAGACAAATTTTCTAACTTTAGTGTTAAGTTTTATGTAGCACCAATATCAAGGATCCACAGTTGAGGATAGGTTAAGGCATTAGATGTGGAAGCATAATGAGAAGTGTGTTTGATATTGTTGGGAAAAGAGTTGCATATGGAGAAGTTTATAGTGTATGGTGTAAAGCAGTGTTTGGCTAAATGGCCATAGCCAAGGCAATTGTGGCATTGGGTAGTGCCAAAATTAAAGAAATTAATATTTGGGGAAGAGTACTTACCAAATAAGTTGTGGTATGGCGGGCGGGATTGGGAAGAGAGGAAGCGACCTCTTCCTTGATTATTTCTGTCCCCTTGCCCATGATAGGACATGGGTGAGCTTGATCCCAAAGAAGTAGAATGATTAGCCATGAAGGTTGTGGGTGTGACAGTGTCTTTTCTGAGAGTTTCCATTGTCAAATTTTCTTCTTTAGAAAATAATGGACTGTAAAAGTCATCAAAGTATATTGCATCAAGCTGATTCTTTAAGGAACAGATGAAGGGTCGATAGATGGACCCTAAACCATTGATGATAACTTGTATAAGATTATCTTCAAGGATTGCATTGTTAAGTGCTGCTAGCTAGTTAAACATGCTCTTAATGCGTTGAGTATACTATCCAATGGACTCAACACTTTCCTTGGTCAAACGATAAAACTTTGATTTGATGGTGTGAATCTAAGCTTTGGACCCAGAGGCATATGTGCTGGCTAACTTATCCTAAGCAGCCTATGTCATTTTTGCTCCTACAACTTGTGAAATAAAAGCTTTTATAATTGAACCAATGATCTAGGATATAACTAATTGGTCTTGTCAAAACCAAATATGATACTATGGATTTGCTTGATTGTCAACAGTCATCTTTGGTGGTAAAGGTAAGTTTCCATCAACATGGTTAACAAGGTTCTCGTTATGAAGCAAAGGTAGTAATTGGGCTTGCCACAATATGTAATTTGTAGAGTTAAGTTTAATAGGTAATTGGTGTGCAACACTGGGTAAAGAATTAATTATCATTGAAAAAGGAGGAGTAAAAAAAATTGTTATTGTTTGGGATGACTCGTCAGCCATGGCTAAAGCTTGGTGGTTGTTAAACCTTGAACTGCTATGATATCATGATAATGTTTTGGAAATGGCAAACTCAATCTATTTATTATGATCTCATTAATACAACATATAGAGAGTGATAACATATAACTATACAATAGGAGGAGTTATACTGAAATACATCTATCTAATAGATAATCCTTATCACCCTATCACCACCTTCCATTTGATAACAAAGTCTTCTTATTTTTCAACAATAAAAGAATTAAAATTTTCTATCTCATCCTCCAAAACTCTAACGAAATTAATCACTTCCTTCATCATCGCCTCACCGTCCAATTTCAGCCACTTACTCAATGACTTATCTCCACTTTTAGGATAAATCAACTTGAATTTTTCTTTAAATCTTTATAAGAAAAAAACTTATTGTGCCAATTCAGAAATGTATCCTCTATCAATATTCTCGAGCTCTTTCAAAACTTCATTTCTCCTCCTGCATATCACATCAATCTCAACGGTAAAAAAGAAGAGATGTGAACAAAAATCATCAAAAGGACATACACATTAAAAAACCACAAAACACAATAAAAAATAAAATAAAATAAAAGCGTTCATTGTGTAAGAAAATAACAAAGAGAAAAGTGCAAAATATAGTTCATTGTACTGGCAAAGCAAAAAAAAAAGGGTTAGGATCTGAAGGGAATAGGCTTGCAAAGGTATAAATATAGGGCAAAGATGCGAGAGAAAAGGAGAAGGAAGGGAATAGGTGTGAGAGAGTGGGTGGAAAGGAATAAAAGAGGAAACTAGCAAAGGAAGTTAGGGTTAACATAAATTCACTCGGTAGAAGTTGACAAAATAGACATAACAAATGACACCGTTCTACACGCTTAAAGGGCATAAGCATAAATCTCATAGGACAACATCGTTTTCTCTAAGCGGTACTGGAAGCAAGTGTGGATCGGGCAGAACAGAGAAAGGTGAAGCGGGTCACAGGACATGGGATGACATATTTGCAATTAATAGTGAAATCAAAGAGGAATATTCTTGTGCGAATGAATAGTGAAATCAATTAAGAATATATATATATGTATGTATAAAGGGGGGACATGCAAAGGAAATAATTTTCACTCATTATTGTATAAAAATTGGATAATTTAGTCATTTACTAATAAAAATTAAATTAAATTAATTAAAATATAATTTTAATGTGATTGAAAGTTTATTTTCTATTTTAATTAGGTTAACTTCTATTTTATCTCTAATAAAATTTAAATTAACTAAATATAATTCTAATTGTCACAACCCAAATCTGGGAGTCATGACCAGCTTTAAGGAATGAGAATTTTTTTGAATCTGGAACCTGTAGCAAGCCTTTAAAAAAAATGCATGCAATAAATAAATAAAAATACACCAGAATTAAAACTTAAGCCAATATAAAAATAAATACTTAAATGTCATTTTATAAAATAAAAATATATCCATACAATATTTAGAGAAAGGTCTCTTACTAAAAATAACATTTTATATATACAAAACACTACTACTGCAGTTTTCTAAAATACAACAAAGTTCATATAAATAATTTACATAATCTAGCTGGGGCTAAAGAAGTTTGGTATAGAGGTCTACTATTGAGGTCTGACGACGAGGAATCTCTTGAAAAAAATATTGAGAGAGGTCAAATCTCACTAAGTGAATTATTATAATATATATACATGCAATCTAGAACATATTCAGTCAAGCATCAGTATATATATATATACATATACATGTATTTCACACAAATGGAAAACTCTACTTTTATATATATATATATAACAAATGCATAAAATATTATTTAAATGAAGGATCAAATAAAACTCTAAAATATTCATAACCTCAAACAAATATCTCACTAGCCATGTAGGCTTACTTAATTCCAAATAAATTCTTTTATTTCATTTTAAACAGTAGACTGACCCCAAGATGCTAAGTCAACCGAGCTCCAGCAGTCTCACTGTCGGTGTAATTGGCCCTGAGATACTAGGTGAATCGAGCTCTAGCAACCACACTATTCACTCACTGAATGCTCAATATTCACAATAATCAATTCACCTCAAATAATTCTCACAATATTGACCTTAAAATCTAACAAACCGATACGTTTACAATCCTAGTGTAGCCCACTAGATAGCACATTCTATTGTTATCCTTCAAATAAAATTATATATTTATAGAAAATAAACAAATGGATAATTAAACATAAATGAAATTCATAACATAAAATTTACTAAATATATTTCAAGTATATATATGCTACATATAACCAAAATCAACCATAAATATACCAAAATATACTTGAATGCATATTGAGAATATATCAAGTTTATACATCGCATTTATATGAAAACTTATTAAAATATACTAAAAGTATACCAAAAATATACTAAACCATTTAATTAAATAATTCAGATCAAAACATAATTATTTATAATCATGTACTATATGCAATGTATACATAAAATAATAACTTACAAGTTTGTACTCCTCGAGATTGACTCGATGGGTCTGGTCCAATAGGTATCGGTCTCAGCGCAACTAGAAAATAAATAATAATAATAATTAGAATAATTTCTAACTTATACGTCTATGGATTCTAAAGGAGACTTGATCTAAGAATTCAAAATCCATACAAATATAGAAATTTAGGATCAACCTGACGTCACGTTTTATAAGAATTCTATCAAAAATTTGGTAGAACCTCTTCTATAAAATGAACATTTCTCTATTGACAGTAGAGTTGATCCTGCAAGGAAAAACATACTTTTAAATTCCATAAAGCTTAACACCTCGGGTTGGGATCTCGAACTGCACAAATTCTCAACCGAGGTTTACAATTCACAAAAAATCAACATAAAATAATAAATATATTAAAATCATTAAATTCCATAAATATCCATAAAATAGCAAAATATAATATATTTAAACATTAAATCGCTAAATATAATTATTTTCACAATAATTAAATAAAAATCTCAAATAATAATATAATATTAATAAAAATCAAAATTTTCAATAATTCCACATAAAATAGTAAAATTCACTTTTAATCACTCAAATAACGTAATTATATAATAAAAGTACCTAAAAATCAATTTAATCACTAAAATAGTAAATAATATATTATTTAAATATAATTTTTGAAAATTAGTATTAATTAGTTAAAAATAGTAAATAAGTTATAAAAATCATTTTAATATCCTATATAATTCTAAAATCATTTAAAACATATTATTTAACTATAATTTCAACAAAAATACACAATTAACTCATTTATTCCAATATTCACATAATATTAATATATTCTCAAAAATTATATAAAATTGCTAAAAATTATTTTATAAATTCTAAAATTATTAACTCAAATTAATAACACTAATTTAACTAAATTTCCATTAAAAATAATTAATTAACATAATTATAAAAAAAATTTAATATTTTAATATTAAAATAATAAAAAATTACCCATAATTCAAATTAATTCAAAAAATAAACAAAAATTATTTTTGAGAAGCTAAGTTGCCAAGATCAACATTTCCAAAACAAGAATTCATAAATCAAACAATATCAAACTTTTAAAAAAAAAACCTAAAATAGACATAAACTAAAATCTAGCTAAAACTAAAAAATGAGAGGATTAAAGCTCAAATGGAGCTTGGAAATGGACTCACCGGTCCAAAAGGGGTTGATCGACTCCGGATTGAGGAACTGAGGTGGCTGGAAATGGAGTTGCCTACGTTGAGCTCACCTTGTTGTTGTTGTTGCTGTTTTTGGTGGTTCTGGCGGCTTCTAACGTGACCTAGAGCGGCGGAAGGGAAGGAGAAGGTGAGGGGAGTCAACAGTCGTTAGTGGTGGTTGTTGGCGGTTCGATGAGCTAGGTTGCACAAGCAGTAGGTTTCAGGAAATAGAGGGAAGAAAAAAGAGGGAGAGGGAAGAAAAAAAAGAAAGAGGGAGGTAATGGCTTTTGACCCGATGCTTTTAATTTTTAAATTATTTATTATTATTATTATTATTATTATTATTATTATTATTATTATTATTATTATCATCATCATCATCATCATCATCTAATGTGCATGAGTTGTATAATAATAATAATAATGAAATAATAATAATAATATTTAAATATTAGTAATGATAATAACTTTAATATATTTAAATAATAGAACTCCTAAATAATTTATTTTATGTAAACAAAACTTTTAGAATAAAATAAATAAATAATATTCACAAATGATAACAATAATATATAAATAAAATTTAAAATTTTATTAACACTGCATATCTTAGAATAATTTATAATATTTAAAATATAGGGTCATTACACTAATTTAATTGAAAGTATGTTTCCAATTTTAATTACGTCAACTTGCATCTTATCTCTAATAAAAATTCTAATTTAATTGAAATTATATTTTTTATTCTAATTAGGTTAACTTATATTTTATATCTAATAAAATTCATTTAATTAAAATATAATTGAAAGTATGCATTCGATTTTATTTGTAACAAAATTAAATTAAATTAAATTAATATGTAATTCTAATTTAATTAAAAGTGTATTTTCATAGTCTAATTAGGTTAATTTTTATTTTATCTCTAATAAACATGAAATTAATTAATACATAATTATAATTTAATTGAAAGTATGATTCTTATTTTAATTATATTTTTTTTTGAAAGTATATTGCATGTAATAAAAATAGTATAATTATCATTTTTAGATATTCTTATAAAATTTAATAAAAAAGAGTTAAAATTAAATTAATTAATATTTATCAATTAACTATTGGTTGAACTTATAAAATTACATTAAATTAATTTTTAAGTAAATAAAATTATTAATATTAAAAATATTAAAAAAATAAAAAATTGTAATAAATTATAACTATATTAAGTTAATATTAAATCGTTAAATAAATAACATTGTTACAATTTTTAAAATCTTATTTAATAATAATAATAATATGTTTAATTATTTATATAATGTATATCATGAATTTAATAAATTTTTTATTTATGTATGAAATAAATAATACTTATTTATTAATGTACATGTATATGTATTAATTCTTTTAGTAATTAAGTAGTAATTATTAGTAATTATTAAGGTGTTTGTGTATGTATATATGGGAAGAAGAGTAACTAACATTTGTTGGAGTAGTGAATTATTAATTAGGGAGGTCCCAAACGGTTTAAGTGTAGAGAAAAAGATATGATAGAATCTTATCTCTTGGGGCAGCAGCATGACACCTGGCTGCCACCAAACAAACACAAATAGATCGTATCAAGTTCTCTCCCTCCTTAGCCAACAACAGCCACTACAGCTACGACCCAATTACTAGTTACAACAACAAGCACAAGAAGAAGATTCTTTAATTTCCACACACATGGCGTGAGAAGAAGCCAGGTGGGGCAGGAATCTCTTTCAGGGGTTGCCACGTGGAAATTCATGATTCGATGGAACTAATAGACGCCAGAGATGTTGTCAGAAAACCTTTTCACTTCGCTTTTTGCATGTGGGGGCATGGTGATGAGAAAGGTTTAATGCAAGGCTGGTATTGGTGTCTATGCAGAAGAAGACAGGCTCATGTGAATATTGTCTGATATTTTTGCATTTTCGCTTTTAACAGTAGCCGTCTTAGCTCAGCTGGTAGAGCGCAGTGCTTTTAACCATCTGGTCGTCTGTTCGATTCCCACAGCTGGTGGTTTCTTTATCGGGCTGGGCCACGCTTCTAATTATTTTAGATTGGATAAAACATTTTTAAAATCTAACTGTACTGTTGACTTTTTAATTTTATCCAAAATAAATTGTACTAGAAAAATTTTTAATACGATTTTAAATATTTATAAATATTCGGAGCGAGAATTAAATCAAATTAAATTGTCCTAAACTGTATTTGATCAAAATAATTAAATTTTATTTATTTATATATTTATAATATATAAGTTATACAAATAAGTTTAATATATAAATATTATTTAACTACTTTTAAATAAATAATTCTAATATTATAATTGAAATAAAAATTCTTTTTATTAAAAAAAATAAAAGAATTAATTAATTTTTTTCAAAGAAAAAGAATTAATTAATATTATTTTACAAATATAATTACATTTGGCCAAATAATTTTATAAAGTATTGTTTAACTGATATTAATTATTTAACTAATATTATTAACTTATATTAATATTATTACAGGTATATTTAATAAAATTTTAAGTTTCATAGATGTTTAAAGATTTAAAATAATGTATATTATATAATTTTTCAAATTTCTATTCTGTATTTGATTGAAATATCCTATCTATGAATTGTATTGTTTCGAAATTTTAGAACAATACAAGATGTAGATTTTTAATTTCAATTCTGATATCAGTTCTTAATATTTTTAAATTTTCGATTTTCAATCAAATCTTAAAGAGTTTCAAATTCTTAGATTGAATCGAACCGTGCTTAGCCCTACTCATAGGTGAGAGTTCTGAGTATTTTAAAAGTTCTAATAAGATGCATTTATAGTCTTTTAAAACTTCTTACTATTTTAGGTTCGAATAAAATGAACTCACAATCTTTCAAAATTAGAATTCAAGATTTAAAGAGAATTTAAATTTCATATTACTTGTATTTTTCAATCACTTTCTTTTATCTATGGTCATGAATGAAAGTTTTGACTATTTTAGAGTTTGAATAAGATGATGTATCCACAATCTTTCAAAAATTCTAATTATTTTGAATTCGAATAAGATGCACCCACAATCTTTCAAAATTTGAGTTCAATATTTAAAGAGAATTTAATCTTTCTTATTACTTACATTGATACAAAACAATTTAATTAATAAGGAGATTTTTATCTGCACCCAACCTGTTACACCATACCATTGAATGTTTCATACATATTCTAAATATTTTACATTTATCCAATAAAAATAAGACACATATTTTTATATTATACATTTAATTATTAGGTATAATTATCTGGATATTGGCAAAAATTTTCCATTTAATAAAACAAACAATAATGTTTAAGCCTTTGCTTGGATTGAATAAGTTGTATTTAAGTTAACAGATACCTATTTTTCTTAAAAATCAAGTGAGTGGTGACTACTCTTCAGCCCAATGCATATTTCAAATTCTGCCATCATTAATTTAAATAGGAAAAAATTATTATCTATTATGCAATTAATTCATATTTAGGTCATAAAATCTTTTTATTTATCAAAAAATAATGATCTGGATATACACAAAAAATCTTCATTTAATAAAATAAAATAATGTTTAAGTGTTTGATTGGATTAAATAGTATTAGTTCTCTTTTTGTAACCTAACGACTTAGGTAATAGATATTATAAGATTAAAATTAAGATTAAAATTATGGATTCAATTTATTTTCTCCTTAACCTCTTAATTGTTAAAAAAAAAAAAAGACTATATTTGAGTCAACATATATACATTCTCCTTCAAAATCAATCACGTTATTATAAATTATAATCTTATTCAAACACTATCCACCAAGAAATGAGTATAAGTATGTATAAGCTATTCAAAATTTAACTTAATAAAATTATATTTGAATTCATGTATTATTATTTGGAAAAAAAAGGTCAAATTCAAATTAGATAAAAATTTAAACTATTGAACTCGTGAATTAACTTAATCATTCAAATTATAATTTAAAATGTTAAAGTTTCGTAGTGCATATTTTGCAAATCCATTTGGATATTATTAAGTATGTGAACAGTTCATGAATTATAAATAATATAATAACAATTGACTTAGTGAATCAATCTCCTATAAACTATACGTACAGTACACCCAGTGTATGCAACATTTTTATACATAATATTAAGTTATGAAAACCTGTCAGCTAAGAAACCCATCAGGCTTAATTGCATATTAATTTGGCTAATTGGGTAGCTAGTTAAGGTTCTAGATTGCAAAAGTGTGGTGCTTGAAGGCTCTTGTCAGCACTGCATATGTATTGACCATTGAATTTTGACCGGGAAGAATGAAACCCATGTGAGAAAATATTGAAGATCAAGATAAAGATCGAAAGGTGTATAGTGAGTAAAAATGAAAAGAGAGTAATTGAGAGATGACATGGCGCAGAGAAGAGTACGAGGACATTATGTACAGTCATAGCAATATATGAAAATGTTAGATGTTGTGACTTGCAATATTTACAGTAATGTCATGATTTATATATTTTTTTATAATATTTTTTTATAATTATAATATTAAATAAAAATAAAAAATTTATAAGTTACAAATGATTGAATCCTTATAGAATATAGGTTATAATTTTTTTTTCTGTACAACTCACGAAATTGCAGGTCACGAAATGCATCAGCACTTAGCAGTATATTAGCATTAGCACCCACTCACTATCTATCTTTATAAGCAAAGCGAGAAAGAATGGGGGAATCAAACAGCACAGAAAGATCTCAATCGCCACATAAACTTGTGGCTCAAAACATTTCCCTCTTTGCTTATGTGGCATTCTCTGCCTTTCTTTATTTACCAAATTATGACTTCTAACTTCCCAAAACCTCTTACCTCCTCTCTTTTCTTCTTCTATAGGCAGTCTCCTTTCTTCAATTTCTTGATTTCTCCTTGATCCTTTGCAGCTTTCAACATTGCCACAACTTCACTACAAGTTTCAGAGATGTCTGAAGCCATTATTAAGCTTTTTGGCAAGACCATTCCATTGCCAACACCTGCTCTTTACCACCACCATGGAGACTTCGCTTGTTCTGCTTCTACTTCTGCTAATAATGAACCTTGTTCAGAAGACCTTTCTGATAAAACTACTGCTTCTTTTCATGACTATGAGTCTGGAAGAGATCAACAAGGTCAAGAAATCAATAGGGTATGTTTCTTATTTCCGTCTGTGTGTGTGTACAAATAATTAAGTGTTTTTTGGGCTTTAATTCTTTGTTTGTCATATGTGTTTTTTTCTAGCATTTGCTAAATTTTTCACGGGAAACCCATGTTGCTCTTTTCTCAATATCATGGGACTTCGATGGTCTTTTAATAATTTGGTTGCTGTTTTGCACTTGTTGGGTTCGTTTTGGATCAACTTTTTGCCCTGGTTTCTCTGTTTCTGATGTCTGGGAATGTCTATACTCATACGTCAACAACTTCAAGCTAACTGGGTTCCATTCAATATTACACCTTATTCCATTTCTGGCATAAAATTTAGGTAACTTACACCTTCTGTGTCAGTTGAAGTTCACTTCGTGATTAGTTAAATTGTAGATAAAGTTCTTACAAAATTGCCACTTTCTGCATAAAGTTTGTTATACCTATCAGACTTAAACAGTCTTAAAAGATTCCGAGTTTGCCACTTTTTGCTGTCCGAGATATGCTTCAAGGCAATAGTTCATTCTGACGTTTACTATTTAACTTCGGGACATTTCACAGGGACCTTCAAAAAGAAATTTAATTGCTTCATAAACATTTCAATATTTCAGACTGATTTATGGATAGTCTCCACTTCATTTGACAAGCGATCCAGCAAACGTAGACTTGAATTTTGCAGAAAATTAATTATTTATAGCCTAATTTTTTTTTTTAATTAAGATCAGAACTTGGACAAGATTACTGAGATGGGTTTTTGTTTTTTCGTGTTTCTGTACGAACTCCCTATCTTTCCAGCTTGGTCAGTCACTTTCCTGCTTTGATCTCTCTGCGATATTTCTGCTTCCTGATAGAACATGAAATTATAAACTTCAAACCTTTATATGTCCCATTGAAATTTTCATTTGAAATATTAGGAATCTCCAGAAAAAGAAACCACTGATGATAAACAAGAAGATAGTACCTCAAATCAAGAAACTGAAGACTCAAAAGACCAAACAACATCAGCAGGAATTAGTGAAAAGCCCAAAACTCCTTCAGCTGGCAGAGAAGCTTCACCATCCCAACAAATCTCGAAAAATGAAGATCAACAAAGCGATACAAGTAATTCAACAGAAAAATCCTTAAAGAAACCTGACAAAATAATCCCGTGCCCTCGATGTAATAGCATGGACACCAAGTTCTGTTATTATAACAATTACAACGTCAATCAGCCTCGACATTTCTGCAAGAATTGTCAAAGATACTGGACTTCTGGAGGAACTATGAGGAATGTGCCTGTGGGTGCGGGACGGCGAAAGAATAAGAGCTCTTCTGCTTCTCATTACCGACACATATATGTATCCGAAGCTCTACGCACAGCTCAAGTCCATGCTGTGAATGGTATTCACAACCCTTCTTTAGGAAGTAACAGCACAGTCCTGACCTTTGGTTCAGATTCTCCTCTGAGTGAATCCGTAGCTTCTGTGTTGAATCTTACTGAGAAGACGCAGAAAATTGTTCGAAATGGATATTACAGACCTGAACAAAGAACTTTGGTTTCTTGTGGAAGGACAGCCGATACTGGAGATGCTGTTGCAGTTTCGAGAACATTAGAGAAGGGAGGTAACGGCGTTTCACAAGAAACAGCTACTAAAAATTATCATCAAGGGATTGCTCCTCAAGTGCCATGCTTTCCAGGGCCACCTTGGCCGTACCCATGGAATTCTACAATGCCTGCTCCACCTGGTTTTTGCCCTCCAGGATTTCCAGTATCATTTTATCCTGCACCAGCGTACTGGGGCTGTACTGTTCCAAATCCCTGGAATGTTCCTCCATGTCTATCCACACAATCGCCTTCTGTAAATCACTGCACAGCTGTGAGTTTTAGCCCTACTTCTCCGTTGGGGAAACATTTAAGGGAAGGCAATATCCTGAATCCTGCCAATTCAGAAGAGCCTTCAGGAGAGAGCAACTGTTCAGAACAAAGTGTTTTAGTCCCAAAAACTTTGAGGATTGATGACCCAACCGAAGCTGCGAAAAGTTCTATATGGGCAACTGTTGGGATTAAGAGTGAAAAATCAAATTTGAATGAAGGAGGACTCTTCAACGGATTTCAATTGAAAAATGAAGGCAAAAATCACATCTCTGATATAAAATATTCAGTATTGGAAGTAAATCCTGCTGCCTTGTCTCGGTCTCTCAACTTCCATGAGAGCAACTGAAGAAGGAACAAAGGATGCATTGGTCTCTCACACTTGACAGTATTTTTCCCCAAGAAAGCCATGAAATTGACCTGCTCAATGCTGCTGGAGAACGGATTTCAATACAGACGAAAGCCCTAAAAATGGGTATCAATCATACATTATATGAGAGTAGAGCTAGCAGCCTCTTAATCCCTTTTGTAGCTTTACGATCAACAGGTGTTTTTGCCATGACC
Source organism: Mallotus nudiflorus (assembly GCA_947683625.1). Lineage (NCBI taxonomy): Eukaryota > Viridiplantae > Streptophyta > Magnoliopsida > Malpighiales > Euphorbiaceae > Mallotus > Mallotus nudiflorus. The sequence continues at coordinate 51,484 of CANTUR010000554.1, forward strand.
CTGGATGGTTTGTTTTTTACCTTCAAGTTTTTGTTTTGTGTATATATATATATATGTGTGTGAGAGTGTGAGACATGTATGGTTAAACAATAGAGAATCTTGGGTGTTATAAACTTCAAAATGTTGCAAATAAAACCAGCAAATCTTGGTTGAAGAACCTTTTTTTTTTAATGGCTCTACTCTACAGTCTGAAAAATCTGAACTGTAATTTTTGCAGATTCTTACACTGACAAACCCTTCAAACTACCTTGTTAGATATTTTGTCCCAGGTACTGTCTTCTAGAAAGTCTTATGCCCTTTAAAATTTCATGATAGGATTGGCAGTTCTTGAATTGTTTTTCCAATCTGAAAGGATCAGAAAAAGCCTCACAAGCAATTTTTGTACTTCAATTTGCCTTGTCTTACAATAATTTTGCATTAACACTTTTATTACGATTTAGAATAATTATTATGTACTGTCTATTCGTTTAAGTTGTGAGAAAGATTTTCTGAGAAAATTCTGGGGTGGAGTTTTATGAATAAAAAATAATGGATAAGAAAGTTTTATATTTTTATGGATTCATTCTCTTCGATTTTTAATAAACGAAACTCATGTGATTATCATAAACTGGTAAAATAAATAAAAAGTTTAATATGTATGTATACACATGCATAGGAATTATACACTCAAGTATGTTGAATACAACAATTCAAACTAAAGTCACAAATTAACTGAAATAACACCCATTTAACAATTCTCAATGGGAGGAAGGCTTTTTTTTTTCCCCCATTCCTATCGCACCTTATTGAAGTTATCCAAATATGCACTTGCACGAAGTTCTATAGAATGGAAATATTTAAGGAGATGGACGGCAGATTCAAAAGAAAAGGTACCTCCTGTAGGCCCTCAGTACAACAGATAAACTTGAATATTTATACATGTCACTAAAGGCCAAGCATCTTTCCTTATCATCCCCTAAAGAATCCAAACAACTACACCAAAAGGTGGAAACACGGGGGAAAATTAATAAAGTTTTTTTTTTTTAATTTTCCTTTTCTCTTGTATCTTTTTGCTTACCTTTTTCACTTTCTTTTAAAAATACTTTCTTTTTGCCCTTGAACAATAAATCAAGAAAAAAATTTTCTATGCATTTTATGCCTGAAGTAAATCAAGAAATTGAATCTGTTAGATATGTATGTGTCTGTGATCAATCAAGCAGGGTGGGGAAGCAACATACAGATATTTGATGGTTGTTTATCAATAATACAAGGCCACAAAAAAAAAAAAAAATCTGCAAAATATTAGTTGTTATTGGGTCCCAAAGCATGTGATACCACCTGCAGGGAAAGAAAATTAGACCACACATTTGATCTTTTTACTTCTTTTTTTCATTTCTTTTTCCGAGCTTTTTGCTTTTATATTGAGACAAATATTCTTGTATATTTCCCTATTAGAATATCCTTATCTTCCTGAATTATCGCATAACACTATCTAATATGTTAATTATATATATATATATATAGCCCTTTTATTTATTAAAAAATAGAAAATGAGAACCCAAATCTAGCTATTTAAGAAGCATTATCTGCCCAAGAATTAAATGATTTCATATATTCTGAAACTTTAATAGGGAACAAGGTTGTATCAATTCCAACTTTGCATGATCGAAACCCTTTATAAAATATTTCTCAATCTAGTGGTTCTCCTTGGAGAACAACTTCTCTGTTGTGTGTCAATTTCCATATCTTAAATAAAGGGCAACTTTTTTAATTGGCTAATTTTTTAAGTTAATGATAAATAATAATAATAAAACCCTATATACGTTACAAATACAATATTAGTGATATGTGGCAACCATTGACACTCATACACTATGGAAAACCCACTAAAAACTACTTTTGAAAGAAATGTCCTATTTCTTGAATTTTACAGGTGAGTTCATGAGCCTGATCATCATGTCAACTTCCTAGTACTATTATTTTAGTGCATTATGTCAAGTAATAGCAATAACTTTAGAAGCTTTCCCTCTAGTTGAGGGCATCTGATAATGTAAAAATGGCCTCCAAAGTCAAGCTTCACCACTTCTAAAAGGGGATGATTTTTCTTTTTCTCAATTGTATTAACTTTTGGAGTGAACAATTAATTATGATTTTTAATACATAATATCATCTTTTGACGTGGATATTATTAACATATGCTAAATTGGTGTTATAGCAGAAAGCATGAAAATATTTCCCATGCATTGAACAATTTAAACATCTTAAGTTAAGATAATTTATTGGCAAAAATAAAAAAAGATAATTTAATTTCCTTTTATTGGTGAGGGCTATATATGTGTGTGAAAACTACTGCCTAATGTAAAATGCTTTGCGAGTTGTGGCCACTAATTCATTGACTTAGAGCATTATAGTTTACTCCTTGTCTATGGTATTTTTATAAGATCATTTTGGGGTTTTGGAAGACAAGCTTAGACATAAGTTAGTTTATTGCGGTGATGAGGTAGAAGACAAAGCAAACCAAGTAGGAAGAAAGATTTCCGTTCTCAAGGTAAAAATTTTTTAGTGCACCTTAATTTATTACTTCCCACTTTAAAAGAAACGAACGTGGCATGCATATGGCATATTGCATAATGCAATTTGATAATTCTTTGTCCTTCTGAGCAATTTGACAATGTACCATGTTTCCTCTGTTAATGGTAGTGGGAAAAGACACAATGAATAATGATTAAAATGATATTTTTTAATATAACAATTTTGCTATCCAATTTTAACTATTTCAACCTTTGAGTCAAGTGGAGAAAAAAACCCTAGCTATTTCCAAGTGATTTTTTCTTTGCAACGCCTTTGTTGCTTCACCGTCTTTTTCCTCTATAGGTTTTTTAAGTAATTTTTAGCTAAAAATCACCCAAATCTTTTTGCTTTTGATGTTTAATGCATATATATATATATATATATCTAATCTTTTTTACTTTAGTTTCTTTTAGTTGTTTTCTTGTCTAATTGTTGTATTATGAGAATCTTTGTGATTTTAATTTAGTCAACTAGATTCATTATGGTTTTTAGTTGTATTTTGCTTTCCTATGTTATGGAAATTTTGGTGTCTACCGACAGGAGAATTTGGGAAGAGGAGTAGATGATTTCTATGGGTGTTGTGCTTCAAGTTGTCTCTTTTCATCTCACGGTGGTCAAATTTAAGTATGACAATAGCATTTGGGAATTCAGCTAGCTCTTACCTTGAGTAAAGATTCTCTACACCCCCTTTCATGATTATCTACTTTTTTTGAATTGGGTTATTGTCTTATTTAAATTTGAATTCATCCATAATCAAATGTGAAGAATTGTTCAATAATGCTTTGATGAACTCTTATGAGAAGTTTCAATCTTTACTGGTGAAGAGGTATCCACGTTGTTGATCAAGAATGAAAATTTTAGAAACTTCTTTATACGTGCTAATTTATATTTTATTCTTGAGCTTTCTTTGTACTTTGTTTTGATGAAAATTTATTCAGTTGGTAAAAAAAGAAAAACTTTGAATTAAATGGATTCATAAAAAAAGTAAAACTCTATTAATATCTATTTTCTTCAAATATAATATTCAAATTTAAAATTTTACTTAAAAAAAATTTAAACTTCTCGAAGTTGAGTTGAATTGAAAAATACTAGTACAACTAAAATGATATTGAAATATTGGAATTTCTATTTTTTGAAATTATTACTATACACTATCATTAATAAATTAAAAGTGTTTTAAATGTTAAAAAAAAGTCAAGTAAAAATATACAAAATAAATGAGCAATGAAAGTGAAATCCATATTTATAAAATTCAGCCCATTTTAGGTGCAAGTGAAAAAAAAAAAACAGCTTAATAAAATTAAAAAAATAACTAGTTGTTATGCAGACAGCGACACCCACATATCCATTTAATTAATTAAAAAAAAAAGAACTTTGATTGGATATTATTGGTGATATTTAAATCAAGATTTTTTTTTCCTTCAATGACATTACATTAATCTTTCTTTCACTGTATGAATTGACATTATCATAAGTAAACAATTCAGTTTTGGAACAACAAAGAATAAAAATATTGGGATCTTATATATATATATAATATAACATATATCTTTGGATATTTCCTTATAAAACATTAACTATAAACAGTGCAAATTTAGAATAAAAATTCAATGCAGTAATTTATGTGATATACAATAATAATAGTATGATTTCCTATAACACTAAATGCTGGGATAAGATCTAATTCTTTTAATGAGAGCAAAAATATAAGGACCACAGATTTTGGGAAGCAGTGAGAACAATCTGGATTGGCGGATGATTATTAAGATTATTAGAAAAAAATTGAACTCTTACTACACTATACACGTATACTTATATACATGAAATTAGAAATTTTTACATTAATTTTTATTTAATTATAACCATAATTTTTATGTATCAATAATTATAATATATATCAATAACTATAATTAAATAAAAATTAATCTAACAATTTTAATTTTATTTGTATAAATATATATGTATATACTGTTAAATAGTGTGAATAGAATAATAATAAAATTAGAAAGTAAGAAAATTGAGAGAGAAAATATTTCTAATTGATATATATAAATTAGGAATGATTGATACAAATTAGTGATTATACTACTAAAAATAGATGTATGTAAATACTATATATATGTGTGTATTATGAAGAAAGAAATATGAAGAAAATATTCCCACAACTCTACACTCAATTTCTAATTGTTAACATTGAATCAGAGTAGATGATTTTAAGGCTCTAAAACCAAGAACAATGGCATAATTGATAGGCCCAATGGCGATAAAAGAGAAACCTTCTGCTGCTATTCTAGACGACTTGAGGATGAAGATACAACAAGCATTGATCCATACCTTGATCCTACTGGCTTCAAATCATGATAACTTCAATACCTAGATGGATTTGATGGAAAAAAACCATGTCCTTTGGTCTCAAGTAATGGAGATGTACACAACAGGCAAAGACAAACTTAGATATATCCTTAGTGACACTCCTCAGCCCAAGTTAACAGATCCAACTTTCCAGAAGTGGAGGACGGAAAATGCCATTGTAAAAGGATGGCTGATAAACTCAATGGAACCATCTTTGATTGGCAACTTCATTCAATATCCAACTGCCAAACATGTATGAGACTCTATTGCTATCACTTTTTTTTATGGTTCAGACATTTCCTAGCTATATGAGCTAAAAAGGCAAGTAGTTCTTATAAGGCAGGACAATGAAGTGTGCTGAGGATATCCAAATTTATAATGTCAATATCTAAAAAGATAGAGTTTATACCTTTCTGGATGAGCTAGATGATCGCTTAAATAAGGTTAAGAGTGATATACTGCAGATTCGACCATTCCCTACGGTTGAACAAGCTTATGCTCAAGTTCGGAGGGAGGATATTCGACAAGCTATCATGTTAAGTGGTATGGAGACAATACTACCAAGTGTTGCCATGATCTCTAAAGGGTATAAAACTCATCCATCGAGTCTCTAGATGTCCAAGGCTAGATTATCACTCATGATTAGTAGAAAGAAGAAGATAAAGGGAGCTAAAAATGGGTGCACCCACTGTGGGAACCCTAAACATACCCGAGAAACTTGCTTCAAACTACATGGGTATCCTGAGTGGTGGAAAGATCTAAAACAGAAATGTGAAATAGATACGAGTAGGAGTACTATACAAGCAGCACACACCATAGGTTGAGCATTACTTACTGAGTCTCTATTGCTGAGCAAAGAGTCTCTCACTACCACAACCAAGCTTCCTAATGGTTCAGGTAACACTGGTTGTGGCTTATATTATTTTGAACAGGGGTCTTCAACTAATTGGATTATTAATTCGGGAGCAATTGACCATATGAATTTTGAAAAAAAATACTTGGTGGTATTTACCCAGCCAAAACGAACATGTATTATAAATGCCAATAGAGCGACATATCCGGTTACTCGAACCGACAAAGTTGTACTATCCCCTTCATTTCCTTGCTTGACACACTATTAGTTCTTTTATTATCAAACAAACTTCTCTCTGTAGGATAAACTGCTTAGAAATTAAATTATTGTGCACTAATGTATCCTAATTTCTATTTGTTTCAGGATATTCTCACGAAGGAGATCATTGGTCGTGGTACTAAGAGATGGATGACTTCAGTTCTAGTAAAGCTAATGGTGTGTACTAGCTGAGGAAAAATGACAAGTAGATCATGTTATGGCATCACCGATTAGCACATCCATCCTTGCGTTATATAAAGTATTTATTTATAAGTATGTTCTCTAGGTCAGTTGAGTCTAAGTTGAGTGTCACACCTGTACTCTAGCCAAAAGTTATATTGTTCCATACCCAGTTAGCTCAAATAAAAGTATTGTACCTTTCTCATTAATTCATTCCGATGTTTGGGGACCATCTCCTAACCTAAATGCTTTAGGTTCTAAATGCTTTATCACTTTTATTGATGACTGTACACATATGACTTGGTTATATCTAATGAAACGGTAAAGTGAGTTATTTAACATATTCACATCCTTTCATAGCATGATTAAGACCCAATACTCAGCCAAACTATAAATCCTTCGCTCGGACAAAGGTTAGGAGTACATTAACCATAACTTTTAATAGTATTTTTAGACTTATAACTTATACCACGAAAGCTCATGCTCTCACATACCACAATAAAATGGTGTTACGAAACAGAAGAACAGATATATACTCGAGACAACTCTAGCTCTTTTACTTGTTACGCAGTCTCCAAAGAGGTACTGGACAGATGTGGTTTCTACTGCAGTCTATTTTCTTAATAAACTACCATCCCTAGTTTTGGACTTTTAGACTCTTGCTCTGCATGTACACCTACCTTCAATTTTAATGCTTCTACCTCAAGTATTTGGCTCAATAGCTTATGTTCACCTCCCTAAAACCCTGCAGACTAAACTTGATCCTTGTGCAGTCTAATGTGTTTTCCTAGGCTATAGAGGTTAAAAAAAAGGATATCGATGTTATGATCCTACTACTCAGCACCTACACACTATTCTAGATGTGACATTTCAAGAATCTGACATGTTCTTTATACACCGGGGTTCTCATTCTTTTCTCTAGAGGGAGAATACAAGTGAAGAAAAGAACTGGATATCAGAAAACTTCTAAGCTAGGAATTAGCAGGCTTCAAGCATGATGAGGAGATGGGTGGAAACTCAGAATTCGAGCATGACGAGTGACATGAAAGTGGTTAACTTGTACCAAACCTGCATTCAATCTTGATAATGTTTCCAAGAATTGGTTATAAATCAAGAAAAAATAAACTCTAATCCTCAACAAGACCCTTAAATAACCTGTACTTAAGAACTTTAATTATAAAGAATTAAAGGTTGTTTAATATAAACTTAAGATTAACAAAGTCAATTTTAAGTCTAAATTAAACTAGGTTTGAGTGTACTAAGCCTTCACTTGATAAATTCACTAAAGTTATTTTAAGAATAAAAGAAAAGGACTTTAACCTCTCAAGAATTCAAAATTAATTGATAAAACTTCATTTTAAAATTCGTGCTACATTATATGGCCTTTATATAGGTATGTAAACATCCTAATCCTTAAAGAAATAGGTTTTCTTACTTATTTCTAAAGACTCCTCCTATAAAGGAAAATCCTTAACTAAATAGGATACCTTCAAAAATATGACAACTAAGCTTTGAAAAGTCAAATTAACAACTCATGACAACTAAGAAAAATTTAACCAAGTCTTTAAATGATTTCCAACTACTCTCCATCACATCTAGGGTTTTATTTATAGAGAATATTCTTGAAAATTCTTGATTCTTGTATATTCCCTTAGCATCTTCCATAATCGTCCAAAATTTTCAAAATTGCACTCTATGTGTTTTGAATAAAAATCACTCCACTTGAAGAGTTTAATATGAATTCTTTATTTTGAGAGTCAAAATATGATAATAAGGTGTAAAAAGGATAATTTTTCCCTTGTGTCAAACTTTCTCCAATTTCACTCAATTGAGCTCCATTTGCACTTGTGCTTTGATTCTCTACTTTAAACTCAATCTTTTGCTTCAAGAACAATCCTAAAGCACCCTTAAAATTCTTCATGCATGTTCTAATCATTGGACCATTATACTTGAGTGGATCATCATGTTGGTTAACATGTTTGATGCTTACTTGGTTCACATCAATGAAGGGATGGGTGGAAACTCAAAATCTGAGCATGATGAGGAGACAGGTGGAAACTCAAAATTCAAACATGATGAGGAGACAAGTAGAAACTCAAAATTTGAGCATGATAAGGGGATAGGTGGAAACTCGGAACATGATAAAGAAAATAGAGACTCAGTGTCTGAGTATACTGGCAAAGACAAAACCAAGTTTGGAAACTTAAAAACCCCTCCCTTAGTTGTCCAAAGTGATTTATCTCCTAAGAATATTCCTAAGGTATAGTCTTTAAACTCTTCTTTAAATTTAAATTCCTTTATTTATAAGTTACCTTTCAGATATAATCAGGGAAAGCCATTAAACTGATACTCACCCGATCAAGAAAATAAGAAAGAAAGATACTTTATTGCTCAACATGTATCCACTCATAGACTTTCATATCCTTTAAAGTCCTTTGCACATAAGCTCTCAACTAAGTGTGCTCTTTCTAATGTACAAGAGGCATTAACAGAACCTCGGTGGACTCAAGTCATAAAGGATGAGATGAATGCTCTCCAAAAGAACAACACTTGGAATTTTATTCCACTGCCAAAGGAAAAAAGAATTATAGGATGCAAATGGGTGTTCTCTATCAAACACAAAGAAAAAAGATGGATAAAAAGATATAAAACAAGGCTTATGGCCAAGAGGTATACTCAAACTCATAGAATTGACTACCAAGAGACATTCTCCCCGGTTGTAAAGCTAAACACAGTATGAAGATCTCGAGGAAGAGGTGTACATAGATATTCTATCGGGATTCACTGCCTCATAAGCTGGATATATGTGTAAACTAAAAAAGGCACTGTATGGTCTAAAGCAGTCCCCACGAGCATGGTTTGGTCGGTTTAGCTCTGTAATGAAGAAACATGAGTTCAAGCATAGCAACTCGGATTATACACTATTTTTAAAGCATCAGGATGGGAGAATAATAACTTTGATTATATATGTGGATGATATGATCATCACAGGGAATGACAAAGAAGAAATCTCAAATCTCTAAAGACACTTGGCATGCGAATTTGAAATGAAGAGTTTTGGGGGTTTGAAATACTTCTTGGGCATTGAAGTAGCTCGGTCGAAACAAGGCATATTCCTTTTCTAAAGGAAATATACTATTGACTTACTAGCAGAGACTGGAATGCTAGATTGTAAACTGATAGACACTTTCATTCCTTAGAATGACAAATTGACGGGTCAAATGCCAATAGATAAAAGATTAGTACCAATGACTAGTAGGAAAGCTGATATATCTATCTCATACTAAACCGGACATTGTATATGGATTAAGTATGGTAAGTCAATTTATGTATAATCCAAGTAAAGATTACTTGAGAACAGTATTTTAGATTTTGAGGTATAACAAAATCATCACCCGGAAGAGGACTTATGTTCAGAAAGCACAATCACTTGAATATTGATGGATATACAGATGCTGATTGGGCAGGAAGCTTCGATAGAAAGTTAATGTCAGGATACTCCACCTTTGTTGGTGGTAATCTCGTCACGTAGAGAAGTAAGAAAAAGAAAGTGGTTGCCTTGTCAAGTGCGGAAGCCGAGTTTAGAGGTATATCAAAAGAATTATATGAGCTCCTCCGCTTAAAAAGCTTATTAAGTAAGATTGGCTATACTCTAAAAGTAGAGATGAACTTATAATGTGATAATCAGGCAACTATTTAGATTGCTCATAATTCAGTTCAATATAACCGGACTAAACATGTGGAAGTGGATAGACACTTCATCAAAGAGAAACTTGAAGCCAAGATCAGTTAGCAGATGTACTGACAAAAGCTGTCTCAAGCCGAGTGTTCTATAATTCATTGAACAAGTTGGGCATTGATGATATCTATGGACCAACTTAAGGGGGAGTATTGAATAGTGTGAATAAAATAATTACAAAATTAGAAAGTGGAAAAATTAAGGGAAGAAATATTCCTAATTAATTTATATAAATTAGAAATGATTGATACAAATTAGTGATTATACTACCAAAAATAGATATATATAAATACTATATATATATATATATATATATATATATATATATATATATATATTGTGAAGAAAGAAATATAAAGAAAATATTCCCTCAAATTTACTCTGATAACATATACTTGAAAATGACTCAAGTATTCTTAAATATGACCACATGAACTGGGGAAAGAGTAGAATGTAATGAGATCCCAACGTGAATCCAAATAAACATCTTTCCAATTATAAACTTTTTTTTTTCCTAAAGGATTAAAATATCTTTAAATTAATTTACATGTTAATGAGACTAAATTTCTCTCTAAACATTCTTTAATGTTTATATTTATTATCTAAATCTATTTATGATGGAGCAAAATAGTTATATAAAAATTTGAATAAAAATTTTAATTATGGAGAGGCCATCTCCAATCATAAACATTAAAATGGTGTTAAATTTACAATAAAATGCGGTTTTTACATTAATTTTTCTCTAATCTATTACACCTTTTTTAAGACAAAAAAAAAAATTCTTTACATATTCTTTTTATATCCCATTTTATAATATTTAAACATTTATCACATTGCACCTATATTTATATTCCTTAAATAAATTCATCCACTAATAATATATTTTGGTATTTATATAAAATAATGTTAAATTAATAAATCAATCATTTTTTATTTATATTATGCTATATATATATATATATATATATATATATATATATATATATATATAAATTTTAAATAAAATAAAATTTGGAACTAAATTATTTAAAAAAAAAGCACATCTATACAATGAGAAATTGAACTAATTAAATATCTTAAAGTTATTAATATAATTTTAAAAAAATTCCATTTTGTGTCAAGTGAAAATATGCTTTGGCCATATTCACTTACACAAAAATGGTGCAAGAAATGGGTATAGGTTGGAGGGCAAAAATAATAATTTTTCTATCCAATTTTAACTATTTCAAACTTTGAGTCAAGTGGAGAAGAAAACCCTAGCTATTTTCAAGTGGTTTTTTCTCTACAATGCCTCTATTGTTTTGCCGTCTTCTTCCTCTATGGGTTTTTTAGGGTGATTTTTGTTTTGCTTTTGATGTTTAATGCATATATATATGGCCAAAAACCACCCAAATTTTTTTGCTTTTGATGTTTAATGCATATATATATCTAGATTGGTAGCTTTACTCTTCTTCTTACTTTAGTTTCTTTTACCTGTTTTCTTTTCTAGTTGTTGTATTCTAAGAATCCTTGTGATTCTAATTTGTCAACTAGATCCATTATGGTTCTTAGTTATATTTTACTTTCCTATGTTATGGAAATTTTGGTGTCTGCTAGTAGGAGAATTTAGGAAGAGGAGTGGATGATTTCCATAGGGTGTTGTGCTTCAAGTTACCTCTTTTCATTTCACGGTGATCAAATTTGAGTCTGATAAGACATTTAGGAGTTCAGTTGGTTCTTGCCTTGAGTAGAAATTCTCTACACCTCCTTTCATGATTATTTACTTTCTTTGAATTGGATCATTATCTATTCAAATTTGAATTCATCCATAATCAAATGTGAAGAATTGTTCAAAAATGGTTTGGTGAACTCTTATGAGAAGCTTCAATCTTTGCTAGTGAAGAGGTATCCATGTTGTTGATCAAGAATGAAAATTCCATGAGCTTCTCTTATTTTCTAGATGTGCTAGTTTGTATTTTATTCTTGAATTTTCTTTATATTTGTTTATAATCCTCTTTATGTTGTAATGGGTTTTTAGCCTTTATTTTAATGAAAGTTTATCCAGTTGCCTAAAAAAAAAACTTTGAGTTAAGTGGATCCATAAAAAAAGTAAACCTCTCTTAATATTTATTTTCTCCAAATATAATATTTAAATTTAAAATTTTACTTAAAAAAATTTAAACTTCTCAAAGTTGAATTGAAAAATATCAGTACAACTAAAATGATATTGAAATACTGGAATTTCTATTTTTTGAAATTATTACTATACACTATCGTTAATAAATTAAAAGTATTTTAAATGTTAAAAAAAAGTCAAGTAAAAATATACAAAATAAATGAGCAATGAAAGTGAAATCCATATTTATAAAATTCAGCCCATTTTAGGTGCAAGTAAGTGAAAAAAAAAAAAAAAAAACAGCTTAATAAAATTAAAAAAACAACTAGTTGTTGTGCAGACAGCGACACCCACATATCCATTTAATTAATTAAAAAAAAAAAAAAGAACTTTGATTGGATATTATTGGTGATATTTAAATCAAGATTTTTTTTTCCTTCAATGACATTACATTAATCTTTCTTTCACTATATGAATTGACATTATCATAAGTAAACAATTCAGTTTTGGAACAACAAAGAATAAAAATATTGGGATCTTATATATATAAAATATAACGTATATCTTTAGATATTTCCTTATAAAACATTAACTATAAACAGTGCAAATATAGAATAAAAATTCAATGCAATATTTTACGTGATATACAATAATAATAGTATGATTTCCTATAACACTAAATGCTGGGATAAGATCTAATTCTTTTAATGAGAGCAAAATATAAGGACCAAATCAGTATTAATACAGATTTTGGGAAGCAGTGGGAACAATCTGGATTGACGGATGATTATTTTGATCACGAAAAATTATATATTTGGTGTTTAAATTTTTATAATTTTTTTATTTGAGTGTTTGATTTTTTTTTAATCAAATGTTTAAATTTTTAAAAAATATATCAATATAGTATTCTGGTAAATTTAATGTTAACTAATTATTGATTTATATTAAATATAACTTACTTTTATTTCAGTTATTAGTTATGTCATCTGTCATGTGTTATGTATATTGCATTATTTAAAATATAAAATTAACCTTATTAAAGATTATGAATTGATAAAAATAATTTTAACATTAACTTCCGCCGCAATATGGAGGGTGACTGAATAAAGATAATTTTATCTTTTAAATAATGTAATACATGTGACAAATGACATTATTAATGATTGAGATAAAAGTGGATCATATTTAATCTGACTGAACATCCAATTAATATTAAATTGACCAAAAATATTATGTTAGTATGTTTTTCTAAAGTTTAAACACTTAATTGCAAAAAGAATAATAATAATAATTCAGACATTCAAATAAAAAAATTACAAAAATTGAGACACAAAATTTATAATTTTTCCTTTAGATTATTAAAAAAATTAAACTCTTACTACACTATACACATATTTATATAAATGAAATTAAAAATTGTTACATTAATTTTTATTTGATTATAATCATAATTTTTATGTATCAATATTTGTAATATATATCAATGATTATAATTAAATAAAAATTAATCTAACAATTTTAATTTTATTTATATAAATATACATGTATATACTTGAAAATGACTCAAGTATTGTAAAAAATGAGCACATGAACTAGTGAAAGAGTAGTTCAGTTTTCATTTTTTTTTTTAGGAATGTAATGAGATCCCAACGTGAATCCAAATAAATTATCTTCCCAATTATAAACTTTTTTTTTTTTTTCTAAAGGATTAAAATATCTTTAAATTAATTTACATGTTAATGAGACTAAATTTCTGTCTAAACAATCTTTAAAGTTTATATTTATTATCTATATCTATTTATGATGAAGCAAAATAATTATATAAAAAATCAAACAAAAATTTTAATAATTGAGGGGCTATCTCTAACCATAAACACTCAAATGGTGTTAAATTTACATCAAAATGCGGTTTTTATATTAATTTTTTTCCAATTTAAGATAAAAAAAAAATTTCTATATATTTTTTTATCACATTACATCTATATTTATTTTCTTTTAATAAATTCATCCACTAATAATATATTTTGATATTTGTATAAAATAATATTAAATTAATAAATCAATCATTTTTTATTTATATTATGCCATATTTATTATATATTATATTTATTTATTATATATATATAAGGTAATTTTAATTGAAGAAAAATATTTTAAATAAAATAAATTTTGAAACTAAATTGAATATCTTAAAGTTATAAATATAATTTTTCTTTACAAAAAAATCCCATTTTGCGTCAAATGAAAATATGCATGGGCCATGTTCACTTCCCCAAAAATAGTGCAAGAAATGGGTATAGGTTGGGGCCTTTAGGCTTGATTTATAAAGGCACTGAGAGGACAACGGCCTAAACCTGTCTATGTTTGGACACAAGCCGAACTATTCATGAATAATTTGGTGTTTTATTTGATAAAAATTTATTTAAATTTGTATATTAAAACTTGTTTAATAAATAAATTAAATTTGAACTATATAAATCTTAACTTGTTTGAATTTGAATAAAAATTCATAAAACAGTTTGTAATTTTAATATTTAATAATTTAATTTTAAATATATAATATATAAATTTATACTATAAAAAATAATTTTAAAAAATATTATCAGAATAAATTCATAATTTTTATCAAATATATTATAATTTATTTTAAATTTCTAATGTATAATTTATAATTTTTTTAGGTTGATTTAGTTTCATAATTAACTTATGAACATTAAATAGCATAGCAAATTCAATTCAAATTCGACTTAATCTAACCAATAGATCATTAATTAAAACTCCACTCAAATTCGATTGACTCGATTACATCCTTAGTTCGGACCCAACAACACCAACCGAAAGGGTAGATTTATAATCCCTCGGAAAGCTGATATCTTTTGCTTCCTCCTCTTTTTTGTTAAAAAGTTACAATATCTTTTTTATTTTTCTTTTTTTCGTTTATTATAAAATCCATAGTATTTCTTTATTTTTTAATAATTATTGTCTATTTTTCATAACTGATATGTATATTTATTTCAAAAATGAGGATCATAGCTGTTTTAAAAGTACATGCACTCAAAATTTTAATAAAAATAAAAATAAAAACAATTTGTCTACAACCATTGTATTACATAAAATTACTTAACCTGTATTACACGTATTTTAAATAATTTATGTTTAATTAATAAAAATGTGATGCATAATTTAATTGTCTATTAAAATATTCTGTTTCAAAATTTTATATTTTAGCTAATATGAAAATTTATTTGGTAAAAAGTAAAAAAAAATTATTAAGATAACATTTATTTTAAAAAATTAAATTTATTCTAAAAAATTGTTGAATTTATAAAATAGTTTTTATTTTAAAAACTGTTAAAATTATAAAATATCAAACCCGAAATCTCACTTCACTGCATCTCTTTCTTTCAAACTTTTTTTTCTTCATCTTTAAATCAAATTATATTTTCAGTTATAGTGGTTGTATTTTTCTTTTAATTAATCCAATTAGCATATAGAAATGTAAGGGGAAATTCATTGGTGAGGACCATGCAACATGGTAGTAAATTAAAAGCATATGTCAAATGGAGGTGCATTAAATTATATATGTATTCCTCTCCCCCTCTTACATGATAATTCTTTCAGCGTGTTAAATGTGTGAGGTATATCAACCAATTTGAATTTTGAGTTTCTAACAAGCGATTACATGTAGATTAAGGACCCTAAATTTACTAGTTTCTGAATTAGCTACAAATGAGATAGCTAAGTTCAACACAGAAATGCTTTTGATATTTGAAAGTAACAAATAGGCCTATTGGTATGAAAAATCCAAATACTTACACCTTTTGCAATTTTATTCCAATATTTTAATTTTGACAAAAATATCTTAATTTCATTAATTCTTGAAAATTTTAACATAAGTAGGCATTTGGTCAACATTGAATAAAATATACTGATGTAATATATGTAAAATGCTAATTTATCCTTTATGCTGTAAAATCAACAAGGGTATATTGACATAAAAAATTCAAACGTTTATGACTTTTGACAATTGTATCTCAATTTTAATTTTGAAACATAGTTCAATTTAAAAATCATTTGAGTAATTGAAGAAAAAGTATTGACACGATGATCAAAAATTAAATTTACATATGATAAGTTTTTGAAATTTATGATGGATTATTATTTTAATAAAATTTTTAAAAATTATATATATGTTTGTGAAGTAAAATATGACAAATTTTCTTTGAATGTTAAAGTTAGATTTTTTTTCTTTCAAAAAAAAAATACTTTCAAATAAATAATTTGAAATAATTAAAAAAATTTGAATTATCTAGAGTAATAATTATTTATATTAAAAATATGTTTATTTTTTAAAATTATTATAATGAAAGTTATTTATGAATTTAACAAATTTTCAATAGTAAATATAATTTTTTATTATTATGTATGTATTTTTATTTAATTTTAAATAAATAATTATTTAAAATGAAAAATTAGATAAATTAAAATATTTTATCAAATTTAAAATTGAAATAAATTTGTCAAGAATTTGAAACATTTGGATTTTTTTTATACCAGTAGACCATTATACATTTTAAAAAGAGATAATTACTATTTGCCCCTTAAGGTTTGTTTTATTATATTAAGTGGTCTCTCCTGTTTAAAAAATATATTTACTAGTCCCTCAATTTTGATTCCGTTATACTAAATAATCCTTCTGTCAATATTTTCACTATTTTATTGGTAGGAAATGAGAAAAAAATGTAAAATAGAAAAATAAAAATAAAAAAGTCAAAAATACCCTTTATTGTGATGACTATTTATCCTCATACAGTGAATACCATCTTATTTCTCTTCTTCTTTGCTTCTTCTATTTCTCAAAATTGAAAATTAGGGTTTACACATTTTTCAATCAACATGTTTGGGGTTGAATCAAGTGACAACAATGGGAAGGAAGGGCGCTATTGCCTTTCCTCATTAGCAAGTTTCAATAAAGATCATTTTATATGCATATTGCCTTTGCTTTATCTTCAAGAATCCAGTGCAAAAGGAGTTTATAAGAGATCATAAGGAGCCTATAGTGCGTTCAGAGGGCATGACCGATTGGTGTCAAGTCTAGCCCACAACTTGCTTTTGCTGCTCTAATGCAATAGAGTAACAGGACCCAGATGTAAGTCCTGACATGGACCTCTAATTATAGGAAACAACAACACATTAAAAGCCAACATATAATGGAGTAATAACTAGGTTTTACACTCAAAAAAGCCCAAACCTATAGTGAATGAAAGAACCCATATAGCAAATTCTAATTAAAACTACTAAAATAAAAAAATAAGAAATACCCAATGGATTAATCTTAACCAGGCATAAGAAATTTCAACAGTTAAGTAAAAAAATCACACTTTTTTCTTTTGTTTCATTTATACAGAAATAAGTAGGTGTTGAATGAGAAAAAAAATAAAATGAGATAGATGGGCTGATTGAGGAGAAGAAGAAGATGAAGACAAACCTTCTAACTAAGAGAAATGTTTGGTATTATAATACTCGAGAGTTGCAAGCACTGCTTTTGGACCCAGTGGAGTATCTGAAAGCTTTAAAAAGGGAAGGAGGAGGAAATTTTGTTGCAGAGGAGAGAGGCATTAGTGGAGGCGATAAAGTGGAAAGTGATATTTTGAGGACAAGATGAATGTGGAAGAACAAAGAGAATTGCTACCATGGAGCCATGAATATAGGTGGTGTCTAAAGTCATCGCCATGTGGATTGACTGATCAAAGCAAAAGATAAGGTTATCACTGTTTGATTTTGATTTTTGGTCATTATCTTGATCAAGTAAAGGGCAATTTGAGGAGTTGTAAAATTATGTGGCTTTTTTGAATTGTTGAATAATAGTAGTAGAGGTGGTCTTAGAGACGACGACAGTGGCATTCATTATTAATGATAAGAAGAGGAGGAGAAAGGTGAGGTTAGGGAGTATAAGCATTGGGAAAGATTTGGTTTTTGGGGTTCCAATGTTGAGATAGATTTTTTTTTTTGGGTTCTTAATTTGAAATGACTGTGAGGTAATGTTTATGGGTGAGAGAAATTTGTACAAGAGATCTGCACTCTGTAGTTTCACCACTGTTGTTATAAGAGAGAAAGTAAGTGTAGCGTGAATTGATTTTCAATTTTCCCCCCTTTTACATGCAAATAGCAAACACATAGTTTTTTTGGTCATTTCATATCTATATATTTAACAGAAAACATGAAAAAAGGACTATTTAATTTATTTCTCTAAAATTGAGGGACAAATAAATATATTTTTTTAAAAGTGATGGACCACTTAATATAGTACGATAAACCTCAGGGGGCAAATAGTAATTGTCCCATTTAAAAATTAAATTGGTAAATTTGACATTTTATAAAATATCATGTCAACATCTTTATTTAATTTTGACCAAAAAGTTATTTGTACTTAAATTGTCAAACATTTATTGAATCAGGACTGTTTTACCAAAATTAAAAGATTAGGATAGAATTGCAAAAGGTTACAAATGTTGGAATTTTTGCACCAATAGATAAAAAAGTTGGATTAATTGCACATGAAACTTAAATAAATTAGAGAACTAAAAAAGAACAATAGAGTTTCATTGAAAATAAATAGGAAGTTGGTTTGTAAATGATAACTTATTTTTTAAAACTCTTGAGCTAGAACCCTGTAAATGATCAACAAATGGCAAGGTGAGAGGTGGGGAAGATCCCTATAAATCCTTTGATGCCTAAGTCAGAAGATATGGAATCTAGAGAGAGGAGGAGAACAATGAGAGCATAAGAGAGGAGGATGATTGAGAATGAGGAATTTAAAGGGATAGTGATGCTCAAACCTAAGAGGAGTAGGATTCCTTTTTGAATAAGAGTCCTAAGCCAATTAGGAGAGTGTTCCTTCTTTTTTAGGAGTCTCCTGATTTAGGAACCTTTTCCTACTTGTCTTTGGACGTCCTTCCTTTTTTAGTAACCTGTATAAGAAAATAAAGATCTTACTTAAATAGGAATATATATGTGGGGTATCAAGAGTCCCTTCACAAGTTTGTTTGGATATTTATGTCTGATATAAACGGGTCTATATAGAAATGTCATTCTACCAGAGAGATTGGCTAAATCATTACATTTAATATGAAAGGGTGAGCTGAGGTGGCCAGCCTCAGTCATTGAAAGAGATAAGCTTAGTACCGAGTATTGAAGTCATCGTACAAGAACATCGTTAAAGTGCCAGCTGGACTTGAGTGCATAAGACCTATAATAGAGAAGATGTAATGGATTAACCTGTCAGTACAGAGACAATATGATGGAACCAGTCATCATTGGAGTTTTGATGCTCAATGCATTAAAAGTGTGGCCCAAATGCCTAACCCCAGTACTATAAAAGTGATCTGGGGATGCCAGCTTCAATCACTAGTCTTAGATGCTCAATGCAAAGACACAAGGCTTATATGCTCAGAACATCAGTACTACAAAAGCAACCTGAGGGTGCCAACTTTAGTCACTAGACTCATTCTCAGTGCATTAGAACTATGGTACAAGTGTCGTATAGTCATGGTGCATTAAAAGTGTGGCCTAAGTGCCAAACCTTAGTACTATATAAGTGACCTGGGGGTTCCAGCTTCAGTCACTGGTCTTAGATGCTCGAGGCTTAGATGCTTGGTGCAAAGACACGAGGCTTACATGCTCGAAACCTCAGTACTATATAAGTGACCTAAAGGTGCCAGCTTTAGTCACTGGACTCATTCTTGGTGCATTAGAAGCACGAAGCAAGTGCCGTATAGTCTTAGTGCATTAAAAGTACAGCCCAAGTGCCAAACCTTAGTACTATAGTAGAGACCTGAGGGTGCCAGTTTCTAGGTACTGGATATTGATATTAGAGCTTTAGATACTCAGCATAGAGGGGCAGCTGGCAATGATGTATACGGGGTTGATAACCACTATGTCATTTTGATACCTTTTTGAATTTTGAATTGTATAACCATCGCGTCTGTTCATGTGTTAGAAGATGAGATATTTTTGCTTTCATAATGATGACTGCTCGATTAATAGGTCTTTTCTGTTTCCCAAACTGCCCTTAATGATATGGGAAAGACCAAACATTTATGAGGGTAGTAATGGCTTATTCTAAATCCTTCTATTGCCTTATAAGAACCTTTGCTTCTTCGATCTATTACATTTTCGCTTCTTGCTATCTTGGTTTCTTCTTCTTCCTTGTGCATTCTATCATCAGGCTTTGTTTGCAGCAAAACTTGCATTCTATAATCAGGTGAAACTTTTCTCCTTTTATAAATTTCTTTTTTGCTTATTAGATAAATCCATGGCACTGAGGGAACAAGTTAGTTCTAATCTATTCATTTCTAGAATAGATGAGAACTTGCTAGGGTGGTATCGGAGATGCTTTAGTATTCTCATCAATTTCACTTTGCACACCGTAGATAGAAAATTTATAGCCCATACTTTAATGTTAGATGTTGATAGGTTAGTTATATATTTTAACCAACTAGAGGGTGGTTTGAAGTTCCCTCTAGATCCCTTTGTGAAAAAGTTCTTGAATAGGTATAACATAGCACCTTGTCAACTTCATCCCATTAGTTACCAGATCCTGACTGGCTTTATAGAATTGATGCATAAGGAGGGTAGAGAGCCGGACTTAAACATCTTGGGATATATGTATAGTCTAGATAAGAAAATAAGGGAGCTGATGTTCTCACTGTTAACCATCCTTAACTATAGCCTTTTTATGAAGCTTTTGGACCTTCACAAGAAGTGGAGGCATAAATTTTTCATTATCGAGCATGACTCAGACTTTGTGGTTATCAGGCAAATGTGGTCCAATGAGTGTCATAAGGTGAAGCACCCTTTGAAGTTATTCAACCAAGATACAAAGATGGTTTTAAAACTTCATCTTTATGGCCTTGCTAATGCTCAGTTTGCTGAGGATGCATCCAGAAGATATCTTTGGAGAGTTTGCCCTAATTGTATACAATCCACTAGTATGTTTTGAGCTTCAGGATTATTATTACGACTTATGTATTTTCTTTTTTATTTTGTAAATGGCCAACTTTTTTACTTTGTGGATGAGATTAGGCTTATAGATGATGAGCGTGAAGTATAAGAAAATGTTTGAATTCTTTCTCCATCGCCCGAGCCTACCGCGCTAGCAGCTCCTGTTGAAGATTCCAGTCTGAAGGGTAAATCTATTACTGGGTCCTCTCGGGAGACAAAGATGAGGGGTGAAAGAAGCGTGCTCCAGATAAAGACTCAGATGCTGAGGAGCTATACAATAAAATATTCATCAAGCATTTGAAGCTCTCCGGGTGTCTGGACATGAAGGCTTGGATCCTCAATAAGATGAAACCTCCCAACGTCTCAAATGCTCAAGTTAGAGACCGGTATGCAGAATTGTTGAGGTTGCCAGCTGACATGCAGTGTTGGATAAAGAAGGATAGTGAGGAGTTGTACAACTCCATGATTGGACACTCATTGGAGGTAAGAGTATGATGTTGTCTATCTTGTATTTTGTGTTATCAAGGAATGACATTTGTTCTCTTTCTCAGATGGCTCAAGCTTTGCTGTTGGCGAAAGATAATTATTACTACTTGAAGAGCTAGTATAGCCTGAAGGAGACGGAGTTGGGTACCATAGCAATTGACTTTAAAAAAAAGTTGGATAAGGCAAAGGTAGCATTGGAGCTTTGCTAAACTAGACATGAGGAAACAAGATTTGAGGTAGAGGGGAGCCAGAAGAAAGTGGTTGATCTGGAGCACAATCAAGCTCAATTGACTTCTAAGATCGAGGAGCGAGATGCCCAAATCGTCGCCTTAGAAAGGCAGCTAGGAGAAGCTGAGAAATCTCACGAAGATGAAAAAAAGATGTATCATAACATTTTAGGGGGATTTATGAAGGCATATAAGTCCGAGTGTCGAAGAGTTTTGCTTACCTAGAATCTGACATTAAACTTTTTAGACTTGGATAAGATAACTCTGGCTGTCCTAGCTATGCTCAAAGTAAAGCCTCGTCCCTTCGTGTGAAAAAGCGAAGTTTGCTGCTGTAGGATCGTCCTCCGAGCTTCTGCCATCTAAGTCTCTACAACCAAATGTCCCTTCATCTGAGCCCTCTGATGCTCAGTTATCGGATTAGGATATGTGCTACTCTTTTTTTTTTGTAATGTAAATTATTCTATAATGTAACCTTTACTGATTAATAAAGAAATTTTTTTTTGAAAAGATCTTAAGTGCATCTATTGGTAGTATTTTCAAAGACAATCCGAGTTTTAATACCACTGTAGTTCTTTCCCATCTCTATCTTTGATCTTATATGCCCCTTTAGATGTGCTCTCTATGATCTGGTAAGGACCTTCCCAATTAGATCAGAGTTTTCCTATACTTACATTGCCTGTGTCGATGTTTGCCCTTCTAAGTACTCAATCTCTCACTTTGAAATGTCTTGGCCAAATGCGCTGATGATGGTATTCAGCAATCTGCTACCTTTGTGCTTTTATGACTGTGGAAGCTCATTCTTATCTTTCTTTTATCAGATCTAAGCATATCTGGGTGTTAATGTTATCGGTGTCCTGATTTAATTCTTTACTGACCCTGTAACTTGGTGATCCAATTTCTACCAGTATCACTGTGTCTATACCATAAGTTAGTTTGAATGGGGTTTCTCTTATGGATAATCTAGGTATAGTCTTGTAAGCCTAGATGACATTATTAAGTTCTTTGACCTAGTTTCCTTTCTTTTCATCGAGCCTCTTCTTCAACCCTTGTATGATAATCCTGTTGGTGACCTCCATTTGCCTGTTTGTCTATGAGTGAGCTACTGAGGTGAAACAGAGCTTTATTTCGAGGTCAGAGCAAAATTTTTTGAATTTCTCATTATCAAATTGCTTTCCATTGTCGGTGATTAGGTATGCGGTATTCCAAACCTACAGATGATTTCTCTCTAAAAAAAGTGTTGAACTTGGGCTTCTGTGATGGTTAGTACAGCCTCCACTTCTACCCACTTAGTGAAATGGTCTATGGCCATAATTAGTAATTTTTTTTATGATGTTGAGGTCGAGAAAGGACCCAGGATGTCCATTCCATATATGGCAAAGGGCCAAGGGCTACCAATTGGATGT
This sequence comes from Mallotus nudiflorus, assembly GCA_947683625.1. Classification (NCBI taxonomy): domain Eukaryota; kingdom Viridiplantae; phylum Streptophyta; class Magnoliopsida; order Malpighiales; family Euphorbiaceae; genus Mallotus; species Mallotus nudiflorus. Next base: position 74,630 of record CANTUR010000554.1, read on the forward strand.
TGAAGCTTGGAAGGCTTATGATTGAGTTCGGCAAAATGTTGGCTCTTGTGGCATTCCTAGGTTAGCTTCTAAGCATCCTGGGATATGGTGGGCTAGTAGTATCCTTGCAATAATGCTTTCTTAGTTAATGAGTATTGCAATTCATGTGCTCCACAAATTTCATCATAGATTTCCCTGAGTATGTATTCCCTTCTTCTAGGGACACATATTTAGACCATGGGTGTAAAAGGGATCTTTTGTAGAGTTCTTTGTGATGGATAGAGTAGTGGGCCACCTTTATCTTCAATTTTTAAGCTTTCAATTTATCTTCTGGAAGTGTCCTATTTTCCAGGTGTTGAATAATTGATTTCATCCATTTCAGGACTTCCCGTACATCCATAATTTTTGAATCCTCGATGCTTGATTTTGTCAGTGCTTCAGTGAGCTCCATTCCTTTGAATGTTTGCTTGATCTTTTTCAGTAGCTGCATCACTTTTCCAATGTATCTGGTGATGCTTGGATCTTTAATTTGGAGTGTCCCTTTGATTTGGTTCACTACCAATTGAGAGTCCGAGTGTATCGTGAGATGCTCGGCTTTGACCTTTGTGGCTAACTTTAGGCCTATGATGATTGCTTCATATTTTATAGCATTATTGGTTACATATACTCTATTTGAATGACATATTTAATATGAACTTTGTGTGGTCCTTTAAGGAAAATCCTAGCGCCAAATCCTTGGGTGTAGGATGCCTCGTCAATATAGAGCCTCCATTCTGGGCCTTTGGAAATGGTGAGATCTTATAGCATCATTTCTTGTATAAAGTCTGCTAATGCTTGAGCTTTCACCTACTGTCGGGACTCATAATTGATGTTGAATTCTCCAAGTAATATCGACCATTGAACTAACCTGCCAAATGTCTCAAGTCTTTATAGAATTTTCCTCAAGGAGAAGCTGGACCTTACTATGATGGGATGAGCCTGGAAGTAGTGCCTGAGCTTTCGGGAGGTATGGATGATGACCATGGCTAATTTATCTTCAAAGGTTGCTTGGTAGTCTTTAGTCTAAACAAATTTTTTAGAATTTTTTAGAGCTTGAAATAAGAGATGAAATGCCCTAAAGTCGTGATCTTGTCATTCAGTTTTTGAAGCTCATGGATAGTCTTCGGAGCTTTCATATTAAGAATGGCCTCCATTTTTTTGGGTTAGCTTCAATCCCTCTGTAGGATATCATGAATCCCAGGAACTTCCTTGCCTTAACTCCAAAGACACACTTCTCCAAATTCAACTTGATTTGGGACTGACTCGGCAATTGGAGGATTTGATCAAGGTCTGCGGGGGGTTGCTCTGCATGCTTGCTTTTGATAATAATGTCATTCATATATACTTTCATATTTTTCCCAATCTAGTTTTGGAGTACATGGTTCATCATCCTCTAATAGGTTGCCCCCGCATTCTTTAATCCGAAGGGCATCACTTTATAGTTGTAAAAACCTTAATGGGTTATGAAGAATTTTTTCTCTTAGTCTTCTTCCTTCATCTGTATTTGGTGGTATCCTTATGTTGTGTCTATACAACTATATAAATCGTGGTCGACAGTGGAGTCTACTAATTGGTTAATTATTGGTAGTGGGTAGCTATCCTTAAGGCATGCTCGATTGAGGTTTGTATAATCCACACACATTCTATATTTGCCGTTGGATTTCTTTACTAGCACCACATTGGCTACCCATTCCGGGTGGGTAACTTCTTTGATAAATTTGGCTTCTAGCAACTTCCTTGTTTCTTTGGCGATTATCTTTTGCCTCTCATATGTGAAAGTCCTCTTCTTCTGGATCACCGGCTTCTCCCTAGGTCTGATGTTCAAGTTGTGCGAGGTAATCCAAGGATCCACCTCGATAATCTTGGATGCTTGAGAGGCAAAGCCTCCCGAGTGTTTAGTGAGGACCTCACTTATTCCCCACTTAGTTTTACTATCAAGCTCATTATCGATCTTTACCGTTTTTCCTTTAGCAATCTATAATGTTTGTACATCATCCATTGGTTCAGGGCTGGGTCTCTACTTCTCTATCTCTCAGGTTTCTAGGGGGAATGCTTCTATATGAGGTTTGATTGCCATTTGGTAGCACTTCCTAGTCGTGTGTTGATCTCCATGAATTGTTAAAATTCTACCTTTGATTGTAATCTTCATGGTCAAGTGTCGAATACTTATGACTGCATCAGTTTTATAAAGTACTGATCGTCCTATGATACCATTGTATGCCAGCGGGAGATCCACCAAGTAAAATTGAGCTTTAATGACTTTTGTTTTTTTAATGTCCTGGTCTCTAAATTCTAGACTTAGCTTTACAATTCCCATTGGTTGTATGGTTCCTCCACAGAAGCTCGTGATGGGATTCTAGATAGCCTTCAGGTTAGTGACAAAGCCTCCCATTGCTTTATAGGCATTCCACAATAATGCATTGATGGTGCTTCCATCATCGATTAGTAATCTCTTTACTAGATAATTGTTAATGTATGTGCTCATGACTAGGGCATCACTATGGAGGTGCCGAACATGGTTCCCATCTTTTTAATTAAACATAATGATCTGTCACTTCTTGAGGGTAGGTCTTTCCTCTCTGTGGGCCCTTTTAGACCTCCTCTTGTCGTTTCCTCCTCTGATAATCATGTTAATTACGTCGATCGGTTCATTTCGGGCCTTCTTTGGTTCTGGCCTATCCCGCCCTTGCGTATCCTGATTCTTGGTTCCTCTAGACGTATCGATAAAGTTACTGAGTTTGCTGTTTTGCACCAATCTTTCTATGGCATTCTTCAGTTCTCTGCAGGCCTCAGTATCGTGCCTATAATCCCGGTGATATTGGCAATAATTCCCTCTGTCTTGTATGGTTCTCCTATTTGGACTTAGTCATTTGGCTGGGGTAATTCCTACCCCATTATGTCTGACCCACATGAGGATCCTGAATCTGGAGGTATTTAAAGGCATGTATCTCTCAGCTTCCTTTTCAAACCTTTCCACTGGATTTTTGAAGTTCGTTTGTGGAACTTGATCTTTCTTTTTTAGCTGGTGCTTTCTCTTCATCCCTTTACATCCTTCTATCTTCATCCATTTTTATCATCTTAACTGCCATGGCCACTACCTCTGTGAAAGTGTCAGGTTCTTTTGTCATAATCTTATCTTTGAGCTTTCTAAGTATGATGCCATTCTTTAGGGCTTCAATAGCTACTTCATCTACAAGATTCTCAATTTGCATGGCCACCCTATTGAATTGGTCCAAATAGCTTCATAATGATTCATCAGTCTTTTGTTGGCACATTCGGAGGTCATTAATTTTTTTGGCTGGGGGAATGTTGGTAACGAACCTAGTCCAGAATTTCTCTGCCAGGTCTTCGAAAGAGGTGATGGAGTTCTCAGGAAGCTAGTGAAACCACTTTTGAGCACTCTGTATGAGCATGCTTAAGAAAACCCTGCACATGATTCTATCATTCACGTTCTAGAGCAACATTCTTGTTCAGAACAAGGATATATGGTTGATGGGATCTCTAGTTCTATCATCTTGATCTAGTTGTAGTATTCTGAATTTAGTTGGGATCTCTCTATGGATTATTCCTTTTATAAAGGGCATTCTTCCCTTCATGATGCATTCAACTTCTTTCCTCGGCCTTGTGCGGGCTTTGTATATAACATCGTCAACCTTTTGGGTTAATTTTGAGTTATCGAGAGCCTGAACCATTGAACTGGATTCCCCTTCCAGAACTTTACACTTTCCTTTGCTTCCTCCAAGTAATTCTGGAGATATAGTATTGTTTTTTGTGTAAGCTGACTCGGGGTTGCCGCTTTGAATTAAGGTATTCAATTATTATTGCATTAGAGCTATCTGAGCTTGAATGTTTTGTGTCATTGCTTCTTTTTTTTATTGGGGTGAGGTTGAGTATTTGAGTTACAGTGTTTAGATTAGGTGTAGTTACGGTAGGTGTATTCAGAAAAGGTACGAAAGGTATAGGTCTATGATAGTGTTGTAGAGGAGCATAGTAATGTTATAGAGGAGCATAGTATAGGAGGTCGGTGCCAGGAGCTGGCCACCCTTACATGTTTCCAAACGAAATGTACATACCGCCAAATGAGGGTCTGGCATACTGGAAAGGGGCTGGCGGTACTGCCGTTGGGGGAGGTGTTGACAAATTAATTGGAGGAATGAGGACGGAAAGGTTAATGTGTATGTCATGAGTCGAGATTGGCGGTGGGCTAGAAGTCATGATGTTAACATCTTAAGTTGGTAGATGCATGAATGACTTTTACTCAAGAGTTCCCACAGATTGTGCCACTTGATAACTTATTTTCTGGAACTCTTGAGTTGGAACCCTGCAAATGATCAATAAAGGGTAAGGTAAGAGGTGGGAAAGATCCCCATAAACCTTTCGATGCCTAAGTTAGAAGATATGGAATCTAGAGAGAGGAGATCAATGAGAGCATGAGAGAGTAGGATAATTGAGAATGAAAAATATTGGGTCTTATTTATAGGATAGTGATGCTCAAATCTGAGAGGAGTAGGATTTCTCTTTGAATGAGAGTCCTAAACCAATTATGAGAGTGTTTCTTCTTTTTTGGAAGTCTCCTGATTTAGGATACATTTTCCTACGTGTCTTTGGACGTCCTTTCTTACTAAGTAACCTGTATAGAAAAATAAAAATCTTGTTTAAATAGGAATTTATATGTGGGGTATCAATAAACATAGGTTAAGTAAATAAAAATATAAGAAAAACATTGAAATATAAATTAAAATAAAAATGCAAAGGTTGAAGATTGCTGTTGATGTTCAAGTCTTGTTTGAAGTTGTTTTTTGTTGAGTGATTGGTTCTATCGTTTTCTTGCAAAAAAAAGCTCCTTTATCTTCAGTTTGTTAACTGCTCTTTAGTCTCACTAACAATTGTATTCCACTAAATGCTTCATATTGCTTCCACTTTTAAAAATTCACAACTAACTATTTTTTCAGTTTTAAAAATTCACAACTACCTATTTTTCTTACTTCAATAACTAACTAATTAATTACACGTATAATTGGACCTTGAGCTCGTAAGTATTTATGGAATTTGCTAGAAAAAATAATTTAGGTGCAAACAATATGATTAAGGTAGATCCTGCTTTACAACTTCCTCAATCGGCTGATTTTATTCATGTGGATAATTTTGAGGAATTAAGCGCGTATGTGTAGACCTAAGATCTTGATTATTTAACTTGAAATTCAGTCTAAATGGAGCTTAAAGAATATAAATATATGAAATATGTGTGCGCCTCATAGATAAAAGGTGAAAATATTATATAATTTTTGTTTTAGGAGATGTGAAATTTTCTTAAAATTCGGCTGGTTATATATATATATATATAGAGAGAGAGAGAGAGAGAGAGAGAGAGAAGATAGTAATGAGGTAATTTTAAATAATGTCTTATATAACCATTATGATACTTATGGGCGGAATTTGGATAAAAGATATAGGGACTATGATTGAACTACAATAGGATAAGAATAAAATTTCAATAAAAATAGATGAATCAAATTATTTATATAAAAAATTTTAAAGCAATTTTTTTAAAAGAAAAATTTGGGGTATAGGAGCAACTAAGTTAGTTTTGTTTCTAATGGTGTTTATAATAGTGTTAAATTAATTAATGTGAAATTTTTATTATTTTTATAATTTTATTTGAATTGAATAAAATTAAATAAAATTTAATAGATTCTAAATATCAATAATTTTTTTAAAAAATATATTTTTTCTTTTTACCATTTATGCATCTCATCACGGTCCATGAAACAAAAGAGAAAACTAGTGTTTTTCCATATGTAATCACAGCTGAACCATGCACCGAGAGCTGCACAAAGAAAGCTATTGCCTGAACAAAGCACATGACTCTCATATCTATCCCTTCGCTAAATTCTTTTCTCATCCCCAAACTTCGAAGGATCAACTTTTGACATTTTTCAATTTATTGTATTATATTTTTATTTTTATTTTTTTAAAAAAATTGTATAATCCTAACAATACATAAAATTAATATATTTTAATAATTAATGTTGATATAGTAAAAATAAAATATACAAAAATATTATTTAATTAGAAGAAATAATATAATTTAAAATAAATTTTTATTTTTTATTAATTTTCTATTACTTTGAAGTTGTTTTTTTAGTATTTTATACGTTTAAAATTTAATTTAATATTATATGAGTTAAATTACATTTAAAAGTACAAAGTTAAGATGAAAAATATTTAAAAAAATTAAATTTTAAATAATAAATTAAAAAATATCAAAATTTGATTGTATAAAGCTCAGAGAAGAAATTTCGCGTTCAGCCAAAAAAGAAAATGGTTTTCATGGCCTCATGAGTCATGCCATTATGAAAGCTTTCAGTGACTTGAGAAAAAGCAATGACGATGGAAGGGTCGCACACGGCAGGAAACCTCCACGACAAGTGTGCTCCATTCCGTAGCATTAAAATATATATCACCACATTTTCCAGGAAAATTCCATGATTTGAAAGTTTTGTTTCGGATAAGATGAGAATATAATATATGTGCCCACGCATGTATAAATTTGAATTCATAACATTATGAATTTGAATTCAAAATTGTATTTCACAAAATAAAAATATGTAATATTAAAAAAAGAGGTGAATGACCATTATAAATTGGAGAAAAGAAAGAGGAGAAGAGAGATGTTCGATTTCAGATTCTAACTATATTTTGTAAAAGTTTAACTGTTATATCAAAGTCATCCGAACAAGAAGTGAAAATCAATCATTTTAATTTTTTTAATGAAAAAATATAATACATATCAATATTTCTGAAGTTCAAACACATTTGAACCAAAGACACTTTTCTACTATTCAAAAAAAAAAAATAGTCTCTGGACAATTTTTTATAAATTATTCTATTTAGTTTATTTTTTAAAATTGTCATGAACAACACTATTATATTTGAATGCAAGTGATTTGAGTATTAATTTGGTCTCAAAAAATTGTTTTATTTGAAAACTACATTGATTTGTATTAATGAGCATTTGAAACATATCTACAGTAGTTCATTTAATAAGAATTTAAAATTAAAATCTAACTATATATTATTTGAAAAATTTTTATATTTAAAATTTAAAATTTAAAATCAAATAATTACATTCATATACAATATTAATTTATTTGTAATTTTTTTTGAATGAAAAAGATTTATTTAAAAATGAAGCGAAAGAAAAAATATCAGGATACAAAATATTTATTACAAATTGATCATGAAGATGAATATTCAGGAAGTTTTCAAAGCTATATTCAAAAAGTTCTCAAAGCTATGTATGAACAAACTGTTAATGGATATTGCAGCTTCATTTACACTTGTAAGGACATGTTGGAATTGAACGCTTGAAAGTTCTTTGCAATTAATTTTGGACTTCCTGTGGGAATGCAGCAACTTCCCATGGGATTTCGCATCATTGACTTGAGCAAAGTAGGATACCATTTAAGCAGTCAGAATCAATAATAAGTCTAATTTGTGGACGATGAGCGGCAAAATATTGTAGCTTTTCTTACTTTGCTAGACGTTTTCTGAAGAAGTATGGCTAGCAAAATATTATAAATTATGTTAAAAATGACACAAAATACATCATCTTTTATAATTATTGTAGATATGACATCTTAGGGTAGTTACACAAAAAAATAAAATTTATTCGTCACTTCTCTTTCCTTTAAGACGAATTTCAATATCATGAAAAGTTGGAATACAAAATTCTTTGAATTTATTGCACTAATAGTACCTTAATTTTGTTTATATTTCATTTTGGTGTTAGATTTTTAATTTTTTTTTCTTTTCAGTTACTGAAGTTTTATTTTTGTTTCAGATTAAAGTATTTCGAACATATCCAATTAAATTTAATATATGTGGCAATCGAAATAAGCATATTCTTAGTATATTTGTCACATAAGCATTCCATTAAATAGTCTAATAATCTTATAGACCCTAAAAAAAGTTTGCTTTCTCATTTTCAATTTTGTTCTCTTTAATAATTTTATTTTTAGGACCCACAAGATGATTAGGATGCTTACTAGAATACTTACTAATGTGTGTAATATTTGCATATATTGGAATTACATTTAAATGAATTTTGAATAATAAATCAATTTAAGTTGGGAAGAATTTAAGCTTAATTGGGAAATATATTAGCTTTAATATTATAATTAGAATTTCATTGTTTTTGGTATATTTTTAGGAGTTTTTATTTGTTATTGATTAATGTTTTTTTTTTTGTTAGTTAAGCCTATAAATGAATTGCATGAAGAGCAAGGATTGAGGCAGCATGGCTTGAGACATGGCCATGTCGCTGCCCATGTCTTATATTGGAACATAAGAATAGGCTATCATGGCTTGCAGTATGGCCATGCTTGATTCTGTGCACTCTTTTGCCATTTCAAAGAAAAGCTAAAGGCTTAACATGGTTTTACATATGGTCATGTGGCTAGCCATGTGTGCATCTAGAATTTTGAACTCAAGGAGCTATGGGCATGTTCAAAGCCATGTTGGAGAGCTACAACGTGACAACACTTGAGACATGACCATGTTCAAAGTCCTGTCAGAGAAAAGAGATTTTTTCTAAGTAAAAAGGAAGAGGAATTCAAGGGTTAAGATGTCTTCTATCAAGTTTTCCTATAAAAGGGATGTTAAGAAGTATCTTGGATATTCATTCTACATTTGAGGAGCAATCCTTGAAACTAAAGATTGAAGAGGAGTCGCAAGCTTCAAGAGATTTATTCATATTTTCTTCTTTTTCATCTTTTATTCTTTTAATTATGATTATGATTATCGTCATAATTAGGTGCGGCTAAAATCTTTTTAGGGTTTAGGTTAGAAGTAGCTATTCTATTATGTAATTAAACATAAGTTTTATTAATTTGATTTTTAGTTAATTTTATGCTTTGAGTTTAATGTCTTGTTATCATTCTAAACCTGTTTGATTACATGTTTATAAGTAAATTAACTAACGAGAGTTAAAGAAATTTATCAACTTAAGACTCATAGGAATTAGACCACTCAACCATGAGAGTAGGTGAGCTCTTTGGGGAACCATGACAGTAGGCAGGGTCTATGGTGGTAAATTAATTATTAAGGAACTTAATGAATTTTGATTAACTTCTTAACCATGAGAGTAGGTTAAACTTTAATTTTAACATGCTTAATTGAGCTCGAGAGAGTCTTTAGGTATTTTAGAACAATTACCATTAATTGAAATCAAGGTTTTTAATAATTAGAGTGTTTATTATCTGATTGAAATAGTGAAACTAAACTTGAGCTCTATGATTTTATCTTTTGATTTTCTTTCATAATTTAGTTGTTTAAATTTATATTTGATTTCTTTGATTACTTTATTGCTTTGCTAGCTAGGAATATAAGCAGAAATATTAGTATTCAATATTCAATTCTCATGGGAACGATATCTTTTGTACTACAATTCATGATCAATGCACTTGTGGGCTTTGACCACAACACTTACGTGGTGATTATACTAAGAATATGTTTATTCCAGCTATCACGTATGCTAAATTTAATTGAATATATTTGAGATACTTTAACCTGAAATAAAAATAGAACTTCAATAATAAAAAAATAAAAAATAAAAATTCGGTACCAAAATGATATATATAGCAAAGTTAAGGTACTATTATTACAATAAATCTAAATTCTTTTAAATTAACATTTTATGGGGAGATTTTTACTTTAAATTTATAATGTATATTCTAAATGTTTTATATTTAACCAATAAAATATAATATATATTTTTATATTATAAATTCAACAGAATGATGCAATACATTTAGAGTAGATATATATTATTCTACAAAAAAAAATCTTTATAAAAAATATAAATTTTTTTGTCAGGGAAATAATAGTTTAATAATTATTTTTTAAAAAATAATTTATGAAATATATGATCCAAATTTATTATTAGTAATTTATATAATTAATTTTTATTTGATTTAAAAGAAAATGAAAAAGAATTTCCATTAATATTTAAATTATTTAATTTTCTACTAATAAAAAATTATAAATTTTGTTGACGCTTCAATAGAATTAAAAAAAATTACTTCTATATATAGCTGAATTTTATTAAATTTCATTAATTAATACAGTGAAGTTTACCTATTTTAGTTTTTTTTATTACCTAAATTTCGATGAACTGTATAATAAAAAAAAATAATTTCCTTTTCAATTAATGATGACAAAAATTAAATTCTACACATTTAAATATCCTTGAAAAGAAATTACCACTTAGCTAATTATTCACTGACCTATTTTAGTTTTTCTTTAACAAAACATAAGTTTCATTTGCACTATATATGTAATGAGGTAGAAATTTCCACATCTTGTATGAGGAATCCCCTATATGATAATTGTTTAAATCTCTTGATTTTGCCAAAATGTCGAACAAGAGGTGTATAGGATATGTTGGCATTTCTCCAACATTGTCATGTTGGAAAATTAACAATCAATAAAAATTATAATAATTTGGAGACTTTGGTCCTTGTTTGAGATTAAAAATGGTGCTACTTTTCTATAACTAAGAAATTGTTTTCTCATTTCCTTATCCCTTGAGCTACTACAACATGGCTAACCCAACCAAACTGTTCAACACACTACTATACCAAAGTTAACTTAATTAACTTTTCTGGTCAAATAAAATAAAAGTTAAAAAAAAAAAAATTTAAGCTCCACCATCAACCAAAAGAAATATATGAATATAAGTTTCATTTTGCATGATGAGTTCCATATTCATATTTGGTCCATATGAAATGGATCTATCCATAGTTTCTCATAAGTCAACATGTAAGTTAGTTGTGCATAACTGAACATATAATAATTCTGATTTAAAAAAAAAATTATAAGATGGGTTGATTTTCAAAATTATTAAAAAACAAAAAATTTACTGTGCATTTCATCCATTTATATGTTAAATCACTTGAGTACATTTCATCCATTTCATATAATTTTTTATATTTTTCCTAAATAAAAAATATTAAATATCAATTGAGTACAATACAACTAAAATAAGTAAATCATTGTCATAATCTCCTTTAAAATTCTAGTTGAATATGATTAGGGTATATATTTTTTTATTTTTTTTCCGCTTTTTTTTCTTTCTGAACAATTTCCTAGAAAAGAAGTGCAGACGACTTGGGCCCATAAAGAAAGCTTATGTTCTTGACTTGGTAGATAAGGGGTTCCTATTTTCCTTGTATGGAAAATCTTCATATGCATTTCCTTTGGTTCGCAAGTATGGAGAACCTACAAGCAAACACAATTCCAACTTATCTCAAAATTATCCAATTCATGTTCAATACTATTTTTGGTATTTTGAGGAATGTTTTCCTTTTTCACTTTAAACCCTCACTAAACCTTATCCAATCCAAACACAAGACCAACAACACACCCAACACAGATCATGATCAAGAAAAGCTAATACTGCCTATGAGCAGAGAAGACATAAAAATGGTGCTGAAAAGTCTAGGATTAGCACCCATTTCCAATTCACCACATGGGGATGACATGCTTCAAGAAAATTATGATGCAAGTGAGCTTTCAAGACTGTTTGAGGAAGAACCTAGCTTACAGGAGTTGAAAGAAGCTTTTGACATTTTTGATGAAAATAAAGATGGGTTCATAGATACTATAGATTTGCAAAAAACTCTGTGTTGTTTAGGTTCCAAGGAGGGATTAGAAGTGCAGAAGTGTACGAGGATGATCAAAGCACTTAAAAAGGATGGTGATGACGATGCAAGGATTGATTTTAATGAGTTTGTGAGGTTTATGGAGAAATGCTTTTGCTGAAATCATTTTGTATATACAATTTGCATACTTTGGCATGTAACTTGGAGTGTGACTTTTTATTTTGTCAAGGCTTTTTCTTTGGTGGGTCTCTAATTAAGTCCGTATTACTACGATGACAATTTTTCTTCTTCAACAGGGAGTTGCCAGCAAAAGTGGTTAAAGATTGGATTTCAGACCTTCCAGGTTGTTTGATCGTGATTTTTATTTTTGTTAAAACTATGTTGTTTGATGGGAAAAAGGAACTCGACACTGAGTCCTCCACCATGTTTGTCAGCATTTTAGTTATAAGTCAAAACATCTCCTATATGATAATTATTTTTTGTATGAACTTTATACATTTTGGATAATAATTTAATATTTTGTGGTAGTAAGTAATAAGTAATAGAAGTATAATTTGTGTGAGTAAAAAGTTTAGATTTTAATTTTTTTCAAATATTTTTATATATCTTACTAATTAAACTTTTCAATACAAGTACGATGTATTTTTATTTTTTTATACTCTAAATTTAGGAGACATTCATCTTAAAAGTGTGCTAGAGATATATATATATATAGTATGAAGAATAAAATTCATAGAAAAAGAAAGAAAATTCAAGATAAATATTTTTTCATGATATTCAAAGAAGGGTTACATCTTTTATCTATACATATAGGAATCCTAATTGTATACAAATATTTACTTCCTAATATATATAATAAAAATATTTACTTCCTCAATACTCCTCCTCAAGTTGGTGAATGTATATCAATCATTCCCAACTTACCAAGTGAGTTGTCTGATGTTTTTCCGGATACAGCCTTTATGAGGATGTCAACTAGTTGAGTCTGAGTTGAAACATATGGAATATCAATTGTCCCTTGATTTAGATGATCTTTTATGAAATGTCTGTCAACCTCTACATGCTTAGTTTGATCATGTTGAACCGGATTGTTAGCAATTGTTATGGCTGCCTTGTTATCACAATGTAACAACATAAGCTTCAGATGTTTTAATCCCAAATCCTGAACAATTTGCCTTACCCAGAGCTATTCACATACTCCATGGGCCATTCTTCTAAACTCAGCTTCAGCGCTTGACCTTGCTACAACTTTCTACTTCTTACTTCTCAAAGTGACTAAATTATTTTCGACAAATGTGAAGTACCCAAATGTTGATTTTCGATCAGTCCGATCTCCAGCCCAATCAGCATCAGTATAGCCAGTAATTTCATAATCTTTATTCCTCCCAAAGAATAACCCTTTACCCGGAGAAGACTTTAGATATCTTAATATTCGGTATACTGCATTCATATGTTCTTTACCCAGAGAATGCATGAACTGACTCACAACACTTACTGCATAAGCAATGTCTGGCTGAGTATGAGATAGGTAAATCAACCTTCCCACCAACCTTTGATACTGATCTCTATCAGTTGGAACTTGATCTTCTAGGACTGAAAGTCCATGGTTGACTTCAATAAAAGTCTTGGTTGGCTTACAATCGAGCATCCCCGTCTCTGTTAGTAGGTCCATTATGTACTTTCGTTGGCAAAAAGAAATTCCTTGAGCCAATCTTGCAACTTCAATTCTTAAAAAATACTTCAAGTTACCCAAGTCCTTAAGTTCAAACTCGGATGTTAACTGTCTTTGCAAGATTGTTGTCTCACTTGAATCATTTCTAGTGACCACCATATCATCAACATATACAATCAGTGCGATGACTTTTTCTAACTTATGTTTGATGAATCGTGTGTGATATGCATCACTTTGCTTATATCTGAGCTTTCTCATAAAGGTTGAGAGTCATCCAAACCATGCTCAAGGTGATTGCTTGAGTCCATACAATGCTCTCTTTAGTTTGCATACTCGGTCAGTACATTTAGTTCCGGGTGGTGGATCCATATATACTTCTTCATCTATAGTTCCATTCAAAAAGGCATTCTTTACATCAAATTGTCACAGCGGCCAGTCCAGGTTGGCAACTAAGGAAATAAAGACTCAGATGGTGTTCATTTTTGCTACTGGGGCAAATGTATCTTCATAGTCAATTTCATACTTCTAAGTATTGCTACCAATCGAGCTTTATAACGATTTATGCTTCCATCTGGATTGAGTGAATATCCACCTGCACCCCACCGTTTTCTTTCCTTCCGAAAGAGGAATAAGATCCCACATTCGGTTCTTCTGCAATGCCTCCATTTCATCATTCATAACTTTCTTCCAATCCGGATCATCTATGGCTTCCTGAACATTACTTGGAATAGATACAATAGATAATTGATTTACAGTAAGTGCATATGATTTAGATAAATGGTTGGTTGATATGAAGTTGTTGATAGGGTATTTAGCTTTGGTATGAAGGTTCGGATCATATTGTTTTTTTGGAACCCCTCTATTGATCCTAGAAGGATAACGAGGTGTAGTATTTGGAATGAAAGGAGACAAGTTTATCTTATTATGCATTGCATCCAGAGTTTCTTCAGCTTTTTGTGTGGGTTGGGAAGATGTAGATTACTCGGATTATTAAGATTTTCTTCGATGATCTGTCTGGGTGAGATGCTCGAACTCGGAACATCAAATGTCTGTCCGGGTGAGATGCTCGTACTCGGAGCACCAGATGTCTGTCGGGGTGAGATGCTCGTACTCGGAACACCAGATGTTTTTCTGGGTGAGATGCTCGAAACACTCAGAACATTTGGGAGACTCGAATTCGAAACACTCAAAATGCTATCTTCAAGCTCAATTTCAAATTTTTCTCCTTTTGAAGAGAGCACTCCGAGTGGGAGAAGAAAGGATAATTTTCATGAAATCGAACATCCCGAGTGACATATATCTTTTTTATATTCGGATCATAACACTGATATCCTTTTTGTAAATCCGCATAGCCAACAAAGATACACCAGATAGCTTGAGGATCTAAGTGGCCAAGTGACTGATGAACATATGCCGAGCATCTAAAAACTCAGGGTTCGAGATTATTAAGGGGTGGAGATATGACAAGTTCCTGAAGTTTCTGAAGAGGAGTTTTAAAATTAAGTACTCGTGATGGTATCCGGTTTATGAGGTATACAACGGATCAAACAGCTTCTCCCTAGTATTCTTGAGGAACATTCATGTCAAACAGTGATGCTCGAACAACTTCCAATAACTGTCGGTTCTTCAGTTCGGCTATACCATTCTGTTAAGGAGTGCCGACACACAATGTTTGGTGGCGAATGCCCTTCTTATGGCAGAAATCATTGAGAATTGAATTAACATACTCCCCACCATTATCAGACTGCAAGACTCAAATTTTACTCTGATATTGTGTAGCCACCATGTTGTACAGGTCCTAAAATTTGGAGCATACATCTCCTTTATTGGAAAGTAATGATACCCAGGTCATCCGAGTACATTCATCAATAAACATTACAAAATATTGAGCACTAGATAGAGTAGGAATTCGAGCAGATCCCCATACATCAGAATGAATAGTCATAAAGGGAATTGAATTTTTATTATAACTCGGTACATAAGAAATTCGATGGCCTTTTGCCAATTCACAAACATCACACTAGAATTCCAAGTTTGTGGTATGTAAAAATAAATTCGGTTTTATTTGTCTAAGGTAATGAAAAGAGAGATGCCCAAGATGATGATGCCATAAGATTACTTGGTCTTTACTCGAGCAACTTCTACCAACCCTATTAACTTGACTTGACTTCTATCTTGAATCATCATGCAACTCAAGATCCATCATCATGATTTCCGGTTCAATTCAAATAACTGAGTTTTGTCAGATCCATCATAGAAGGTTTTTGAGACTGCATCCTATATCTCCTTTGTTGTTGGAAGACGGATGAATCTCTACATCAATGTCGGACTCATAGAGTCAATCAGCCAACTTTTGACTCGATTATTATCAAGGAGCCAAGTCTCCAATACTTTATCTCCTGCTGGTGGCTTTGGCGTAGTGCCTTTAAGAAAGCCAGATTTATTTCTGGCTCTAATTCGCATCTCCATGATCTGTGACCATAGAGTATAGTTTGTATCATCAAGAATAATTCATGTGGGAAAGGATTTGAATAAAATTGGATGTTTCATGGGATACGATAGACGTGTTTTTGGTGGTCATGATTTTGAAGATTCAAAGAATTCAAAGGAAGAAAAAATAAGATTTGTAAGAATTCAATAAAAAAATTCGATTTTAATGGGCATGTTCTGATACCATAAAAAATAAAATTCAAAGAAAAAGAAAGAAAATTCAAGAGAAATATTTTTTCATGATATTCAAAGAAGGGTTACATCCCTTATATATACATACAAGAATCTTAATCTCAACGTAATTAGGAATAAAATAATATCTTAAATATAATAGAACTTTATTCCTAATTGTATACAAATATTTACTTTCTAATATATACAATAAAAATATTTACTTCATCAACAAAGTGTTCATAGTGAGGTATTGTTTTGGATGAAGTTCAAATTTTGACATTCCTAAATAAGGATAAAGTTAGGTGTTACTCTTTGAGTGTTGTAATGTTTTCTGGTACACGATAAATGATTTTTTTAATTACATTATTAAAAGAGTAAAAAAATATTTATAGATTACAAATGTTTAAATTATTATATGTCCTATTCACTTTTAAAAAAAATTAAAAATAAATATTAATTAAAATTCAAAGCAATTTTGAAATTGCTACCAACTTTTTTTTTTTTTATCGTTATGCAGCCATGATTGCTGTCCCCTAAATAATTTACTAAAACTGAAATATATTAATTTCAGTTAGTTAAATTGAGTCAATTCCAAGTATCAGTAGCCGTTCATTAAAAAAAAAAAAAAAGAAAAAAATCTGTCCAATTAAAAATTCTGCCAGTTGAGACAGGTTAAACTCATTACTCACACTGTCATATTCTTTAGCAAGCTCATGAAAATATAGATTAAGATGCAGTAAAATACATAAACAATATACTCAGTCATGTAGAGTTGAATCAGTTGGGTGTATTGCTTCTCTCCTCTTTCCTTTTCTCCTGATCTCATTGCCTTCTTCCTCAAATAGCAGCTCCAATGGGTCATTTCGATGGTGGATTTTTTTCTAAAAAAAAAAAAAAAATTATGTTCAAGGATAATATAAAAATTTAAAGTTTGATATTGAACTATATATAGTGATGCTTTTTTTAAATGAAATTATGATCTTTTTCATAAATTTAATTTTTTTTTTCATTTATATGAAGTTTTCAGTGCTAAAATTTTTTTTCTAAATAACATTTTGAATCTCAACACAAATATTATTTAAAGGTGCAATTAATTTGAAATTTTAATGCTCTCCCTCCGAACTCCATGTATTAGCACAACTGTGAATTTCAATTGAGTGCTATTTTTATGTCATGATTCATGGATGTACAAATTAAATATAATTATTTGTATCAATCAGAATGATTTTATTGGTATTTTCATTTATGGGAATTGTGAGAGTCTCAGTCAAGAGCACCCATATAATAAATATTATACTGTTTATGGCGATTGCTATTTTTTATCTTTTGTAAATGTTTTATTTAAATGAAGTCTTCGTTTCATATTTATATATATATATATGAATTTTTCAAATGAAAGTGAAGTTTCCTTCAAAAAGAAGTCGGTGGCGAGGCTCACTCTGTGATGATTTAAGTTCATCTGAAAATTATTAGGTTTGGACTGGACTAGGCTCTTTTTTTTTTTTTTTTCTCACAATACAAGATATATTATTAATACATAAAAAGGCAGTACAAAGAAGAGAGAGCAAGATTTTAAAATATAGTATAAGAAAACATTACAAGAAATCACATAAAATCTAACTCTAATATGCAGCATAAAGAAAAAAATAAGATATTAAAGACTAAAAACCTTAGAAAAGCCACAAAAATACTGGTACATCGATGCGTAGGTTGGTAATAGAGAAGCCCCAAACCTAGTGGTAGACGGTGGGGTTAAACGCACGTTTAAGTGTTTAGCCACCACAGTACTATGTAAGCTCGAAGTCCACTAAGAAATACAGAATAAGTCATAAAGTCTATTTAGAGATGGAGTCGCAAGCCTAATAAAAGTCGGGACACACTGTACAATAACTGGATCCCACGAAGGTTTCTAAAAGTTCTCATCAAAGATCGAGTACATAAACTGGGTATGGACTTTTAGAATGTCCACTCAATCTTACTGTTGACCTATGTTTATGTTTTGTGTTTTATTACCTTTAATTATTTAATTATTTACTTATTTACATTCAAAATTGCACTTGTCTCCATCCACTTTCCAAATTTTACAGTTAAGTCTAAATTTACATATTAATCCAATTTTCATACTTATAACCCAACATTCAATATAAATAATACAAATAATAATAATTTAAAACCATACACTCCAAAAGAGTGGGCAAAAGAATGGATTATAATGTTTTTTATCATGCAAAACGGTCAAAAGTAAACAAAAGTAAAAATAATAATAAATGCACAAATATTTAATTAAACAAGATAATAACATAATTGTATAAAAAAGACTGAAAATACGAAAATATGAAAATATGAAAATACATAAGAAACAAATTATAAGAGGACAAAATATATAACACTCGAAATTATTATAGATCTAATAAAATAATAAAATAAAAAATAAAAAACAAATTAAAATTACAAACATACATACTTAAATATATTTCAAAATAAAAGGAATAATCCTTTGTGATTAATTAAAGAAAATAAAATAAATAACTAATTATTTATTTAAAATAAAATAATATAGCGACACCTTTTCAAAGAGGCGTCAGCTCTAGTTGTAGGACGTCACCTATTTGCAAAGAGCCATTCGCCTCCAATGGGCTTAATAATAATAATAAAATATGTAAAAATCATGCAAATGCAACCAAAATTTACATAAAAAATTAATTAATATACTAAATTTTAACCAACAAAATATATAGAAATACTCATGACATTCTACCAGTGAAGTGGCTAAAAAATGAACAAATTCGGAGCACAAAAATCTAATTATATGAATAGTAATTTTGGTAATAGCAAAAAAACATGCAGAGTATGAAATGGAACTAAAATCATGTAAAATTTTGAGTAATACACCAAATGGGAGCAAACAAAATAGATGAACATATTTGTGTCGCTCTTCTGATGAAATGGTTAAAAGGAAAAAAAATTTTAAGTACAAAATTTTTTTCTTATGAATAATAATATTGGTAATAGCAAAATGCAAAAGACATGTCATTAGACGATTGCTTCTGTCGCAAAGAGATAGTGCCTTTTTGCAGAGACAATCACCTAAACAGTAGATGCAAATGACTCCAATAAGTGATAAACTTAGTTTTTAAATAAGCAATAATCAGTGTAAATGAACAATACTTACGATAAAACAAGAACTTTTCTCAAAATGGTTGACCTTAAGAGATAGGTATGGACTTTGATTGTCGCTTGAATGCAAGGTTTCTACCTTTTTCTTCTCAAAGATCAACCTTTAAGTTTAATCCCTTATTTATTCCCAAAGACATTCCCTTCTCTTTTTTCTAGAATATTTTTTTTCCTTATTTCAAAGCTCTTTTTTTTTCTCTCCCTTAAAACTCTCCTAAGATTTTTTTCAGCTCTCTCTTTACTAACCTCCCCCCTTTCTCTCTCTTTTTTTCTCTTTTTATTCACACCTCTAGCCCATACTCCTACTACTATTCTACATCATTACATTTTCTAGTCTCTTTCTTCTCCTAAGGATTTTTTTTTAGACTAGAGGTTGAATTGCATAGGAGGTGGGCCCACCAAGTTAGCTGCCATAACCACCTATGCATTTATTGTAGAGGCAAGTGGCTATTGTAGAGAGGACACCTTTATGATGAGGCGGTCGCCTCTTCTGCTGCTTGCTATAGAGGCGTTTGCCTATCTGGCCTGCCTTGCACTGGACCTGATGGGCCTAGGCGCTTTGAACTGATTTTGTAAGGGTTTTAGGCTTGTTTATGGGTTTCCAACCCTCTAGCTCATTTTCTAAAAGATTTAGGGTTTTTTTCTTACATTCAAGTTTTATATTTCTTGTCATTGGACTTTATTACAAGCCAACTAGACCGAGTATCCACAGTCCTCTTATCATAGGCCGATCGAATCGGATGTCTACACTAGTATGGAGAGTGCTCCATCATCCTCAGCAAAATTATGGGTTCTGGCAAAACCTATTTGACAAACTATAAAAAAATTCTTGAAATATGGGTAAACTAGTTCAAACAATTCAACAAGAAATGAAAAGCCATTTTCTTCTTCTTCACCCTAGAGCCATAACCATTTTTTTGCTTTGGAACCCATAAAAATCTCTTGAAGAGATAGTAAAGAATCACAAAAGGATGAGTAAAGACAGATTTAACATTAAACTATAACAAGAAGGTTTATTTTAAACTAAAACTAGAGAAAGAAATAAGAAAAACCAAAGTAAAAGACCAATTTTTGGCCAAAGCTTGAAGGTGGGTGAACAGTAATTGAGAGAAAGATAGAAAACCCAAGGTTTATTGACTGGACATGGCTTTTGTATACTATACAAATGTATGTAACCAAACTCAACATTTTAAAAGCAATTTTATGAGTCAATTAGTTACAAGACAAAATAACGTAAATTACTATTTACCCTATGTGATTTCCTATATTATTTTATTTGATTCTTAACATTTAAAATTTGTATTATTTTTTTCTTTTATTGTGTAAAATTACACTATTTATCCTTTTCATCAAATTTTCAATCATAATTACCATTAATGAATATGAAAATTACCAAATAAATATTATTTATTAATACTTACTAATTTTAATAAAATTTATAATTAAAAAGATTAAAAATAGTAAATTTTATTTTTAATCTAATCAAAATTTTAACCAAATAGCAATTAATTGCTTCCAATCTTAAAATATCTTTACTTAAATATCAACTTAAAATATTTATATTGTATGAAAAAATTAACCAAGTAAATTCTCTTTTTAACTGTAAATTTTGATTTTGATTTTAATTGTTAGCTTAGATTATTGAGTAAATAAATTATATTTATGAAAAAAATTAATAATTTTTAAATAATTTGATTTTTTATTTATTACAATTGAATCTGACAATTAAAATAAATAATCAAAATTAAAAAGAGAGTTGATTTGATTAAATTTGTTAATGCAATATAAATATTTTAAGTTATTATTTAAGTGGATATTTTTTAAAATTAATACTAATTAATTGGTATTTAATAAAAATTTTAATTATATAAAATTAAAATTAAAAATTTTATGTTTTTATGTAAATGATATAATTATCATTTTGCAATTAAATTCTAAGAAAATTACTTTAATAATAAAAAATACAAATTCTAAATATTAGGGGTAAATAATATAATATATTCAAATAGAGAGGATAAATAGTACAATATATTCAAATAGAGGGGGAAAATAATATTTTTTTGATAATTATCATGTGAATTAATGGTAATTGTGACATAAAATTTAATGGAAGAGGTAAATAGTATAATTTTACAAAATAGAAAAGGAAGATAATATAAATTTTAAATGTTTAGGACTAAATAGTATAATATGAAAAACCACAAGACATAAATAGTAATTTATCCGAAAAAGTATAAATGAGTAAATTTAGTTAAACTCATCACTTCTCGCTTCTGTAGGAAAAATGAAAGTATATATTCAATTTAAGAAAATTAATATTAATTTAATTTAATGTTTGGAATACTAGCTACAAAAAAGTGATCTATTAATAAAAACAATAGAAGAACCTAATTATAAAGAGTTTATTGCATCAAAAAAATAAAACGTTTGCAATTTTTGATAAATTTATTTCGTTTTTTAATTAATTTTGATAAAATATTTAATTTTATTCATTTATATTTGGTAATTTTATTACCAAAAACTTTGAATTTGGATAAAATTTATGAAATTGAAATTTTAGTTTATAAATACCATTGAACTAGCTAATTTCTAAATATTAATATAAATTTAGCTTATTTTTATTAGAAATCTGGAATCACCAAAAAACGTATAAAAGGTAGTTCTATATTTTCATTGTTAATATAATGTCTTTCATCACCTTATAAAATGCAAAAAAAAGTAATAAAAACCCATTATATTAATAATTTAACACCTCAACAATTATTTTGATCTGACTTTGTATAAATTCAATTAATTTTTAAAAAAATGATAAAAATATTCTTAAATTATTAATAAATAACAAAATTAAAATATTTTTGCAAATTTTAAATTTAAAAATAAAAATATCAAAAAATTATAAACATTTGTTTTTTACACCAATAATTATAAATTATTCTTACCTACTCAATTAAAAGAACATTAACATTAACATTACTTTTGTTTTTTTTTTTTTTTTGAAAAGAAACATTAACATTACGTGTCTCTAATGATTTGCCTAACTTTTCTTTCAAGTTAAGGAAAAGGAATACCTAAAAAGTAAAGCAATATGTGTGAATGTATATATATATATATATATATATAAAATATAGCTAGTGAATAACCTTTTTAAACATAAAAATTCAAAACTTATTAAAAAAACTCTCAATTTAAAATTAATTGCTTGCTAAAAAAATAAAATAGATATATTTGGTGCAAGTGAATTTCACAAATTTTATAAAATTTATTTGCAAGTGTAAATGAATACATTTGATTTAAATAAAATTTTGTAAAGTTTATTTTTGATTTTAACTTTTTAATTTTATGAAATTGTTTATTACTAAACCAAAATTTTAGAATTTTTCTAAGTGAATTTATTTCATTATTAATAATTCATTTGTAAATGAAATTCTATTCTGAAAGTAAAATAAATTTTTATGAAATTAAATTAAAAAATGGACAAAATAATAAATTCAAATAAAAAATTAAATTGAAAACTTTCAATTAGTTTGATAAATGGGTTAATTGTATAGGAGGTTACCGATTAAACTTTATACTAAATTTTTTTATAATTTTATAATTTTAAATTATATTATTTTGATTATAAAACATTAATTTTAATTATACGGAAAAGTTATTGTGAATAATTTTGGATAATTTAAATAATGTGGCACATCAGAGTTATCACATTATAGTCGAACTCAACAAAAATTGTTATGACATCTTCTTCACAAGAACATTGACCATAATTTTACTTTATTATTTTTTTTACTTTTTACACTCATTTTTATAAAACTATAGTCAATAGTTTTATGGAGAAGATGATATTGTAGGGAGACATGATAATTTTCATTGAGTTGAATTATGATGTAACAATTTTATTGTGCTAAGTTATCTAAATTATTCAAAATTATTTTGAGTGACTTTATTATATAATTAAAATTAATATTTTATAATAAAAAAGATATAAATTCAAATTGTAGAATTAAAATAAATTTTAATATAAAATTTGATAATTTCGAGTACAACTTACCCGATGAAGAAGTATCTATACTTATTTATTTATCTATAATTTTATAGGTACATGCTTTAGCACTTAACTAGTTGTGTTATTAACATTTCCACTATGATAAATACCATTTCTATTTAATTTCCTCGAAAATTCTTGAATTTGAATTGCTTTGTGGTTGTGGGTCGCTCCAAGCTTCTGGGAAAACTAGTGGCACGTTGCGACTCATCTTCTTTCCTTGGACAAAGCTATTATTTACTTTGGTTATTGTTCGAAACACGCCCAAGTCAACATTTCCTATATATATTTATATACATAAACACATACAAATTTTCACTTCATCATACCAACATTAAAATCAATGGAGAAAATAGTATTCATGAATCTTTTCTATGCTGTTCTCTCTTGTTTCAAATTCTACCTTCAGCCCATATTGCAATGGCATCACCATCATCGTCATTATTATTATTTTATGACTCCTGCTTCTACTGCTACACCACTTCACCAACAGCAAACTGGAACAGTTCATGATGAGCATCAAGAAAATCTGAGCCAAAAAGAGTTAAATACTGTTATGGACGTGCTAGGACTTGGTTGTATTGAAGATGGCTCTGAATGTGAATTAGATGAACAGTTTGGGGCGGATGATCTGGCGAAGTTATTCAGGGAGGAGGAACCAAGCTTGGAGGAGGTGAAGGAAGTGTTTGAGGTGTTTGATGAAAACAAAGATGGGTTTATTGATGCAGTAGATTTAAAGAGATGTCTTTGCCGATTGGGGTTTGTCAAAGAAGGGGCACAAGCCGAGGAATATTGTCGGAGGATGATACAGGAGTTGACGAGAATGGGTTTGGAAAGATTTGTTTCCGCAATTTCCTAAGGTTTATGGAGGACAAGTGTTTTTAATTGTCCTTTTTTCTTCTTTGTTTGCAAAGGCCCAATTAACAAATAATTGAGAGAAAATTACATATTTGGTCCCTTTTTTTCAGTAACAAATAATGCACCACTTGTTATAATGTTACCGCGGTACCCTCTTGATTTTCAAGCATGCCCTTTTATGCTAATTATTTTCATTTCTACCTTTTTTTTTTTTGGGTAATACAATCAAGTCCATACTTTCTTCTTCAAAATGCTAGAGACAAAAAAAAAAAAAACTCTTACGGTATTATGTTATCTTTTTCTCATGTCCTATCACAATTTATCAAAGCAATGAGTTCCATATAATATTTCATTCCATATCTCATTTAATATATACGTGTGTGTATATATATATATACACATTGTTGGCCTAAAAAATATTTGGGAGTTGTAATTAAATTGAGTTGAATTGAATTTTAATTAATTTAAATTTAATTATTTTATAATCGATTTGAACTTGTTATTATTTAAAAAAATTTGAAAATATAATTATAAATTAAAATTATTAACTAAAAATTGGAAAATAAATTATTTACTAAATAAATTATATTATATTTAATAAAAATTATTATTTTATTCAAATAATATATTTTTTAAAATATTTATGTTGATTCATGAACTTTTATTCAAATTTATTTATAAGTTTCATAAGTCGAGTTTTACAGATTTAGAATTCACGTCATTCATTAAACAAATTTTAATATACTAATTTAAACAAATTTTATTAAATTTAACAAGAATTTAGTCACAAACAGCTTAATTTGTTTACCATCCTTCTAATATTTTTGGTTATCTTTACGTAAACCCGATAAAGTGTACTATTAACATTTCATCCTCTAGTCAATATACAGTGGCAAACAACATTTTACTACTGCCAGTTAAAAAACTTAACACCCAACATAAAAGTATTAACTTATTATTCATTACTCACACTGTCATATTATTTAGCAAGCTCATGAAAATATTAGATTAAGATGCAGTAAAAAATACATAAACAATATACTCAGTCATGTAGAGTTGAATCAGTTGGGTGTTTTGCTTCTCTCCTCTTTCCTTTTCTCCTGATCTCATTGCCTTCTTCCTCAAATAGCAGCTCCCATGGGTCATTTCGATGGTGGATTTTTTTCTGAAAAAAAAAAAAAATTATGCTCAAGGATAATATAAAAATTTAAAGTTTGATATTGAACTATATATAGTGATGCTTTTTAAATGAAATTATGATCTTTTTCATAAATTTTTTTTTTTCATTTATATGAAGTTTTCAGTGCTAAAAAAATTTTTCTAAATGACATTTTTGAATCTCAACACGAACTATTATTTAAAGGTGCAATTAATTTGAATTTTTAATGCTCTCCTCCGAACTCCATGTATTAGCACAACTGTGAATTTCAATTGAGTGCTATTTTTATGTCATGATTCATGGATGTATAAATTAAATATAATTATTTGTATCAATCAGAATGATTTTATTGATATTTTCGTTTATGGGAATTTGAGAGTCTCAGTCAAGAGCACCCATATAATAATATTATAACTGTTTATGGCGATTGCTATTTTTTATCTTTTGTAAATGTTTTATTTAAATGAAGTCTTCGTTTCATATTTATATTATATATATATATGAATTTTTCGAAATGAAAGTGAAGTTTCCTTCAAAAAGAAGTCGTTGGCGAGGCTCACTCTGTGATAATTTAAGTTCATCTGAAATTATCAGGTTTGGACTGTACTAGGCCTTTTTTTTTTTTTCACAATACAAGATATATTATTAATACGCAGTAAAAGGAAGAGAGATCAAGATTTTGGATATAGAAATAAGAAAACATTACAAGAAATCACACAAAATCTAACTCTAATATACAGCATAAAGAAAAAAAATAACACAATAAAGACTAAAAATCTAAGAAAAGCCATAAAAATACTAGTACTTCGATGCATAGGTTGGTAATAGAGAAGCCCCAAACTTAGTGATAGACGGTGGAATTTAGCGTACATCCAAATGTTTGGTCACCACGGTACTATGTGAGCTTGAAGCCCACTAAGAAATACATATAAGTCATAAAGCCTACTTGGAGATGGAGTCGCCAGCCTAATAAAAGTTGGAACACACTGTACAACAACTGGATCTCACGAAGGTTTCCAGAAGTTCTCATCAAATATCGGGTTCGGAAACTGGATATGGGCTTTTAGAATCTCCACTCAACCTTACTTTGGCCTCTGTTTGTGTTTTGTATTTTATTATCTTTAATTATTTAATTATTTACTTGTTACATTCAAAATTGCACTTATCTCCATCCACTTTCCAAGTTTTACAGTTAAGTCTAAGTTTACATATTAATCCAATTTTCATATTTATAGCCCAACATTCAATATAAATAATTACAAATAATAATAATTTATAATCATACACTCCAAATGAATGGGTGAAAAGGATGGATTACAATGCTTTTTATCATGCAAAATGGCCGAAAGTAAATAAAGTAAAAATAATAATAAGGCCACAAATATTTAATTAAACAAGATAATAAAATAATTGTATAAAAAAGATTGAAAATACGGAAATATGAAAATACTTAAGAAACAAATTATATGAGGATAAAATATATAACACTCAAAATTATCATAGATCTAATAAATAAGAAAATAAGAATAAAAAAACAAATTAAAATTACAAACATACATACTTAAATATATTTCAAAATAAAAGGAATAAGTCTTTGTTATAAATTAAAGAAAATAAAATAAATAACTAATTATTTATTCAAAATAAAATAATATAGCGGCGCTTCTTCAAAGAGGCGTCACCCTCTAGCAATAGGGCGTCACCTATTTGCAAAGAGTTGTTTGCCTCCAATGGGCCTAATAATAATATAAAATATGTAAAAACCATGCAAATGCAACCAAAATTTACGTAAAAAATTAATTAATATACTAAATTTTAACCAACAAAATATATAGAAATACTTACGATATTCTATCAATGAAGTGGCTGAAAAATGAACAAATTCAAAAAACAAAAATCTAATTATATAAATAGTAATTTTGGAATAGCAAAAAAAAATGCAGAATATGAAATAGAACTAAAATCATGTAAATTTTTAAGTAACACACCATTGGGAGCAAACAAAATATATGAACATATTTGTGTCGCTCTTCTGATGAAACGGTTGAAAGGAAAAAAAATTTTGAGTACAAAATTTTTTTTTATGAATAGTAATATTGGTAATAGTAAAATGGAAAAGACCTTGTTAGAGTGGCGATTACCTCTATCATTAGACAATTGCTTCTGTCACAAAGAGGTAGTGCCTTTTCAAGAGATGATCACTTAAATAGTAGACGCAAATGACTCCAACATGTGGTAAACTTAGTTTTCAAATAAGCAATAACCAGTGCAAATGAACAATATTACGATGAAATAAGAACTTTTCTCAAAATGGTTGACCTAAGAGATATGTATGGACTTTGATTGTCGCTTGAATGTAAGGTTTCTACCTTATTCTTCTCAGGATCAACCTTCAAGTTTAATCCCTCATTTATTCCCAAAGACATATATAATATATATATATATATATATATATATATATATGAATTTTTCAAAATGAAACTGAAGTTTCCTTCAAAAAGAAGTCGATGGCGAGGCTCGCTCTGTGATAATTTAAGTTCATCTGATAATCATTAGGTTTGGACTGGATTAGGCTTTTTTTTTTTACACAATAAAAGATATATTAATACATAAAGGGTAGTACAAGGAAAAGAGAGTAAAATTTTTTGATATAGAATAAGAAAACATTACAAGAAATCACATAAAACCTTGTTTTAATCTGCAACATAAAGAAAAAAAAAAAAGAAGATAAAAAAGACTAAGAACCTAAGAAAAGCCATAAAAACATTGGTACATCAGTGCATATATTGGTAATAAAGAAGCCCCAAACCTGACAAAGAAAGTGCTCCATCATCATAAGTGAAATATGAGTATGAAGAAAGTGCTCCATCATCTAAGTGAAATTATGAGTATGGCAAAACCCATTTAACAAACTGTAAAAAAAACTCTTAAAAGTATTGGTAGACTAGTTTGAGCAATTCAACAAGAAATAGGAGGTTCTCTCTTTTCTTCACCATAGAGCCATAACCACTCTTTTCCTTAAGAAAAATCTCTTGAAAAGATAGTAAAAGCATCACAAAAGGATGAGTAAAAGAAAGATTTAACCCTAAACTATGAAAAAAAAATTTATTTTCACTAAAACTAGAGAAAGAAACAGGAAAAGCAAAGTAAAGACCAATTTAGCTTGAAGGTGGGTGAACAGTAATCAAGAGAAAGCTAGAAAACCCAAGGTTTATTGTGTATAACCCAAATTTTTTAATTATTAAATTAAATTTTGGAACTTGCAATGTTAATAAATATTTTATTAATTTGTTATATTATGGTTATTTTGTGGAATTAAATTCAAGTGTTATATTTATTTTATTATATTATTGTATTAATATTAAATTGAGTTTTAAAACTTAAATTGTGGTTAATAATAATAATAATAATAATAATAATATAAATATATATTATTATTATTATTATTATTATTATTATTATTATTATTATTATTGTGAATAGTATTAATTTAATATATTTAATATTTTAATCTTTATGGTGAATTTAATTAAAAAATAAATATTTAACATAAAAAAAATTATTTTTATATTATTTTGTCATTTTCTTTATAAAAAAAATATACATATAAAAACCAAAAATTTTCCCCTCCTTTCTTTCCTTCCTTCCCCTTTCCTTTCTTCTTTCTTTCTTCTTTTCTGCATTTTGTCGAATCACATAGCACCACCAACAACACACCAACATCGCCACTTGTCGTCGCTCCCCTGCTGCCCATGCCACCCACCATCTTCTCTTCTCTTCCTCTTCCTCTCGCCGCCATTTGCTTCCCTCTCCCTCTTGTTCTTCCAACACCGATCACTTTGGAGGCACGTCGATGATGATTTTAACAACAACAGTGGTCGAGGTTGGTCTCATTTGAAAGCTTGTTTCTTGGGCTTCGTTTCTCCTAGGTAATTCATTTAATTAACCTTGAATTTAGCTTCAATTTTGTTGATTTCATTCTAGAGTTCATAATTTAATTTATTGATTTTGTGTTCAATTGGTTTGATTTTTTGTTAATTGACTTTAGAGTAGTTAAATTGAACTTGTAAGCTTTCCAAAATGTATTTAAATTTGATTTTAGAGATAGTTGAATTTTGAGCACTACTCCGAGCTCACGGGACTGTCCCAGCTCGGAAAATGCATTTTATTTTTAATAAATTCTACTAGTTATTTTAAGCATCTTTCATTAAGGAAGTTTGTTGAAATTATGTTCCAATTATTTATTATAAATTTTTGAATGTTTATGTAAAAATTGAATTTTTGGAAGAATTAGTATAAATTACTAAATTTTGTATTTTAATTGAAATTATTGTTAATTATTTTGAATAATAAATAGTATTAAAATAATTTTTATGAATTATTTACTATTTTAACTAATTAATAATAATTTCCGAAAATATATTCAAATAATAGTTTTATTTATTATTTTTATGATTTGATGAAATTTTAGCTATTTTATTATATATTTGAGCAATTAATTATTGGTAATTTATGCTATTTAATTTTGAATATTTAAAAAATTAATTATTATTATTATTATATAATTATATTGGGATTTTATTATTTATTATTTTGAAAATAAATATCTTAATGTTTTTATTATTTAAATAACTAGTATTGTGGAATTTTATTAATTTTTATGGATTTTAGTGAATAATTAATAGTTATTATTATTTTATTGATTTTGAATATATTGGTTCTTGGTTAGGTAATTTATGTAGTTCGGGGGCTCAATCCAAGAAGTTAAGTTTTTTGTGTGTTTTGAAGTGTGTTTGCATGCAAGATCAGCTCTACTTTAGCGTCCGTTTTATAGAGGAGACTCTGCCGAATTTTGATAGAATTCTCGTAAAATGTGACATCGGGTCGGTTCTAAGTTTTGAATTGTTGTCGTGTCCTAGATTCAACCATTCTTTAGAATTTTTAGAAGTATTAAATTAGGGGATTATCTCTAATATATTATTATTTTATTATTTTCCTTAGTTGCTCCGTGTACTAAGCCTATCGGACTGAGCCAGCCGAGCTAGGTCGAGGAATGCGATAGAACAATGAGTTATTATTATATGTATACATTGCAAGTAGATTAATGTTATGAGCATTCATATATTTTGTTAAATATGAATTTAATTATACTCATTTCATTAAATTATATATATATATATATATATATATAATTGATAATATTATTTTGAATTATATATATGTTGTCATTTTTTATGAATTTTTATTATTTTTATGAATAATGTTTTGAAGGATAGTTGTAGAAGGTGCCACCTAACAGGTCATACTAGGATTGTTGCATAACAGTACACTAGATACTAAACTATAAATTCTAATTGATTTGAGATGTGGATATTATGATTTTGGTGAATTGTGGATTAAGAGTGTGACTGCGGATCCTTGGTTGACTTGTAAGGTACTCGGGGCTAGTTAGCATTGATAGTGGAACTGCGGATCCTCGATTGACTCTTATGTACTTAAAGCCAATTCACTGCCAAAAATTTGATAAAAGAATATTTTGAAGTTATGGAAAGCCTAATGGCTAATATATTCAGTGTTGAGATTGTGGAAATTTAGGAATTTTACTCTAATCCTCCACTCAAAATTCTTCTGCATTTATTATTATTATAAAAGTGAATTTGTAGCTTCTGTATAAAATGTATGCATATATAAAAGAATATATATATTATTATACCAATGCTTGAGCATATATGTCTTTAGGTTGTAAGTATATATTATAATAATTCACTCAGTGAGGTCCGACCCCCCCAATATTTTTTCAAGACCTTTTACTTCAAACCTCCCTAGTAGAACTCTTCATCGGACTTTCCTCTCTAGCTGATTTATGTAAACATTGAATCATTACTTCTCTTATATTTTAGTAAATGTTGCAGTAGTAGTGCTTCCTATTATTGTTTTAGAAAATGTTTTTGTATTTGAATAATTGTATGAAAATATTTTATTTATGTTATGATATGGATTTCTTTCATATTAATTAAAGTTTTAATTCTGATTTTTTTTGTGATATATTTGCATGTGTTTTTATTTTAAGGCTTGCTACGGTTTTCGGATTCGTGAAAATTTTCGTTCCCTAGCTCCGATCATGACTTTCCAGTTCGGGTTGTGACAAAGTTGGTATCGAGCCTAGGTATTAGTGTTATGGACCTAGGTTATTAGAGTCATGTTTTCTTTGAAACTACTGCAGTAAATTAGGTTCAACTGTGTTTTTAAAAGTCTTCGTTGCTTTTGAAATTTCGCATAATCATTAGGATGTCTGTTCGTCATTTGTTGTTGTCTATTTTATCTGAATTTCATTAGTTTTTGTCTTTTCAAAATGAGGAGACGAGCATATGTTGCTTCACCATTCGTTAAGGCCAAGGATGATGAGTCTTTCCAAGATGAGATTTTACCTTATGAGTCGCCAAATAAATGCAGGGGTAGAGGTAAACCTCGAGGAGCAACAGGTCGTCATAGGCAGAGAGAGCTACAGGATAAGGACCTATAGAGCAAGAGTATGAGGAGTTGCTATACCTCTAGGTGTACTACAGATGTAGCCTGTTTATCAGTAGGGTAAGTCTAACCTTGAGGTAGTTTTGTTTTACACTAGAGTCGACAGGATATCGCTTGATAGGACTACAGATCCTCTAGATTTTCTGTATGCCATTGAGATGAGGACTTGGACTACTCACACTGAGTACCAAAGGATCATGATCGTGAGTTATTATTGAGGGGCCAACCCTGGATTAGTTTTTTTAGGTCATCCAACCACACATAATGACTTACACTTGTGTCACGACCCAAAACAGGGGCCATGACCAGCACTAGGGAATGGGAATTCTTTCGAATTCGGAATCCGCAGCAAGCCTTAAAATAAAATAAAACATGCAATAATAGTAACAACATAATAAAATATTTTGTAACGGAAATAAAATCATAAATAAAAATAAAATAATAATCCGCCAATGGAATTAGATGAACATCCTCATCTCATATATATAAATAATCCTTTAATACAAATTCCAGTTCAAATCTTAAAATACAATCTCATTTAAATATGATACATAAATTTCACAAACGATTATAACTACTGCAGTGTTTTAGATTATAAATAACATCAAGTAAGCAGATTACATAGTAAAGTTGGGGCAGAAGAAATACGGCGTATGAGTTTGCTACTAAGGTTTGAAGACATAGACTCTCCTGAAAAATAATCAACGGAGGGGAGTCAGAACTCACCGAGTGAATTGTTATAATACATATACATGCATACTAAATGATAGTGCACACATTCAATAGTATATATAATAACTATATATACAGGTAAAATCACACAGATGCAGCAAAATCATTTTATATAATATTAAGAAAAACATCCGTATATGAAGGATCAAATAGAACCTAGTAAATCATAACCTCAAACAGTGTTAGACAACACTCTACGCATACATGCTCACTTATTCCAAATATTCACTGTTCCATTTGGACAGTAGACTGGCCCCGAGACACTAAGTCAACTGAGCTCCAGCAGTCTGACTGTCAGTGTGATTGGCCCTAAGACACTTGGTCAACCGAGCTCCAGCAATCACACTCTCAATCACATCACACATCATAAAAATCAATCCAATCAATATCTCCAAATAGGTTAGCAATAAAGCCTAAATGCTATCGGCATACCGTACGTACTCGGTCCTAGTGCTACCCACTAGGTAGCATGTTCTATTGATATCCTTCATTTTTATAGAAAACATACATTATTAAAGCAAATGATGCTTGATATTAATAAATAGTAACATAAACTATATATATACTAAAATATACCAAAAATAAACCAGGTATGTATTTACATTAATTAAATTCAATTTAATTACAAAATAAACTAGAAATAAACCATAAATATACCTAAAAAACATTTTAAGAATAATTCATTATTAAAACATGCATATAGTTTAAAATATACCAATAATTACCTAAAATAAACCTAAGTAATAATTAAATCATTTATGCATAACTTATAAAATAAATCATACATTTCTAAAAACATGCATCCTAAAACACGTATATATAAAATAACAACTCACTGTTATTGCCGTTCTCGAGATGGGTCCAACGAGCCTGGCCCACTAGGCCTCGGTCTCAATGCAACTAAACAAACAAATGACAACATGACATTAGATAAATCTATCAAAATTCCTAGAAACTCGATCTAGAATACTAGACACAGAATCAGAATAAGAATTTGACCGAACATCACATTTTACGAGAATTCTATCAAAAATCCAACAGAACCTCCCCTGTAAAACGGACATCTCTCTACTCAAAGAGTAGAGTCGATCCTATAAAGAAATACACTTTGAATATACGCAGAACACAATCCCTTGGTCGGACTCCAAACTACAATTCACCGATCGAGGTCTATAATTCATGAAATAATATAAAACACACGAAAATTCCAGAAAATACCAAAAATGCCCTTAAACACTCAAAACATAGTAATTTAGATATTTAAACGCTAAAAATATTTATTTTACCGATAAATACACAAAAACCCTAATTTTAATAAATATTATTAAAAAATCAATAATTCTCGATAAATTCATAGATATTAACCAAAATAAATTTTATAAATCCAAATTACATAATTAACCCTAAAACTTATTAAAAATCAATAAAAACTCATTTATTTAGAAAAATCGTATATTATATATAATTTGAAAATAATTTACGAAAAATAGTTTTAATTAGTTAAAAGTACTAATAATTTGTAGAAATCATTTTTATACTACAAATAACTAGTAAAACCCAATTTAATTATATTTTTAGCCAATTTAGTGCCAAATTACCAAAATACCACCTAGTTACATAATTCCCTAAAATAATCAAAAAAATCACCAAAAATAGTATAATTATCAAAATTAAATTTCTCAACATATAATTCAATAATATCAACAAATATACTCAATTAACCAATTAATTTCAATAAAACACTATAATTAACCTAATTTTTCAAAATACATAAACTAAATAATTCCAAATAATTATATAAATTCAAGAAAATTACAAATAAATTTATAAAATTCATTTTAACACCTATAAACACCATAAAATACAATTTCATAATTTAATTAATTAATTTTTGAAAATTAGAAAATATTAATAAAATAATCAAAAATTCACAAAATCAAAATAATTCCCTAAAATTCACAAAGCTAGATTAAGCTACTAGGATCAATGTTTGTGAAGGAAGATTGCATGAATCATTCAAATCGAAGCTCAAAAAATCAAAAACCCTAGTAGGCCGAAAATGAAAACTAGTTAAACACCTTACCAAATTGAGTTTTAAGCTAAAAGGAAGCTTGGAATCATCTTCTATGGAGTCTAGGGAGTTCAATGCATTGAAATCACAGGATTTGGTGGCCGGAAATGTGAGAGAGGTAGAAGAGGCCAACTTTCAGCCAAAACACCAATTCCACTTCACCAGTACAGAGGGGACGTCTACAAGCGGTGGAGCTGCTGGAGGAAGGAGGTGGCACACTGGAGGCACACCGATGGTAGTCGGTCAGAGTTGCAACGGTGAGGGAAATGGTGAGGGTGAGGGATGTGATGGGAAGAAAAAATAAGGTTGTTGATTTTGATTTTTTGTATATATATATATATTATAACTTTATATCATAATTTATAACTTAAATATACACACATTAAACACACACCACACATTAATAAACATATACACATATACATATACATTTATATCACATGTTAATAATAAAAAAATACTATAATATATACATAATTAAATAATAATAATAGACCCTAAAATGTTATTATATATATATATATATATATATATATATATATATATATGCAAAATATAATCAGCATGATAACATGCGATTTAATAAACGAGCTAGCATAAATAAATAAATAATTATTTAGGTTTTATTTTCCCAAAAATGTAAATCTCAGAAAAATTTTAGGTAAATCTCTTAAAGAATATAAATAATAAAAATGACTTTAATAAATAGCACACTCATTAAATAATCATAAATATTTATAAAATTATTAACACTGCATATCCTAATGCAGTTTAAAATTATCTAAGAATTTGGGATATTACAGTCTTCTCCCTTACAAGAATTCGTCCCCGAATTCCAAAAAGAATAAATACAAGATCAAGAAAGGAAGAGATACGGGTAAGAAGCTCGCATCTCAACTTTAGTCTCCCACGTATGCTCCTCAACTCTATTGCTATGTCACAGAACCTTGACCATCAGAATTTGTTTCGAACGCAACTGTCATACTTGAAAATCAATGATCGCCACAGGTTCTTCCACAAACGTCAGATCTTCATTCACGTCCACACTATCAAGCTGCAACACATGTGAAGGGTCTGAGACATACTTCCTTAGCATCGAGATATGAAACACTGGATGCATTTGAGACATACTCGGAGGCAAAGCCAACAGAAATGCAACAGTGCCAACTCTCTCCAGGATCTCGAATGGTTCGATATATCTTGGTGCTAACTTACCCTTTCTGCCAAATCTCATAACACCCTTCACGGAGACACCTTCAGAAAAATAAAGTCTCCAACTTGAAACTCTACATCTTTGCACCTAGGATCTGCATAGCTCTTCTGCCTGCTAACTATGGTCTCTAATCTGTGCTTAATCACAACGACTTTCTCTGCAACATCCTGAACCATCTCAGGTCCAATCAAAGCTCTCTCACCAATCTTATCCCAACTCAAAGGGGATCTACATTTCCTTCCATACAGCACCTCATATGGTGCCATTCCAATACTGCTATGGTAGTTGTTATTATATACAAACTCTACGAGTGACAAATGATTATCCTAGCTAACTCCTAAATCCAGGACACACATCCTCAATAAATCTTTCAGTATCTGGATCGTCCTCTCAAACTGACCATCTGCCTGAGGATGAAAAGCAGTACTGAAGTCCAACCTAGTGCCCATCGCTTCCTGTAACTTCTGCCAAAAATGTGAGTTAAACACTAAACCTCTATTTGACACAATGGACATAGGTACTCCATGAAGGCACACAATATATTTCACATACAGCTTCGCCAATCTAGCTACAAAATAAGTGGCTTTCACAGGTAAGAAATGTGCAGACTTCGTCAACCTGTCTACAATCACCCAGATGGAATCGCATCCATCCTTATAACGAGGTAAACCAACCATAAAATCCATAGCTATCCTTTCCCACTTTCATTCGGGAATAGGAAGAAGTTGAAGCTTCCCAGAAGGCTTTTGATGTTCAGCTTTCACTTACTGACACGTCAAGCACTTAGCAACATAATCAGCGACATCCTTCTTCAGTCCGTCCCACCAGTATAAATCTCTAATACTGTGGTACATCTTAGTGACACCCAAATGTATGCTATAAGCTGTAGAATATGCTTCCTCTAAAATCTCTTCTCTCAAATCATCCACATCAGGAACACATAATCTACCACTAATCTACAACACACCATCATCATTGAGTGTGAAATCAGTGAACTTCCCTGCTTGAACATTCTCTATAAGCTCTTCTAGAATAGGATCTCGGCTCTGAGCTACCTTAATCCTATCTCTCAGTACAGATCGTACCTTAAATTGAGCTAACAGTCCACCTGACCTACTGATCTTCATCATCAGACCTTGATCCACTAACAGATGCAATTCTTGGATCAACGGTCTCCTCTCAACACTGATATGAGCAAGACTGCCTGAGGACTTTCTACTCAAGACATCTGCTACCACATTAGCTTTGCCCGAATGATATAATATCTCATAGTCATAATCCTTCAACAGTTCCAACCATCTCCTTTGCCTCAAATTCAAATCTCTATGCTAGAAAATGTACTTAAGGCTCTTGTGATCAGTAAAAATCTCACAAGTCACCTCGTACAGATAATGTCTCCAGATCTCGAGAGCAAAGATCACTGCAGCCATCTTAAGGTCATGTGTAGGATAGTTCTGCTCATGCTTCTTCAATTGCCTTGAAGCATAGACTATCACCCTACCATTCTGCATCAACACACAACCAAGGCCAACTCTAGAGGCATCAAAATAAACTGTGAACTTGTCCACACTATTAAGCAAAGCTACCACTGGAGCTGTAGTTAACTTCTCCTTCAACAACTGAAAACTATTCTCATAAGCTTCAGACCACTCAAATCTTACATTCTTCTGAGTCAAGTGAGTTATAAGGGCTGCAATTCTGGAAAAATCCTGTATAAACCTCCTATAGTACCCGGCTAAATCCAGAAAACTCTGAATCTTAATAACAGAAGTCGGTCTAGGCCACTCAGACATTGCCTCAATCTTCTGTGGATCAACCTGGATACCTTCTTTAGATACCACATGTCCAAGAAAAGAAGCACTCTCCATCCAAAAATCACACTTCGAGAATTTAGCATAAAGCTGATGTTCTCTCAGTGTTTGTAGTACAGTCCTCAAGTGATATACATGCTCTTCCATACTCCTCAAATATACCAATATATCATTAATGAAGACTACCACAAACTGATCCACATACGGTCTGAATACCATGTTCATCATGTCCATAAAAGCTATTGGTGCATTAGTCAAACCAAAAGACATCACCAGAAACTCATAATGGCCATATCGAGTGCAAAATGCCATTTTAGGAACATCGGCTTCACTAATCCGCAGCTGATGATAACTCGACCTCAAATCAATCTTAGAAAAGAACTGTGCACCCTATAGCTAATCGAACAAGTCATCTATCCTTGGGACAGGATACTTGTTCTTCACTATCACCTTGTTTAGCTCTTTGTAGTCAATGCATAGTCTCAGGGTACCATCCTTCTTCTTCACAAACAGGACTGGTGCACCCCAAGGAGAAACACTAGGTCTGATGAAACCCTTATTTAATGTAATATCCCGAGTTTTTAAATATTTTTATATTACATCGGGATATGTAGTGTTAATAATTTTTGTATATATTTATGACATTTTTATGAGTTGTTATTTGTTTAAAGCTAATTTTAATTATTTTATATTATTTTAAGTACGTTACGTAAAATTTTCCCGAAAATTTCATTTTCGGGGAAATTGACACGTAAATAATTTAATACTAATTATTTTGACAAGTTTTATGAATTTGCATGAACTCATATATAATTTTTAAGTGCTAAATAAAATGTATATATGTGTATTTATTTAAATTAATTAGAGCTTAATTAATTTCCTTAATTTTATTATTTAGCTTTAATATTAATTAATTAATTTTAAGTGTATAAATTATTAAATATAATAAAATATTTGTGTGGTGAAAATTATTTGTGTGTGGGAATATATATACTATTATAATATAAGGTGGATATATATATATATATACATATATACATTATTTTATAACAAAAATCAGAAGTTTGCTTTATTTACAGTTTTACCACTACCTTTATCTTCTTCCCTCCCGATCAGTTTTTCACCATTTTTGGCCACAATGACCTCTGTTTCTTGCCGTCACTGTGCCTCTCCTCCTTCCTCCTCCCTTTCCAGCCATTCCCGACGCCTGAAGCACCCATTTCCGGTGTGTATTGGCTGGATTTTTCAAGAGAGGCCGAAACTTGAAGTCAACTTCGATCAAGCCGTTTTCGGCCACCAAATTCGATGCCACCAGTCTCTATCTTCTCCTTGAGGTCTGGTTAGTGTGATTCCAAACTTTGTTTCACTTAAAATGGTCTAGATTTCCCTAGGTTTCAATTTCTTCATTTCAGCCATTTAGGGTTTCAAATTTTTTTAGCTCAAATTTGATTGATTCATGAAAAATTCCTTCACAAAATTTGATCCTAGAAGTTCAATCTAAATTCTTTAATTTTTTTAGAATTTATTTTGATTTTTGTGAATTTTTTATTATTTTATTAATATTTTCTAATTTTATAAAATTAATTAATTAAATTATGAAATTGTGTTTTATGGTGATTATAGGTGTTGAGATGAATTATTGAAATTTTTTTGAATTTTTATATATTTATTTGGAATTTATTAAGTTTTTGTAATTTTGAAAAATAGGGTTAATTATGTGTTTAATTGAAATAAATTGGTAAATTGAGTATATTTATTGATATTATTGAAATATATGTTGAGAAAATTAATTTTTAGTAATTATATTATTTTTGGTGAATTTTTGGATTTATTTTAGTAAATTTATATATATAGGGGTATTTTGGTAATTTTACATTAAATTGACTCAAAATGTAATTAAATTGGTTTTAATAGTTATTTAGGGTATAAAAATGATTTCTACAAATTATTTAGTATTTTTAACTAATTAAAACTATTTTTCATAAATTATTTTTAAATTATATATATATAATATACGATTTTTCTAAATAAATGAGTTTTTATTGGTTTTTAACATGTTTTAGGGTTAATTAAGTAATTTGGATTGATAAAATGTATTTTTATTATATAAGGGCATTTTTGGTATTTTGTGAACATTTTGTGAATTGTGGACCTCGGTCGGTAAATTATAGTTTGAGTCCGACCGAGGGGTTTTGGTTGTGAATTCTGTGTTTATTCTTGAAGTGTATTTCTTTACAGGACCGGCTCTACTCTTTGAGTAGAGAGATGTCCGTTTTACAGGGGAGGTTCTGTCGGATTTTTAATAGAATTCTCGTAAAATGTGATGTCCGATCGAATTCCTATTTTAATTCTGTGTCTAGTATTCTAGATCGAGTCTTTGGAATTCTAATAGATTTATTCTGATATTCTGTGGTTGTTTGTTTGTTTAGTTGTGCCGAGACCGAGGTCTAGTGGACCAGGCCCATCAGATCCGTCTTGAGGAGAGCAATAACAGTGAGTTGTTATTTTATATATATATACTTTAGGGTGCATGATTTTAGAAATATATGTTTTATTTTGATTAAATATGCGTAAATAATTTAATTAGTACTTAAGTTTATTTTTAGTTTATTTTTGGTTTATTTTTGATATATTTTAAATTATATGCATGCTTTATTAAACATTTATATTTAAAATGTTTTTAAATATATATTTAGTTTATTTTACAATTATATTAGATTTATTTG
The DNA here is from genome assembly GCA_947683625.1 of Mallotus nudiflorus. Classification (NCBI taxonomy): domain Eukaryota; kingdom Viridiplantae; phylum Streptophyta; class Magnoliopsida; order Malpighiales; family Euphorbiaceae; genus Mallotus; species Mallotus nudiflorus. The sequence continues at coordinate 114,961 of CANTUR010000554.1, forward strand.
AAGTATATATACTCAAAATATACATGGTTTACTTTTGGTATATTTCTAGTATATATATAGTTTATGTTGTTATTTATTTCAAATTCATGCATCATTTATTTTTATGAATGTATGTTTTATATTTAAAATGAAGGATATCAATAGAACGTGCTACCTAGTGGGCAGCACTAGGACCGAGTACGTATCGGTACACTGATAGCATTTAAGCTATATTACTAACCTATTTGTGGATATGGATTAGATTTGATCAATTGTTATGTGAGATATAATTTGGGAGTGTGATTGTTGGAGCTCGGTTGACCAAGTGTCTCAGCGCCAATCACACTGATAGTCAGACTGTTGGAGCTCAGTTGACTTAGTGTCTCGGGGCCAGTCTACTGTCCAAATGGAACAAGTGAATATATTGGAATAAGTGAGCCTGTATGGCTAGAGTGTTGTCTAACACTATTTTAGGTTGCAATTTGCTAGGGTTCTATTTGATCCTTCATAAACAGTGATTTTTAGTAAATTATATAAATAAATGATTTTACTGCATCTGTGTGTATTTGCTTGTATATATATTTATTATATATACTATTGACTGTGTGCATTGTCATATAGTATGCATGTATATATATTATAACAATTCACTCAGTGAGGTCTGACTCCCCTCCGTTGACTATTTTTCAGGAGAGTCATCATCTTCAGACCTCAGTAGCAGACCCATACACCGGATTTCTTCTGCCCCAGCTTTACTATGTAAACTGCTTATCTGAGTTTTATTTTAGGATCTAGACACTGCTGTAGTTGTAAAAATTGTTAAAGGGTTATGTATTATATTGTGTGAGTTGTATATTTTAAGGATTTGAATTGGATTGTATTAAAAGTTTATTTATATATATGATAAGTTGTTGATTTAAATTCCGTGGTGGATTATTATTTAATTATTTATGAATTTATTTTCACTGCATAATACTTTATTTATGTTATTATTATTATTGCATGTTTTATTTTATTTTAAGGCTTGCTACGGGTTCCGGATTCGAAAGAATTCCCGTTCCCTAGCGCCGGTCATGGCCCCTATTTTGGGTCGTGACATTTAACAACTCTTGCAACTGCTCCTTAAACTCTTTCAACTATACAGGAGCCATTCTGTAGGGTGGCATAGATATAGGAGTAGTGCCTAGAACCACATCTATACATAACTCAATCTCTCTGCGAGGTGGTAAACCTATCAACTCCTCAGGAAAAACATCAAGAAACTCACAGGCAACAGGAACATTTGTGAGTGACAACTTCTCCACTGAAGTATCCCTGACCAATGCCAAATATCCCTGACATCCTTTCCTCAGTAACTTCCTTGCCGTAATAGTAGAAATAAGATTCTGAGGTGCTGAACTCCTATCACCCACAAACTTAAATTCTTCTTCACTAGGAATTCTGAAAGTCACCTCTTTAATCCAACAATCCACCACGGCATAGTATTGAGATAACCAATCCATACCCAAAATAACTTCAAACTCAATCACATCCAACAGAATTAAGTCAACGAATAATTCTCTATCTCCGACGAGAACTGGATAACCAGAAAGAACAACATCGGTGTCCAAAGAATCACTTAGAGGAGTGGTGATAGACAAAGGAAAAGCCATCCTTAAAGCTTGCCAATAAGACTTGGAAGTAAAAATAAGAGAAACGAACGAATGCGTGGCACCCAGATCAAATAAAACCCATGCATCCAGGTAACAAACAGAAATAATATCTGCCATGACTGCATTTGATGCCTGAGCATCCTGTTGAGTGAGATGGAAGACTCTGGCCTATCCTCGACCTCCCTACTGACTGGTAGAAGCCTAGCCAACACCTCTAGCACCTTTACCACGACCCTACTGGGGAACAAGCTGAGTGGAACTCTAATGTTGGGCTGGAGGCAACTGAAATGGAATGGGTGCAGCACTAGCAATCGACTACTGTGGAAATCATAAAATCTGTGGCTGCTGATACCTGGAATAAGGACATAATCTGGCATAATGTCCCATCTGCCCGCATCTGAAGCATGTCAACGGTGTCATGAAACACGGTCCCTGATGGACTCTGTCGCATGTCTGGCACACACTGGCAGCTAATCCAGAACTACGTCCATTGCTGCTGCTCGAAGCACCTGACCCAAGTCTAAACGGTCTACGCTGACCTCGATGGCCATGACTACTCCTTTGATGCACTCACTACTACTGTCTCTGACTCTGCTGAGCCGGACCTCTCTGCTGACTACTCGACCCAATATGAAAACTCGAGTACAGAGTAGTCTAAAATTCACTCGACTGAACACCCAGCTGGTAATAATCAGGCATAGCTCCTTGCCTGACTAGCCTCAGCTCAATCTCCTTGGCCAACTCAATCACCGACTCTAGAGTAAGGCCCGCTGTAGGTATACCAACAAATGCAGAACCCAATCCAATGACATATGTAGTAATTGCAAAGTATCGGTCTCGCATCAGATCCTCTGTATATCTACCCAGTTGGAGGAACTCTTGGATATACTCCTCTACATATCGATCACCATGAGAAATACTAGTCAATCTAAGATGATAACTCATGCGGAGTGGCTCTGGGCAGAATCCCCTTATAAATCGCTCTCTAAACTGAGCCCAGGTCATCGTCATCATATACGGTTGAATCATCTAAATGAACCAGTCCAGGGCTGGTCCCTTAACAGAAATCTTAACGATCATAATCCGCTAGTACTCAGTGTCAACAGTCCGAGTCCTAGTCTCGATCGCGTGCAGAAAATCCAATGGATCAGACGTCCCATCAAAAGCGATCCTACCAACTCTGGCATAGAACAGAGTTGCCTCAGGGTCAGACATACCCTGCTGATAAGCAAGCTGAACAAGCAAAACTATTAGAGGTATAGAAAAATCCTCATACTCAGGCTCTACAGGCTCCTTATCCTGTAACTCTCTCTGTCAATGGTGACCTGCCGCTCCTCAAGGTCTACCCCTACCACGACCTCTGCATCTAACTAGCGGCTCAAGAGGTAAAACCTCATCCTAAAAGGACTCATCATCCTAGGCCTCAACGACTAGTGGAGCGACACACGCTCGCCTTCTCATTTTGAAAAGACAAACAGAACGATTCAGACAAAACAAACAACGAAGGAATAATGTAGAAAACTAAATCAAGGAATACTTATTCAGACATACTCGAACCTAATTCACTGCCATAAAAAAAACATAACACTGAAAACTACGGCCATAACTCACACAACTAAGCCCTAACACAGAAAACTTCGCTCTGATAACAACTTTGTCACGACCCAAAATAGGGGCCATGACCAATGCTAGGGAACGGGAATTCTTTCAAATCCGGAACCCATAGCAAGCCTTAAAATAAAATAAAACATGCAATAATAATAACAACATAAATAAAATATTTTATAACGGAAATAAAATCATAAATAAAAATAAAATAATAATCTGCCAATGGAATTAGATGAACATCCTCATCTCATATATATAAATAATCTTTTAATACAAATTCCAGTTCAAATCTTTAAAATACAATCTCATTTAAATATGATACATAAATTTCACAAACGACTATAACTACTGCAGTGTCTAGATTATAAAATAACATTAAGTAAGCAGATTACATAGTAAAGCCGGGGCAGAAGAAATACGACGTATGGGTCTGCTACTAAGGTCTGAAGACGTAGAATCTCCTGAAAAATAATCAACGGAGGGGAGTTAGACCTCACTGAGTGAATTGTTATAATACATATACATGCATACTAAATGATAGTGCACACATTCAATAGTATCTATAATAACTATATATATAGGTAAAATCACACAGATGCAGCAAAATCATTTTATATAAATATTAAGAAAAATATATGTATATGAAGGATCAAATAGAACCCTAGAAAATTGTAACCTTAAACAGTGTTAGACAACACTCTAGTCATACAGGCTCACTTATTCCAAATAATTCACTTGTTCCATTTGGACAGTAGACTGGCCCCGAGACACTAAGTCAACTGAGCTCCAGCAATCTGACTGTTAGTGTGATTGGCCTTGAGACACTTGGTCAACCGAGCTCCAGCAATCACACTCTCAATCACATCACACATCATAAAAATTAATCCAATCAATATCCCCAAATAGCTTAGCAATAAAGCCTAAATGTTATCGGTGTACCGGTACGTACTCGGTCCTAGTGCTACCCACTAGGTAACATGTTCTATTGATATCCTTCATTTTTATATAAAACATACATTATTAAAACAAATGATGCATGATATTAAATAAAATAGTAACATAAACCATATATATACTAAAAATATACCAAAAATAAACCAGGTATATTTCGAGTATATATATACGTTAAATAAATTCAATTTAATTACAAAATAAACTATAAATATACTATAAATATACCTAAAAACATTTTAAGAATAATTCATTATTAAAACATGCATATAGTTTAAAATATACCGATAATATACCAAAAATAAACCTAAGTAATAATTAAATCATTTATGCATAACTTATAAAATAAATCATACATTTCTAAAAACATGCATCCTAAAACATGTATATATAAAATAACAACTCACTGTTATTGCGCTCTTCGAGACGGGTCCAACGAGCCTGGTCCACTAGGCCTCAGTCTCAGTGCAACTACACAAACAAATGACAACATGACATTAGAATAAATCTATCGAAATTCCTAGAAACTCGACCTAGAATACTAGACACATAATCGGAATAAGAATTTGACCGGACATCACGTTTTACGAGAATTCTACCAAAAATTCGATAGAACCTCCCCTGTAAAATAAACATCTCTCTACTCAAAGAGTAGAGCCGGTCCTGCAAATAAATACACTTCGAATATACGCAGAACACAATCCCTCGATCGAGCTCCAAACTACAATTCACCGATCGAGGTCCATAATTCATGAAATAATATAAAACACATGAAAATTCCAAAAAATGCCAAAAATGCCCTTCAAAACATAGCAATTTAGATATTTAAACGCTAAAAATATTTATTTTACCGATAAATACACAAAAACCCTAATTTTAATAAAATATTATTAAAAATCGATAATTCTCGATAAATTCATACATATTAACCAAAATACATTTTATAAATCCAAATTACATAATTAACCCTAAAACTTATTAAAAATCAATAAAATCTCATTTATTTAGAAAAATCGTATATTATATATAATTTGAAAATAATTTGCGAAAAATAGTTTTAATTAGTTAAAAGTACTAAATAATTTTTAGAAATCATTTTTATACCTCAAATAACTAGTAAAACCAATTTAATTATATTTTTAGCCAATTTAGTACCAAATTACCAAAATACCCCTAGTTACATAAATTCCCTAAAATTAATCAAAAAATCACCAAAAATAGTATAATTACTCAAAAATAAAATTTAAATAATTATTTATTTAATTATGCTAGCTCGTTTTATTAAATTGCATGTCGTCATGCATGATTATATTTTGCATATTAATATATATACACATACACGTGTGTGTATATATATATATATATATATATATATATATATATATATAACATATTTAGGGTTTATTATTATTTAAACTATGTATATATTATAGTTTTATTAATATAATCATGTGTGATATATGTGTATGTGTATGTATATACATATATTTATTAATTTTTGGTGTGTAATTTTTCTAAATATAATACTAGAGTATTTTATAATTAAATATTAATGTTATTATATTTATATATAGTTATGAAAATTACGTTAAATGCCCTCACCCCTAACCTCTCATCCCCGATGCCTCACTCCTTCCCCTCACTGTACGATCTCATTCTCCTCCTTTCAGAGTGCTTGCCAGACATCTACCCTCTTCCTCTAGCAGCTCAACCACCCCTTCCACCCTCTCCGGTGCCGGTGAATGCTACAACAACCTGAGAAGTCGAAAATTGACCCTAGCTTCGATCGATGTGATTCCAGCCACCATTTCAAGCCCCACTGGTCTCTATCTCTTCCTTGAGCTTCGGTGAGTGCATTTCCAAGCTTTGTTTTACTTGAAATGGTCTAGATTTCCCAAGGTTTCGATTTTACATTTTCGGCCTACTAGGGTTTTTTATTTTTTTAAGCTTCTATTTGGTTGATTCATGAAATCTTCCTTCACCAACATTAATATTAGTAGCTTAATCTTGCTCTTTGAATTTTTTTGGAATTTTTGGGAATTATTTTGATTTTTGTGAATTTTTTATTATTTTATTAATATTTTCTAATTTTTGAAAATTAATTAATTAAATTATGAAATTATTTTTTATGGTGTTTATAGGTTTTGAAATGCATTTTAGAAATTTATTTTTAATTTTTGTGAATTTTGTATAATTATTTGGAATTTATTTAGTTTATGTAATTTTGGAAAAATTAGGTTAATTATGTGTTTTAGTGAAATTAATTGGTTAATTGAGTATATTTATTGATATTATTGAATTATATGTTGAAAAAATTAATTTTGAGTAATTATACTATTTTTGGTGAATTTTTTATTAATTTTAGTGAATTTATGTAACTAGGGATATTTTGGTAATTTGGCACTAAATTGGCTAAAAATGTAATTAAATTGGTTTTAATAGTTATTTAAGGTATAAAAATGATTTCTACAAATTATTTAGTATTTTTAACTAATTAAAACTATTTTTCATAAATTATTTTCAAATTATATATAAAATACTATTTTTCTAAATAAATGAGTTTTTATTAATTTTTTTATATGTTTTAGGGTTAATTACTTAATTTGGATTTATAAAATGTATTTTTAGTATTAAAGGGCATTTTTGATATTTCTGTAATTATCCTGTGAATTGTGAACCTCGGTCAGTGAATTGTAGTTTAGAGTCCGACCGAAGGATTGTGTTCTGTGTATATTCAAAGTGTATTTCTTTGTAGGATCGGCTCTACTCTTTAAGTAGATAGATGTCCATTTTACAGGGGAGATTCAGCCTGATTTTTGGTAAAATTCTCGTATAAAGTGATGTCCGATCGAATTTCTTATTCTGATTCTGTGTCTAAGATTCTAAATCGAGTCTTTAGAATTTCCATTAGATTTATTCTAATTTCTTGTTGTCATTTGTTTATTTAGTTACGCCGAGACTGAGGCCTAGTGGACCAAGCCCGTCGAACCCATCTCGAGGAGAGCAATAAAAGTGAGTTGTTATTTTATATATACGTGTTTTAGGATGCATGTTTTTTAGAAATGTATGATTTATTTGAGTAAATTATGCATAAATGATTTAAGTATTGTTTAGGTTTAGTTTTGGTATGTTATTTGTATATTATTGGTATATTTTAAACTATATGCATGTTTTATTAATGATTTACAATCAAAATGTTTTTAAGTATATTTCTAGATTATTTTGTAAATAAATTGAATTTATTTGACATATATATACTCAAAATATACATGGTTTATTTTTTTGGTATATTTATAGTATATATATGGTTTATGCTGCTATTTTATTTAATAACATGCATCATTTATTTTATGAATGTATGTTTTATATAATAATGAAGGATATCAATAGAACGTGCTACCTAGTGGGCAACACTAGAACCGAGTACATACCGGTACAACAATAGCATTTAGGCTATATTACTAACCTATTTATGGATATTGATGGAATTGATTTATTTGATGTGTGATGTGATTTGAGAGTGTGATTGCTAGAGCTCAGTTGACTAGGGGCCTCAGGGCCAATCACACTGACAATCAAACTGCTGGAGCTCAGTTGACCAAGTGTCTCGGGGCCAGTCTATTGTCCAAATGGAACAAGAGAATTTATTTAGAATAAGTGAACCTGTATGGCTAGAGTGTTGTCTAACACTATTTTGAGGTTGCGATTTTTTAGGGTTCTATTTGATCCTTCATAAATGGATGTTATTTTTAGAATATATATAAAATGATTTTGCTGCATCTGTGTGATTTTTCTTGTATATATATATATTATATATATACTACTGACTGTGTGCATTGTTATTTAGTAATGCATGTATATATATTATAACAATTCACTCAGTGAGGTCTGACTCCCCTCCATTGACTATTTTTCAAGAGAGTCATCATCTTCAGATCTCAATAGCAGACCCATATGTTGGATTTCTTCCGCCCCGGCTTCACTATGTAAATTGCTTACCTGAGCTTTATTTTATAATCTAGACACTGTAATAGTTGTAGACATTTGTGAGACTTATGTATTATATTCGTGTGAGTTATGTATTTTAAATATTTGAACTGAGATTGTATTGAAAGATTTTTTATATATGATATGAGGATGTTCATTTAATTTTATTGGTGGATTATTATTTTATTTTATTTATGATTTTATTTCCACTGCAAAATATTTTATTTATGTTATTATTATTATTGCATGTTTTTATTTACCTGAAGGCTTGCTACGGATTCTGGATTCGAAAGAATTCCCGTTCCCTAGCGTCGGTCATAACCCTTGTTTTGGGTCATGACATATATATATATATATATATATGTGTGTGTGTGTGTGTGTGTGTGTGTGTGTGTGTGTTAATATGCAAAATATAATCATGCATGATAACATGCGATTTAATAAAACGAGCTAGCGTAAATAAATAAATAATTATTTAGGTTTTATTTTCCTAAAAATGTAAATCTCAAAAAAAAATTATGTAAATCTCTTAAAAGAATATAAAATAATTAAAAAATTACTTTAATAAATAGCACACTTATTAAATAATCATAAATATTTATACAAATTATTAACACTGCATATCCCGATGCAGTTTAAAATTATCTAAAAATTTGGGATATTACAACTTGGGCTCAGTTTCGAGAGAGATTTATGAGGCATTTTTGCCCAAAGCCAATGCGAATGAGCCTTAAACTTTGGCTGACCAACATTAGAAGGGTGATAGGTCAGTGGAGGACTACACTAGAGAGTTCCTCAAACTGGGTCGATATGTAAAGGACCTATGAGAGATCAGTACTTCGCAGTTACCACTTACGTCATTGGATTGAGTTTTGCATTTGCTAGGATGTCTACTTTAGGCCTTACTCAAAAGTCTGTTATCGAGTTGGCCAAGGAGATAAAGCTCAGACTGATCAGGCAAGGAGTCATGTCTGACTATTATCATATGGGAGGTGTTCAGATTGGAGAATCTTATATCACACCATTCTAAACATTTTAGATAGGCTCAGCAATTAGCAGAGAGACTCTATTCAACAGGACCAGAGATAATAGTACAGATATCATTAGGGTAGAAGGCATGGCCGTGATAGAGTGCGCAGGCCTATCAAATTTGGTTTTGGTGCTACCAGTTGCAGTAGTGGACAGATATCTAAACATGGTAGCGTGGGATCTACAACTAATACTTACCAAACGTATGGGAGAGTCCATTAGGGACCCTGTTACATGGCTCTTTTGACTTGCTTTAAATGTAGACAGATAGGGCACTTTGTCAGAGTGTGTCTTTATTCTAGCCATCAGTAGCAGTTTCTACAATAGTCAATTGCCATTGTAGCTCTAACTCCTTATCAGTTACCTCTAGCTCAATATATGAGTACATCGTAGTTTGTAGCCTAGCAGGGGTATGGCAGAGGTAGTGCGAGAGGCTTTGGTCAACCTTCCACTAACCAGTAAGGAGGCCAAGGTCAGGCCAGAGTTCTCACCTCACCCAGTAAGATGCTCAAGCATCTACCACTATTATTGTAGGTATACTTCCAGCTTGTTACTTGGATGCTAGAGTCTTGATTGATCCGAGTGCTACATATTCTTTTGTGTCCCCCATTTTTGCTTCAAAGTCATATTGGCCAGCTTCGAGGGTGGCATTTCCTTTATCTATCACCACTTTTTTAAGTGATTTGTTGGACACTAACGTGGTTCTTTCTGGATGTTCAGTGTTAGTAGAAGTCAGAGAATTGTCAGTGGAATTGGTGTTGTTGGATGTGATGGAGTTTGATGTGATTCTTGGTATAGATTGGTTATCTCAACACTATGCCATAGTTGATTGTCAAAGTAAAGAGGTGATTTTCAAAATTCTGGATGAAGAAGAGTTTAAGTTTGTGGGAGATAAGAGTTCTGCACCTCAGAATCTTATCTTTGCTATCATGACTAGGAAGATGTTGAGGAAAGATTGTCAAGGATACTTAGCACTAGTCAGGGATACTTTAGTGGAGAAAATACCTATCTCAGATGTTCCTATAGTATGTGAGTTTCCTTATATCTTTCCTAATAAGTTACCAAGTTTACCACCTCACAGAGAGATCAAATTCTGTATAGATGTGGTTTCAGGCACATCTCCTATTTCGATGCTACCGTATAAAATGGCTCTTATAAAGTTAAAGGAATTAAAGGAGTAGTTGCAAGATTTGCTAGACAAGGGTTTCATTAGTCCTATTTGTGAAGAATAATGATGGTACACTAAGTTTATGTATTAATTACAAAGAACTAAATAAAGTGACAGTGATGAACAAGTATCCTCTTTCGAGGATAGATTGATTTAAGGTTAGGCTATTATTAGTTACGAATCAATGAAGATGATGTTCCTAAAACATCATTCTGCATTAGATATGGTCATTATGAGTTTCTGGTGATGTCCTTCGGGTTAACTAATGCACCAGCTACTTTCATGGATTTAATGAACAGGGTGTTCAAACCACTTATGGATCAGTTTATGGTAGTCTTCATTGGTGATATACTGGTGTATTCAAAAAGTATAAAGGAGCACGTATATCACTTGAAGACAGTACTATAGACACTGAGAGAATGTCAGCTTTTTACTAAATTCTCAAAGTGTGATTTTTAAATGGAGAGTGTTGTATTCTTTGGACACGTAGTGTCTAAAAATGGTATTCAGGTTGATCCATAGAAGATTGAAGTAGTGTCTGAATGGCCTAGACTGACATCAGTCATAGAGATTCAAAGTTTCTAGGTTTGGCTGGGTACTATAAGAGATTTCTATATGATTTCTTGAGAATTGTAGCATCTATGACTCACCTAACTTAAAAGAATATGAAGTTCATGTGGTTAAATACTTGTGAGAACAGTTTTCAGCTATTGAAAGAGAAGTTAACCACAGCTCCGATTCTGACTTTGCCAAATGGAGAAGACAAGTTCACTGTGTATTACGATGCTTCCAAAGTTTACCTAAGTTGTGCGTTGATGCAGAATGGTAGGGTGATAGCTTATGCTTTGAGGTAGTTGAAGAAGCACAAATAGAATTATCCTACTCATGACCTAAAGATAGTTACAGTGATCTTTGCACTTAAGACTTGGAGACATTATTTGTACAAAGTGACTTATGAGATTTTCAAAAATCATTTTCTAGTAGAGAGATATGAACTTGTGGCAAAGGAGATGGTTAGAATTATTAAAGGATTATGATTGTGCAATCCTATACCATCCAGGCAAGGCTAATGTGGTAGCAAATGCCATGTAGAGAGGAGACCTCTGATCCAAGAGTTGCATGAGTTAGTGGATTAAGCTTCGATAATGAAGATTAGCATATCAAGAGGAATGTTAACTCAGTTTAGAGTTAGATCAGTGTTAAGGACTAGAATTAAGATAGCTCAGAGCTTGAGGAGAATGTTTGTAAAGGGAAGTTCACTGATTTTACACTTAATGATAAAGGTGTTTTATGGATCAATGGTAGATTATGTGTTCCTAATGTGGATAATTTGAAAGAAGAGATCCTAGAAGAAGCGCATTCTACAGCTTACACTATACATCTAGGTGTTACTAAAATGTACCACAACATCAAGGATTTGTACTGGTAGGATGGATTGAAGAAGGATGTAGCTAATTATATTTCTAAGTGCTTGACATCTTAGTAGGTGAAAGTTAAGCATTAGAAGCCTTATGGGAAGCTTCAGCCTCTTCCTATTCCTTAGTGGAAATGGGAGAGAATTATTATGGATTTTGTGACTGGGCTACTTTATTCAAAGGATGGATATGATTCCATCTGGGTGATAGTGGAGGGTTAACCAAATCAGCTCACTTTTTACCAGTTAAAGCCACTCATTTTGTAACTAAGTTGCCTAAGCTGTAAGTTAAACATATTATGTGCCTTCATGGAGTGTCTATGTCACGACCCAAAACTAGAAGTCATGACCAACGCTAGGGAACAGGAATTCTTTCAAATCCGGAACCTGTAGCAAGCCTTAAAATAAAAACATGCAATAATAATAATAAAATATACACCACAATTAAAAATCATAAACCAATATAATAAAATAAATTCTTTCATATCATAATATGAAATATCTTAATGCAATATTCAGAGAAAACCTCTGAATTAAAATCACAAACAGCGAACATAAAATACAACTCATTACTGATATAAAATATGACTACTGCAGTTTTTCTAGAATACAATATAAAAATTAAGTAGATAATTTACATAAAAGAGCCAGGACGAAAGAAATTCGACGGATGGGTCTACTGTTGAGGTATGAAGAAGAAGATTCTTCTATAAAAATGTCAATTGAGGGGAGTCAGATCTCATTGAGTGAATTGTTATAATATATATACATGCATTTCCTATATGTTAAATGCAATTAAACAATCGTATATAATAAATATATATACAGGAAATTCACACAGATGTTGAAAAACAATTACATAATAATACAGAAAATCATAGTTTTATGAAGGATCAAATAGAACCCTATTTAATCACAACCTTGAGCAACAATAATATCAATCTAGTCATACAGGCTCACTTAATTCCAAATAAATTCACTCAATCCATATGGACAGTAGACTGGCCCTGAGACACTAAGTCAACCGAGCTCCAGCAGTCTGACTGTCAGTGTGATTGGCCCCGAGACACTTGGTCAACTGAGCTTCAGCAATCACACCATCAATCACATCACATCTCAATCAAATCATAATTTTCACAAATAAGTTAGTAATTCAACTCTACAATCTATCACATCAGTACATACTCATTCCTAGTGTTGCCCACTAGTTAGCACATTCTATCGATATCTTTCATTTAAAATAAATCATCCATATGAGAAAATAAATAATGCATAATGTCATTCATAATAACCAAATAAATCATATATATACCAAAAATATACCTAAAATAAACTAAGTATATTTCAAGTATATATATGCAAAATAAATTCAAATAAATCATGAAATATACTAAAAATAAACACATAATATATTAAAACAATGCTAGGTTTAAATCAAAAATAAAACATGCATTTATTTTGAAGTATATCAAAAATATACTAAAAATATACCCGAAGTATACTAAACATTTTAATAAAACAATTTATGAATAAATACAATTAAAACATGATTATGTGTTAAAACATGCATCCTAAATGCAATGTACATATAATATAACAACTAAACAAATAAAATAAATACAAAAATTAGAATAAATTTAACTTAAGCTCTATAGAGACTCGATCTAAGATTTTAGAACACATAAATTAAAATTGACCCGATGTCACATTTTAGGAGAATTCTATCAAAAATTCGGCAGAACCTCCTCTATAAAATGGACATCTCTCTACTAAAAAGAGTCTATCATATACGAAAAACGCACTTCGTATACTAGAATTCACATAACCCTCGGTTGAGATCCCGAATTATACAATTTCCCAACCAAGGTCCACAATTCACCAAAAATCCAAATAACACAATAAGTATGTTAAAAATTGATAATTTCCATAAATATCCTCAAAATATCAAAATATAGCATATTTAACATTAAAACATCAAAAATAATTATTTTCACAATAATTAAGTAAAAATCCCGAAATAATAATATAATATTATTAAAAATCCAGTTTCTCGATAATTCATTAATAAAAATTCACTTTATATATTCAAATAACATAATTAGCCTAAATATATATTCAAAATTACTAAAAACCCTTTTTTTATTACCAAAATAATATATAATATACTATTTGAAAACAATTTTCAAAAATTAGTATTAATTGGTTAAAAATAGTAAATAATTTGTAAAAATCATTTTAGTTCCTTAAATAATATTAAAACCAACTAAAATATAGTATTTAGCTATAATTAACACAAAATTACACATTTACCCCTATAATACAAAAATACACATAAGATACTAATATTACTAAAAAATTCTATAAAAATTATTTTCTCAACATATATATTACTAATATTAACTAAAACACATATTTAAACAATAATTTCAACAAAAACCCAACTTAAATCTAATTATTTAATATTGACATAATATAAAACTAATTATAAAAATTACATAAAATCACAAAAATTATAATCTCAACTCTAAAATTAATAAAAATTAATAATAACACCAAATATACCAAATTTATAATTTAATAAATGAATTTACGAAAATTAATAAAATAATAATAAAATATTCCAAAAATTCACAAAAATTAAAATAAATTCCAAAAATTCAAAAAAAAAAATTATTCATGTAGATTAAGCTTCCAGGAACAACTTTTTTTAAGGTGGATTGTGTGAATAAAACAAAATCAAGCTTAAAAAAAATTGAAATCCTAAAGCTCCATAAACTAAAAATCAATAAAACTCAAGAAAATGAAGTTTAAAGCTTAAACTAAGTTTAGATTCATGCTCACTGAAGCTAGGGGAGTAGATAAAGACTGGAAGCTCGAGAAACGGTGGCCGAAAATGGATGTTTCGGTCTCTTTGGATTTACAAGGCTACCGGTGCTAGAGAAGAAGGTGGAAGGGACGGTGGAAGGCAGCTGGAGGCTGTGGTGGTTGCTGGATGTTGGAGAGGCACATTGACCGTTGTTGAACAAGACGGCAGCAGGAAGAAGGGAGGTTAACAGTGTATTGTGTGAAGGTTTAGATGTTTCTGTGTAAAAATGTATATGTTTGCTTTGTTTGTTTATATATTCACGTGATTGTTTGTTTTAATATATGGGTATGTATGTATGTGTTTATTTTGTATGCATGTGTGTGTGTGTGTGTGTGTATATATATATATATTCACACATATAATAATAATAGACACACATACACATGCAAATTACACACATGCACAAATACACAAACCCAAGTTAATATATATATAATACATAAAATACCAATCCAATTAATAAAATAATTTATTAACAAAATAAATAGTGAAATTTAATAAAAATAATAATAGAATTAATAATGTTAGAATAACTATGCAAATTAAACGATAAAAAATAATATATTTAGGTAGAAAAATTAATTAAATATAAAATAATAGTAATTAATCACAAATAATGAAAATAATCAATAAAATTTTCAAATCTTATTAACAATGCATATCTCATTTTAAAATAAAATAATTTAAAAAATATGGGTCATTATAGCCTATTTTTATTGTATCTGATATAGGTTCAGTGTTTACCTCTCGATTTTGGCAGAAGTTGCAGGAAGTAGTGGGCACTAGGCTTAATTTCAGTACTACTTTTCATCCTCAGACAGATGGTCAATATGAAAGAATGATCCAGACACTTGAGGATATACTGAGAATGTGTGTAATAGATCTTAGAGGTAGTTAGGATAATCATCTGCCACTATTAGAGTTTGCTTATAATAACAGCTACCATAGTAGTATTGAAATGGCACTGTATGAAGCTTTGTGTGGAAGGAAGTATAGATCTCTTTTGTGTTGGGATGAGATTTGAGAGAGAGAGTTTACCTGACTTAAGATTATCCAAGATGCAGCTAAGAAGGTTGCTTTGATAAAAAAAAGATTAAAAACTATAGCTAGTAGACAGAAGAGCTATACGAATTCAAAGCGCAAGGATATGAAGTTTCAGGTTGAGGATTATGTGTTTCTGAAGATATCACCAATTAAGGCTATGATGAGATTTAGCAAGAAGGGAAAGTTAGCACTGAAATACATTGGACCTTTTGAGATTCTAGAGAGAATAGGCATGGTTGCATATCGGTTGGCTTTGCCTCTGAATTTGTCTCAAGTGCATCCAGTGTTCCATGACTCGATGCTGAGGAAGTACATTTCGGACCCTTCACACGTATTGCAATTTGAGAGTATGGAAGTGAATGAAGACCTGACGTATGAGGAAAAACAAATTGTGATCGTGGATTTTCATATTCGTCAGTTGCGTTCAAAGCAGATCCTGATGGTCAAGGTGTTATGGAAGAGCAACAACGTGGAGGAATACTCGTGGGAGACTGAGACTGAGATGTGGGTAGCTTACCCTTACCTTTTTCCTCGATAAATTCTTGTATTATGTTCTTTTTATTTGAAATTCGAGGACGAATTTTTATAAAGGTGAAAGATTGTTATAACCCAATTTTTTTAAATTATTAAATTAAAATTTTAAATTTGCAGTGTTAATAAATATTTTATTAATTGGTTATATTATTGTTATTTTGTGGAATTAAATTCAAGTGTTATTATTTATTTTATTATATTATGGTATTAATATTAAATTGAGTTTTAAAACTTAAATTTGTGGTTATATATTATTTAATGATAATAATATTATTATTATTTGTGAATAGTGTTAATTTAGTGTATTTAATATATTTTAATACTTTGTGGTGAATTTAATTAGAAAAGTAAATATTTAAATTACAAATATTATTTTTATATTATTTTATCCTTTTCTCATTTTTTTAATTAAAAAAATATACATATAAAAACCAAAAATTTCCCCTTCTTTCTTTCCTTCTTTCCCTTTTCCTTTTCCCTTTCTTTTATTGTTTTTTTCTTTCTTCTTTTTTGCATTTTGTAGAATCACGCAACGCCACCAACAGGCCACCACTCGCCATTGTTCCCCTCCACTCACCATCACCACCATCTTCTCTTCTCTTCCTCTTCCTCTTTCTCCTGTCGCCATTTTCTTCCTTCTCTCTTTTGTTCTTCTCACCACCGATCACTTTAGAGGCACGCCAACGATAATTCCGACAACAACAATGGTCGAGGTTTGTCTTATTTGAAAACTTATTCCTTTAGCTTCATTTCCCTCAAGGTAATTCATTCAATTAACTTTGAATTCAACTTCAATTTTGTTGATTTCATTCTAAGGTTCATAATTTCATTTGTTGATTTTGTGTTCAATTGGTTTGATTTTTGTTAAATTGACTTTAGATTAGTTAAATTGAAGTTGTAAGCTTTTCAAAAATGTATTTAAATTTCATTTTGGAGATAGTTGAATTTTAAGCACTATTCCGAGCTCAATTACTGTTCACGGGGATTGTCCCGGCTTGGAAAATGTGTTTTATTTTTAATAAATTCTACTAGTGTTTTTAAATGTCTTTTGTTAAGGAAGTTTATTGAAATTATGTTCCGATTATTTATAATAAATTTTTGAATGTTTATGTATTTTTGGAAGAATTAGTATAAATTAGCAAATTTTGTATTTTAATTGAAATTATTGTTAATTATCATGTTCTGGATAATTTTTGAGTAATAAATAGTATTAAAATAATTTTATAAATTACTTATTATTTTTAGCTAATTAATAATAATTTTCAGAATATATTCAAATAATAGTTTTATTTATTATTTTTATGATTTAATGAAATTTTAGCTATTTTTATTATATATTTGAGAAATTTAAATAATTATTGGTAATTTATGCTATTTAATTTTGAATATTTGAAAAATAGATTTTTATTAATATTATTTAATTATATTAGGATTTAATTATTTATTATTTTGAAAATAAATATCTTTAATGTTTTATTATTTAAATAAATAGAATTGTGGTATTTTATTGATTTTTATGGATTTTAGTGAATTATTAATATTTATTATTATTTTATTAACTTTGTGTATATTGATTCTCGGTAAGGCAATTTATGTAGTTCGGAGGCCCAACCCGATAAGTTGAGCTTTTTGTGTATTTTGAAGTGTGTTTGCATGCAAGATCAACTCTACTTTTAGTATAGAGACGTTCATTTTATAGATGAGACTTTGCCAAATTTTTGATAAAATTCTCTTAAAACGTGACATAGACTGGTTCTGAGTTTAGAATTATTGTCGAGTCATGTTATAGATTGAGTCATTCTTTAGAATTTTTAGAATTATAAAATTAGGGAATTATCTCTAATATATTATTATTTTATTATTTTCCTTACTTGCTCCGCGTGCTAGACCTATCAGACCGAGCCAGGGTCGAAGAGTGCGACAAAACAGTGAACTATTATCATATGTATACATTGCATGTAGATTAATATTATGAGTATTCATATATTTTATTAAATATAAATTTAATTATGCTCATTTCATTAATAATTGGCTATTTAACTTTTTTCGAATCGAACCATCCCGAACTGAAGAATCAAAATCAAAACCGATATATATATAATTAAATATGTGTTACAAGTAAAATTTACTACCATTTTAATAATTAATTATATTCAAATAATTTTTTTGGACAATCTATTATTAAAACTTAATGTTTAATATTTGACATGTTAAATACTAATTAATTATTTATTTAAAATAAAATAAATACACTCATCAACTGAATCTTTTTATAGTTAATTATCAACATATGTATAAATTATAAAATAAATTTTGATAGTGAAATTTATAATCATATTATCTTATATGTTTAAATTATATGAATATTAAAATATAAGTGTATTCTATAATTACTTTGTTTTCAACTAAATAAAGCTCCATTTCTCAATAATGGGCATTAGATGATAAAAAGTAATCTCATCATATGGTAATAAAAGTAAAATAAAATCAAAATACTTCAAAAACATAGTAACTATAGAATCTCCCTAAAATATAAATATTAAAATAAAATTAAAAATAAAATTTTAAAATGAATATATCTATATATAACCATCTTAAAGTATTCATTTGCATTTTAAAATATTTGTTTGTTCCATATATTTACTTCAAATTGCTCTAAAAATTTTAAATGTCCACTCCAAATTGTTCCAAATTTTTTATCGAGTTCAGAGAATTTATTTTTAAATTTTTTAACCTTTAGGTCAGGTTCGGAGAATTTACATTCTCCAAACTGCTCTGACCCATTCACAGCCCTAGACTTTTTCATCATCTTATAAGATGCAAAATAAGTAATAAAAACCCATTATATTAATAATTTAACACTTCAACAATTATTTTGATCTGAATTTGTATAAATTCAATTAATTTTTTATAAATGATAAAAATTTTCTTAAATTATTAATAAATAACAAAATTAAAATATTTTTGTAAATTTTAAATTTCAAAATAAAAATATCAAAAAATTATAAACATTTGTTTGTTATACCAATAGTGTAATTATAAATTATTCTTACCTACTCAATTAAAAGAACATTAACATTACTTTTTTTTTTTGAAAAGAAAAATTAACATTACTTGTCTCTAATGGTTTGCCTAACTTTTCTTTCAAGTTGAGGAGAAGGAATACTTAAAAAGCAATGTAATATATATATATATATATATATATTATAACCTTTTTAAACATAAAATTTCAAAACTTATTAAAAAAAAAACTCTCAATTTGAAATTAATTGCTTACTAAAAAAATATGTATGTTTAATGGAACTGAATTTTACAAAATTTAATAAAATTTATTTGTAAGTGTAAATGAGTGCATTTGGTTTAAATAAAAATTTTGTGAAATTTATTTTCAATTTTAATTTTTTAATTTTTTGATAAACTAAAATTTTATTAATAAACTAAAATTTTATAATTTTTCTAAATAAATTTATTTCATTATTAATAATTCATTTGTAAATGAAATTCTATTCTAGAAGTAAAATAATTTTTTATAGAATTAAATTAAAAAATGGACAAATAATAAATTCAAATAAAAAATTAAAATGAAAACTTTCAATTAGGTTGATAAACGGGTTAATTGAATAGGAGGTTACCAATTAAACTTTATACTAAATTTTATTTTAATTTTATAATTTTAATTTGTATTGTTTTGATTATAAAAAATTAATTTTAATTATACAGAGAAATTACTCTAAATAATTTTAGATAATTTAAATAATATGGCATATCATAGTTATCACATTATAATCGAATTCAATAAAAATTATCAAATTATATTGCTATATAACCTTTTTCATAAAATTATTGATCATAATTTTACTCTCTTTTTTTTTAACTTTTTACACTCAATTTTATAAAATTATAGTCAATAATTTTATGGAGAATATAATATAGTAAGAGACACGATAATTTTTATTAAGTTAAATTATGATGTGGCAATTTCAGTGTATTACATCATATAAATTAACCAAAATTTGAATGACTTTGTTGTATAATTAAAATTAATATTTTATAATAAAAAAATTCAAATTGTATAACTAAAATAAAATTTAATATAAAATTTAGTAATTTCAAAAAAAAATTACCCGATGAAGAAGTATCTATACTTATTTATTTATCTATAATTTTATAGTTGCATGCTACAGCACTCAACTAGTTGTATTATTAACATTTCCACTATGATAAATACCATTTCTATTTAATTTCCTCGAAAATTCTTGAATTTGAACAGCTTTGTGGTTGTGGGTCGCTCCAAGCTTCTGGGAAAACTAGTGGCACGTCGCCATTCAGCTTCTTTCCTTGGACAAAGCTATTTACTTTGGTTATCGTTCGAAACACGCCCAAGTCATCATTTCCTAGATGTATATATATACACACACAAAAATTTTCACTTCATCTTACCAACATTAAAATCAATGGAGAAAATGGTATTCATGAATCTTTTCTATGCTGATCTCTCTTGTTTCAAATTCTACCTTCAGCCCATACTGCAATGGCATCACCATCACCATCACCATCATCGTCATTATTATTATTATTATTATTATTATTATTATTATTATATGACAGGTGCTTTTACTCCTACATCACTTTACCAGCAGCAAACTGTAACAATTCATGATTGTTATAAAAATTGAGAATCAATGCAATTAAAATAATTGAAATGATAAAATTGAAAAAAATATATAATATAATTTTGAGAATTATTGTATAATTGAATAGAGTCTAAATAATTATATTAAACAATTATCGCAAAATAAATTTTTAAAAAAATGTAGTGGATCATAATAATCCACTTAAAAACACACACCTAAATAGACTTTTATCAGAACAAGTAATTTAATAGCATAATAATTCACAATAACTAAACCTGACAATAGCAATAAAAAAGAGGATTCCAAAATTTAACGTGAAAAACACCAAACAAATTAGGGAAAAACCACAGACAAGACTTGAAGAATTTCACTATAAAAAGGAGTTACAAATAACTTTTTCTCTATATAACTCAAAGAGAGAACAATAACACTTTCTCTTGAAATAGGAGATAGCACACTCTATATATTTTTTCCACTAGGAGATAACTCTTAAAAAACACTAAACTTATCAACTCACTCTCTCACTCTCTTTTACACAGCACTAAACACTTTTGTGCTTGTGTTTCTTGTTATGTTTTTTGTTGTCCATATCATGGCTATTTATAGGCATGTTAAATAGCTATGGCAATGTTTGCTTTTTCAACAAAAGTTGTTGCTTGGTGCAATAACTTTTGACTCTATATTTTTTTTTTGGTTGATGGTTGCATCAAATTTGGTGTAGTCATTTTTTATTTTTAACAATCTCCCACTTGAAGATTTGATTGAGGATCAATCACATCTTCACACCTTCTTTTTATCTTGCCTTTTCATGTTGCTTATGTTTCCATCAGGCCGCACGAGGAGCAACACCAAATAAACTTATCACTATTTATAGTTTTTGTCAAGAAATCTGCTAGATTGTCTTTGGTATGAATTTTCTACAAATTGATAGTTCCTTCTTCCACTTTCTCTTAAACAAAGTGATACTGAATTCGAATGTGTTTTGACTTTGAATGAAAGATTGGATTTCTTGTGAGATGCAAGGCACTCTGACTATCACTAAACAAAGAAACTTTCTCTTGTTTGGGCCTGAGTTCTTCCATTTCCATCTTCATCCAAACTGCTTCTTTACTGGCTTATATAGTTGCCACATATTCTGCTTCCATTGTTGATGTAGCCATAACTAATTGTAATTTTGATACCCAACTTATAGCACTGCTAGAAAGTATAAACACATAACCCATTATAGATTTGCTTTTATCCAAATCACTTACATAATTTGAGTCGACATATCGTCTAACAATAAATTCTGATCCTCCATAATATAATGCAACATCTGAGGTTCCTATGATATATCTTAGGATCCTCTTCACAACATTATAATGCTCTCTACCAAGATTCACCACGTACTGACTAACCACTCCCATTTGCATGTGTAATGTCTGGTCTTGTACATATCATGATGAACATCAAAATTCCCACTATTGATGCATATGGTACTTAAGATATTTGCATCCCCTATGCTTCATTGTTAGGACTCATACTGGAGGATAACTTGAAATTAGTAGGAAGTGGGGTTGAAATTGGCTTACAATCTTGCATATTAAATCGTCACAAGACTTTCTTCAAGTAATTTTTTTTCTAAAGTAGCCAAATCTTCCTATCATTTTTGTCTTTGTGAATTTTCGTCCCTAGAATCTTGTTTGTCGGTCCCAAGTCCTTCTTCTCAAATTCCCTAGCCAATTGTGCCTTTAATTCTTTGATATAATCTTTGTTGGGGCCTGCTACCAATAGGTCATCAAAGCAGAACAGAAAAAGGACGAAGTCATTTTCACCTGACCTCTTTTAATATGCACAAGGATTTGCATTAAGTCTGTTGTATCCAAGGCTCATGATGAAGGAATCAAATCTCTTATACCAACACCTAAGTGCCCATTTTAAGTTATATAGAGATTTGTTCAACCTGCAAATTCTCTTTTCTTTGTTCTTTAAAACCTTATAGTTGGAGCATATAAATCTCTTCTTCAAGATTTTCATAAAGAAAAGCATTTTTCACATCTAATTGCTCTAGATGCAAATCAAATATAGCACACATCGTTAGGACCACTAGAACTGTTATAAGTCGGACCACAAGGGAAAAAATTTCATTTAAGTCAATGCCTTCTTTCTGAGCATACCCTCGCACCACTAATCTTGCACGATACCGCTCCACTTGATCATTGCTATAATGCTTGATCTTGTAGACCTATTTATTACTAATTGGTTTCCTTCCTTGTGGTAATAACATAAGTTCCTAAGTCTGATTCTTATGTAGAGCTTCAATTTTTCCTATATTACTACCATCCACCGAGATGCTTCTAGACTTTCTAATGCTTTTTGAACAGTTAATGGCTCTTCATCCTCTATTAGACAGCAATATTCAACATTACTCTTTATAATATAATCAGAATGCCAAGCTGGTGCTTTTCTACCACAAGTTGATTGGTGAACTCAGGTTTCTTCATACTCAACTAGTTCTCATTCTTCATTTTCTAGTACTGCTTCAGAAGAATCCTCTTGTTCCACTTGTATCATTGTAGTCTCTGAATTATCTTTTGATGTGCTATTGTCACATTTTTCTTGTAGCTTATCTTCTATAAATATCACATCTCTACTAATGATAACCTTATGGGCAATGGGATCCTATAAGCGATACCCTTTAACTACTTCTGCATAACCCAAGAATATGTATTTTTTGGATTTTAAATCCTATTTTGTAGTTTCTTAGGCATTATACATCACGTATGCATGGCTTCCAAATATATGGAGGTTTGAACAATCAATTGGCTTACTAGTCCACATCTCAATTAGTGTATTCAACTCAATTACAGTTGATAGTGACTTATTTATCATATAATAGGCAGTATTGACTACTTCTACCCAAAATGACTTTTCCAGACCTACAACTCCCAACATTACCTTTGTTCTTTCTAACAAGGTTCTGTTCATCCGCTATGTTACTCCATTCTGTTGAGGAGTGTATGCTGTAGTGAACTGCCTTTTAATGCCTTCCTGTTTGCAAAATTTATCAAATTCTTCACTAGTATATTCTCCTCTATTATCTGTCCTCAAACACTTGATCTTGTTTCCAGAATCAAGCTCCACCCACGCTTTGAATACTTTAAAGACTTTAAACACATGGGATACACCCAACATCTCCTAAAGTGGTCATCAATAAATGACACAAAGTACTTTGTTCCTCCTAAGGATGGTATTGGTGCTTGCCACACATCAGAGTGAACCAATTCTAGAATAATTTTTCTTCTAGAATTAGATGTTTTCACACGGTGCTACTTGCTTGTAACACAATGCTCATGAAAGGGTAAGGATACCTTTGTGAGACCAAGAAGTAGCTTCTGCTCAGTCAGAATTTTCATTCCTTATTATAACATATAGCTAAGTTTGCAATGCCATATCATTGCAGACTTTTCATTTGAATCATTAAAGTAACATATGCTTTTACCTTCTGTAAAATCTCTCCCATCAGCATATACAAATTTGCAACTATCTTTTGTGCCTTTATTAGTAAGAGCACGCCTCGAATTATTTTCATAATTCCCTTTTTAATTTCAACCTTACACTCGAGATTATATACTACTCCTATAGATAGTAGATTTTAATTTGAGCCCTCCATATACCATACATTTTGAATTATATGAGTTATGTCATCATACATCTTTAATTTGATGGTTCTAATATCAACGATCTTTAAAGGACAATCATCAACTGTGTACACCGATCCTTTTGAGATAGGTTCATAATGAGAAAACCAATCTCTTCGATCGGTTATGTGCTAGGTAGCAACTGTGTCTAAAATCCAAACATCAAAAATTTCTTTTTGTATGTGCTAATTATCACCTCTTCATTGCATAAAGCGATGTCATCATCTGATATACTTGCAACATTTTTTTGAGGTTTGGAATATTTTAGACTTTGACAATCCTTCTTAAAGTGATCCTTTTTGCCATAATTGTAGCATTTAAAATTCTTCTTGCTTCTTGATTTGGATCTGCTTTATCTTTGCCTCCCACTAAAGCCAGGTTCTTTTGATCTCCCTCTTATTACCACCAAAGCCTCCACTTGTTGTGAATTCACCATCTTGTCTTAGTTGTTTTTGCGTCTACTTTCTTCCTCTAAGATAGCAGCTGTAATTTCATTGAAGACTAGATAATCTGTGAGAAGATTATTTGTTAGGTCGATGATGAGTTGATCATACGAATTAAGTAGACTTCGAAATAGAATTTTAGCACGTTCATTTGCCTCTACTTTATATCCCAATGATGAAAGTTGGGAAAATAAATTATTCAGAGTATTTATGTGCTCTGTCACTGAAGTAAATTCTACCATATGAAGAGTGTAAAACTTCCTTTTAAGAAAATTTTATTGTGGATTGACTTGGCCTTATAGGGTCTAGTGAGCTGATCCCAAATATCCTTTGTAGTTTTCTTTTCTTCTACATTTGATAGTATCTTATCTACTAATGCTAGATGAAGATCTGCAATAGCATTCTCATCCATCTCTTTCCATTGTTGTAATCTATGAATTCTTCCAGCCTTTCACTGATAGCCACTAAATAATTATCTTTTCTCAATATTGCATTCATCTTCAATTTCCATAGTAAGAAATTTCTCCTATTAAATTTTCTTCTATTTTGTCACCATTGTTTATATCACTAATCATAAACCACATGCTTTAATACCACTTATTGTAAAAATTGAGGATCGGACTGTGAATGAAATAGAGCAAATTGCAGCTAAAATAATTGAAATGATAAAATTAAAGAAAATATATAACACAACATTGAGAACTATTACACAATTGAATAGAGTCTAAACGATTATACTAAAAAATCATCACAAGGTAAATTGCCAAGAAAGTGTGGTAGATCACAATGGTCCATTTAAATACCACACACTTAACAGGATAAATAATTTAATAGCACAATAATTCATGACAATAGCAACAAGAAAGAGAACACTAAAATTTAACGTGAAAAACTTTGGAAAAAAATTATGGATAAAACTAGAAGAAATTCACTATGAAAAATAATAGCAGTTACAAATAACTTTCTCTCTATATAACGAAAGGAGAGAACAATGTCACTTTCCTTTAAAATAGGAGAAAATATACTCTCTATATATTTTTTCACAAGAAGATAACTCTCAAAAAATATTCAACTCACTCTTTCACTCTCTTCTACAATCACTAAAAGTAATATCCCGTGTTTTTAAAATATTTTTACACTGTACCGAGATATACAGTGTTAATAATTTTTGTATATATATTACGAAATTTTAACGAGTTGATATGTATTTAAAACCTATTTTTATTACTATGTATTATTTACAGTCCTTTACGTAAAATTTTCCCGGGACTTGTATTTTCGGGGAAATTTTCACGTAAATAATTTATTATTAATTATTTTAAATATATTTTCGGACTTGCATGAACTCATACATATTTTTAAAATATTAAACACCGTATATACATATAAATATTTATTTAATTAGGGTTTAGTATTACCCTAATATTTTATTAATTATTTATTTGTTTTATTGTTATTTAATTAATTTTATTTAGTATAAATTATTAAAATATTAAATTTTATGTGTGCGGTGTATATTTGATATGTGTAATTTAATATTATTTTATTATATAGTGTAAATTATATATATATACATATATACATTAAAAATCAAAATTTTTGCCAAATTACCGTTTTGCCCCTCCCTCTCCTTCTTCTCTCCCGATTGCTCACCCTCACTGCGCCTCCCATTCCAGCATGTCGGACCGCCCCTCGCAGCCACCAGCTGCCACCAACCTCCTCCCCCTTCCTTCCTCTTCCTCTCTGACGTGACCAGGCCGTCGGAAGTCCACTGGAACGCTCGGAATCCGCCATGGCAGCAAGTTGAGCTTTTTGTCGTCGACGACGATTCCGGCCACCATTTCGTGCACTGCCGGTCTTCATTGACTCCTTGAGCTCCGGTGATTCCAATTCTAAGCTCCTTTCGGCCTGAAATCAAGTGGATTTTGAGGTTTGAGCTAAAACTCAATTCGATCACATTAGGGTTTTTAATTTTTTTGAGCTTTGAATTGATTGATTCATGGAAACTCCCTTCACAAATGTTGATCCTAGTAGCTTAATCTACATGTATGAATTTTTGTGGAATTTTTGGAGATTGTTTGGATTTTTAGGTATTTTTGAATATTTTAATATTATTTTCTAATTTTCGGAAATTAATTATTTAAATTATGAAATTGGGGTTTATGGCTAAATTAGGTGTTGAAATGAATTATAGGAATTTATTTGGAATTTTTATGAATTTCTAAGTATTTATTTTGAATTATTAAAGTTTATGTGATTTTGAGAAATTAGGGTTAAATGTGTTTTTAATTGAATTTAATTGGTTAATTGAGTTTAATTATTGATATTATTGATAAATATGTTGAGAAAATTAATTTTTGATAATTGTATAATTTTTGGTGAATTTTTGAAGTAATTTAAGTATATTTACATATATAGGGGTATTTTGGTAATTTTACCCTAAATTGGCTAAAAATGTAATTTAATTGGTTTTAATAGTTATTTAAGGTATAAAAATGATTTCTAAAAATTATTTAGTATTTTTAACTAATTAAAACTATTTTTCGTGAATTATTTTCAATTATATATATAATATACGGTTTTCCAGATAAAATGAGTTTTTATCGGTTTTTACAGTGTTTTAAGGCTAATTATGTAATTTCTACTTATAAAATGAATTTCTATGTTGTAAGGATATTTTTGGTATATCTGGAATTATTCTGTGATTGTGGACCCCGGTCGGTAGACTGTAGTTTGGAGTCCGACCGAGGGGTTATGGATTTATGTTGAGCCTATTTTTCGAAGTGTATTTCTTTGCAAGGTCGGCTCTACTCTTTTGAGTAGAGAGATGTCCGTTTTACAGGGGAGGTTCTACCGGATTTTCGATAGAATTCTCGTAAAACGTGATATCCGGTCGAACCCTAATTCTATTTCCGTATTTAAATACTCTAGATTGAATTCTAGGATTTTTGTTAGGGTTTATTCTGATGTCGGTTATTTATTGTTTGTTTAGTTGCGCCAAGACCGAGGGCTAGTGGACCAGGCCCGTCGGACCCATCTCGTGGAGCGCATTAGGTGAGTTACTATACTATATATATATGCTTAGGATGCATGATTTAGAAATACATGTTTTATGTTGATTAAATATGCATAAATAATTTGATTATTTCTTAAGTTTATATTTAGTTTATTTTGGTTTATTTTTGGTATATAATAAATTATATACATGTTTTGTTAATAAAATATATTTAAAATGTTTTTAAATATATTTTTAGTTTAATTTATGATTTGACTGGATTTATTTGACGTATATATACTCGAAATATACTTGGTTTACTTTTGGTATATTTCTGGTATATATATAGAGTATATTGTTATTTCATTTACATTCATGCATCATTTATTTTTGTGAATGAATGTTTTATATTTAATGATAAAGGATATCAATAGAACGTGCTACCTAGTGGGCAGCACTAGGACCGAGTACGTACCGGTATGCCTATAGCTTTAGGCTATATTACTAACTATTTATGGATATTGATTTGATATGATTATTGATATGTGTGAGATATGGTTTGGAGGTGTGATTGCTGGAGCTCGGTTGATCAAGTGTCTCGGGGCCAATCACACTGGCAGTCAGACTGCTGGAGCTCGGTTGACTTAGTGTCTCGGGGCCAGTCTACTGTCTAAATGGATTAAGTGGATATCTTTGGATTAAGTGAGCCCGTGTGGCTAGAGTGTTGTCTAACACTATTTCTGAGGTTGCGATATTCTAGGATTCTATGTGATCCTTCATAAAAGATGATTTTCAGATGAAATATATAAAAATGATTTTTATTGCATCTGTGTGTAATTGTCTGTATATATATACATATTAGATGTATACTATTGACTGTATGCATTATCACTTAGTGTGTATGTATATATATTATAGTAATTCACTCAGTGAGGTCTGACTCCCCTCCGTTGACTATTTTTCAGGAGAGTCAACATCCTCAGACCTCAGTAGCAGGTCGATACGCCGTATTTCTTCCGCCCCGGCTTCTTTGTGTAAATTATTTACTTGAGTCTTATTTATTTTATCTAGACACTGTAGTAGTTGTGAATTAAAGTATTGGATTTCATGTATTTTATTTAAAGAGATGTGTTATATTGAAACTGGATTTGTATTAAAGAGATTATATATATATGTGATGAGTTGAGATTTAAATTAAATCCAGTTGATGGAAATGTTATTATTATATTTACGATTTTTATTTCCGCTGCATATTATATGGTTATTGTTATGATTTATTTTATTTTTTTTAGGCTTGCTACGGGTTCCGGATTCGAAAGAATTTCCGTTCCCTAGTGCCGGTCATGGCCCCTATTTTGGGTCGTGACAAAGTTGGTATCAGAGCGGAGTTCTGTGTCAGGGCTTAGTTATGTGAGTTGTGGCCCTAGTTTTTGAGTTGTGTTTTCTGTTGAACTACTGCAATGTATTAGGTTCGAGTATGTCTTGATAAGTATTCCTTGCCTTAGTTTTCAGCGTTATTCCTCCGTTGTCTATTTTATCTGAATCTTTCCGTTTGTCTTTTCAGAATGAGGAGGCGAGCGCGTGTCGCTCCACCGGTCGTTGAGGCCGAGGATGATGAGTCTTTTCAGGATGAGGTTTTACCTCCTGAGCAGCCAGTTAGACGTAGAGGTCATGGCAGAGGTAGACCTCGAGGAGCGGCAGGTCGCCGTAGGCAAAGAGAGTTACAGGACGAGGAGCCTGTTGAGCCTGAGTTTGATATTCCTGTTCCTCCAGTTGTTCAGCCTGTTTAGCCTGCCTATCAGCAGGGTATGTCTGACCCTGAGGTAGCTTTGTTCTATGCCCGAGTTGGCAGGATTGCTTTTGATGGTACTTTCGATCCGTTAGATTTTTTGCATGCGATTGAGACTAGGACTCGGACTGCTCACACCGAGTACCAGCGGATCATGATCGTTGAGTTGTCTGTTAAGGGACCAGCCTTAGATTGGTTCATTCAGATGATCCAACCTTATATGATGACGATGACATGGGCTCAGTTTCGAGAGCGATTTATGAGGAGATTCTGTCCAGAGCCTCTTTGTTTGAGCTATCGTCTCTAATTGACCAGTATTTCTAGTGAAGATCGATCTGTAGAGGAGTATACCCGAGAGTTTCTTCATCTGGGTAGATATGTTGAGGATCTGATGCGAGATCAGTATTTCGCAGTTACTACGTATGTCACTGGTTTGGGTTCTGCTTTTGCTGGTATGCCTACAGCAGGCCTTACTCTCGAGTCTGTGATTGAGTTGGCCAAGGAGATTGAGTTGAGGCTAGTTAGGCAGGGAGCGATGCCTGATTATTACCAGCTAGGAGTTCAGTCGAGTGGATTGCAGGCTACTCCGTATTCGAGTTTTCATATTGGATCGAGTAGTCAGTAGCGAGGTCCGACTCAGTAGAGTCAGAGACAGCAGCAGCGAGTGCATCGGAGCAGTAGACATGGCCGTGGAGGTCAGCGTAGATCATTTAGATTTGGGTCAAGTGCTTCAAGCAGCAGCAGTGGTCGTAGTTCTGGATCAGCGGCCAGTGTTTGTCAGACTTATGGTAGAGTCCATCAGGGACCGTGTTATCTGACACCACTGACATGCTTCAGATGCGAGCAGACAGGACATATTGCCAGATCGTGTCCTTATTCCGGGTATCAGTAGTAGCAGATTTTGTGATTCCCATAGCAGTCGATTGCTAGTGCAGCACCCATGCCATTTCAGTTACCACTAGCCCAGCATCAGAGTTCCACTCAGTTTGTCCCACAACAGAGTCGTGGTAGAGGTACTAGAGGAGGTGCCAGAGGTATTGGCCAGGCTTCTACCAGTCAGCAGGGAGGTCGAGGTCTGGCCAGAGTTTTTCATCTTACTCAGTAGGATGCTCAGGCATCTAATGCAGTCATGGCAGGTAATGTTTCTGTTTGTTACCTGGATGCATGGGTTTTGTTTGATCCGGGTGCCACGCATTCATTCATTTCTCCTATTTTGTCTTCTAAATCTTGTTGGCAAGCTTCGAGGATGGCTTTTCCTTTGTCTGTTGCCACTCCTCTGAGCGATTCCTTAGACACCGATATTATTCTTTCTGGTTGTCCAGTTCTCGTGGGAGATAGAGAATTACCCGCTGATTTGATATTGTTGGATGTGATGGAGTTTGATATCATTCTGGGAATGGATTGGTTATCTTAGCACTTCGCCGTGGTAGATTGCAGGAATAAAGAGGTGACTTTTAGAATTCCTAGTGAAGTAGAATTTAAGTTTATTGGTGATAGGAGTTCAGCACCTCAGAATCTTATTTCTATTATTATGGCTAGGAAGTTATTGAGGAAAGGTTGTCAGGGATATTTGGCATTGGTCAGGGATACGTCAGTGGAGAAGTTGTTACTCACAGATGTTCCTGTTGCTTGTGAGTTTCCTGATGTTTTTCCCGAGGAGTTGCCAGGTTTACCACCTCACAGAGAGATTGAGTTCTGTATAGATGTGGTTCCAGGTACTACTCCTATATCTATGCCACCTTATCGTATGGCTCCTGCAGAGTTGAGAGAGTTGAAGGAGCAGTTGCAAGAGTTGTTGGATAAAGGTTTTATTAGGCCTAGTATTTCTCCTTGGGGTGCACCAGTCCTATTTGTGAAGAAGAAGGATGGTACCTTGAGACTGTGCATTGACTACAGAGAATTGAATAAGGTGACAGTGAAGAACAAGTATCCTCTCCTGAGGATAGATGATTTATTTGATCAGCTACAGGGTGCACAGTTCTTTTCTAAGGTTGACTTGAGGTCGGGTTATCATCAGCTGCGGATCAGTGAAGCTGATATTCCTAAGACAGCGTTCCGCACTAGATATGGCCATTATGAGTTTCTGGTGATGTCTTTTGGTTTGACTAATGCACCAGCAGCTTTTATGGATTTGATGAATAGGGTATTCAGACCGTATGTGGATCAGTTTGTGGTAGTCTTCATTGATGATATACTGGTTTATTCGAAGAGTATGGAAGAGCATGTATATCACTTAAGGATTGTACTACAGACACTGAGAGATCATCAGCTTTATGCTAAATTCTCGAAGTGTGATTTCTGGTTGGAGAGTGTTTCTTTTCTTGGACACGTAGTGTCTAAAGAAGGTATTCAGGTTGATCCACAGAAGATTGAGGCAGTATCTGAGTGGCCTAGACCTACTTCTGTCACAGAGATTCGAAGTTTTCTGGGTTTAGCCAGGTATTATAGGTGGTTTGTGCAAGATTTTTCCAGGATAGCAGCCCCTATGACTCGCTTGACTCAGAAGAATGTTAGATTCGAGTGGTCAAAAGCTTGTGAGAATAGTTTTTAGTTGTTGAAGGAGAAATTGACCACCGCCCCAGTATTAGCTTTGCCTAATAGTGTGGATAAGTTCACAGTTTACTGTGATGCCTCTAGAATTGGTCTTGGTTGTGTGTTAATGCAGAATGGAAGGGTGATAGCCTATGCTTCGAGGTAGTTGAAGAAGCATGAGCAGAACTATCCCACACATGATCTTGAGATGGCTGCAGTGATCTTTGCTTTGAAGATTTGGAGACATTATTTGTACGGGGTGACTTGTGAGATATTTACTGATCACAAGAGCCTTAAGTACATTTTTCAGCAGCGACATTTGAATTTAAGGCAGAGGAGATGGTTGGAATTGTTGAAGGATTATGATTACGAGATTCTATATCATCCGAGTAAAGCTAATGTGGTAGCAGATGCCTTGAGTAGGAAGTCCTCAGGCAGTATTGCTCACATCGGTGTTGAGAGGAGACCATTGATCCAAGAGTTGCATCTGTTGGTGGATCAAGGTCTGATGATGAAGATCAACAGATCAGGTGGACTGCTAGCTCAGTTTAAAGTACGATCTGTACTAAGGGATAGGATTAAAGCAGCTCAGAGCTGAGATCCTATTCTGGAAGAGCTTGCAGAGAATGTCAGAGCAGGGAAGTTCACTAATTTCACACTCGATGATGGTGGTGTGTTGTGGATCAGTGGTAGATTGTGTGTTCCAGATGTGGATAATTTGAGAGAAGAGATCCTAGAGGAAGCACATTCTACAGCCTACAGCGTTCATCCAGGTGTTACTAAGATGTACCACAGTATCAGAGATCTATACTGGTGGGATGGATTGAAGAAGGATGTCGATGATTATGTTGCTAAGTGTTTGACGTGTCAGCAAGTGAAAGCCGAACATCAGAAGCCTTCTGGAAAGCTTCAGCCTCTTCCTATTCCTGAGTGGAAGTGGGAAAGGATAGCTATGGATTTTGTGGTCAGTTTACCTCGTTTGAAGGATGGATACGATTCCATCTGGGTGATTGTAGACAGATTGACGAAGTCTGTACATTTCTTACCTGTGAAAGCCACATATTCAGTTGCTAGATTGGTGAAGTTATACGTGAAGCATATTGTATGCCTTCATGGAGTACCTGTGTCCATTGTGTTAGATAGAGGTTCGGTGTTTACTTCTCATTTTTGGCAGAAGTTGCAGGAAGCGATGGGCACTAGGTTGGATTTCAGTACTGCTTTTCATCCTCAGACAGATGGCCAGTCTGAGAGGACGATCCAGACACTGGAAGATATGTTGAGGATGTATGTCCTGAATTTGGGAGGTAGCTGGGATGATCATTTGTCGCTTGTTGAGTTTGCATATAATAACAGCTACCATAGCAGTATTGGTATGGCACCGTATGAGGCTTTGTATGGAAGGAAGTGTAGATCCCCTCTGAGTTGGGATAAGATTGTTGAGAGAGCTTTGATTGGACCTGAGATGGTTCAGGATGCTGCAGAGAAAGTCGTCGTGATTAAGCGCAAATTAGAGACCGCAGTTAGCAGGCAGAAGAGTTATGCGGATCCTAGGCGCAGAGATGTAGAGTTTCAGGTTGGAGATTTTATTTTTCTGAAGGTATCTCCGATGAAGGGTGTGATGAGATTTGGTAGGAAGGGTAAGTTAGCACCGAGATATATTGGACCGTTTAAGATTCTGGAGAGAGTTGGCACTGTTGCATATCGGTTGGATTTGCCTCTGAGTATGTCACAAGTGCATCCAGTATTTCATATCTCGATGTTTGCAACCTGACAGTGTAGAAGTGAGTGAAGATTTGACGTTTGTGGAAGAACTTGTGGCGATCGTAGATTTTCAAGTTCGACAGTTGCGATCGAAGTAGATTCCGATGGTCAAGGTTCTGTGGCGTAGCGACAGAGTTGAAGAGCATACGTGGGAGACTGAAGCTGAGATGCGAGCTTCTTACCCGTATCTCTTTCCTTCCTGATCCTGTAATCTTATCTTTTGGAATTCGGGGACGAATTCTTGTAAGGGGGGAAGACTGTAATATCCCGTGTTTTTAAAATATTTTTACACTGTACCGGGATATACAGTGTTAATAATTTTTGTATATATATTACGAAATTTTCACGAGTTGATATGTATTTAAAACCTATTTTTATTACTGTGTATTATTTACAGTCCTTTACGTAAAATTTTCCCGGGACTTGTATTTTCGGAGAAATTTTCATGTAAATAATTTATCATTAATTATTTTAAATATATTTTCGGACTTGCATGAACTCATACATATTTTTAAAATATTAAACACCGTATATACATATAAATATTTATTTAATTAGGGTTTAGTATTACCCTAATATTTTATTAATTATTTATTTATTTTATTGTTATTTAATTAATTTTATTTAGTATAAATTATTAAAATATTAAATTTTATGTGTGTGGTGTATATTTAATGTGTGTAATTTAATACTATTTTATTATATAGTGTAAAGTATATATATATACATATATACATTAAAAATCAAAATTTTTGCCAAATTACCGTTTTGCCCCTCCCTCTCCTTCTTCTCTCCCGATCGCTCACCCTCACTGCGCCTCCCATTCCAACACGTCGGACCGCCCCTCGCCACCACTAGCTGCCGCCAACCTCCTCCCCCTTCCTTCCTCTTCCTCTCCGATGTGACCAGGCCGCCAGAAGCCCGCTGGAACGCCCGGAATCCGCCATGGCAGCAAGTTGAGCTTTTTACCGTCGATGACGATTCCGGCCACCATTTCATGCACCGCCGGTCTTCATCGACTCCTTGAGCTCCGGTGATTCCAATTCTAAGCTCCTTTCGGCCTGAAATCAAGTGGATTTTGAGGTTTGAGCTAAAACTCAATTCGATCACATTAGGGTTTTCAATTTTTTTTAGCTTCGAATTGATTGATTCATGGAAACTCCCTTCACAAATGTTGATCCTAGTAGCTTAATATACATGTATGAATTTTTTTGGAATTTTTGGAGATTTTTTGGATTTTTGGGTATTTTTGAATATTTTAATATTATTTTCTAATTTTCGGAAATTAGTTATTTAAATTATGAAATTGGGGTTTATGGTTAAATTAGGTGTTGAAATGAATTATAGGAATTTATTTGGAATTTTTATGAATTTCTAAGTATTTATTTTGAATTATTAAAGTTTATGTGATTTTGAGAAATTAGGGTTAAATGTGTTTTTAATTGAATTTAATTGGTTAATTGAGTTTAATTATTGATATTATTGATAAATATGTTGATAAAATTAATTTTTGATAATTTTATAATTTTTGGTGAATTTTTGAAGTAGTTTAAGTATATTTACATATATATGGGTATTTTGGTAATTTTACCCTAAATTGGCTAAAAATGTAATTTAATTGGTTTTAATAGTTATTTAAGGTATAAAAATGATTTCTAAAAATTATTTAGTATTTTTAACTAATTAAAACTATTTTTCGTGAATTATTTTTAATTATATATATAATATACGGTTTTCCAGATAAAATGAGTTTTTATCGGTTTTTACAGTGTTTTAAGGCTAATTATGTAATTTCTACTTATAAAATGAATTTCTATGTTGTAAGGATATTTTTGGTATATCTGGAATTGTTCTGTGATTGTGGACCCCGGTCGGTAGACTGTAGTTTGGAGTCCGACCGAGGGGTTATGGATTTGTGTTGAGCCTATTTTTTGAAGTGTATTTCTTTGCAAGGTCGGCTCTACTCTTTTGAGTAGAGAGATGTCTGTTTTACAGGGGAGGTTCTGCCGAATTTTCGATAGAATTCTCATAAAACGTGATATCCGGTCGAACCTTAATTCTATTTCCGTATTTAAATACTCTAGATTGAATTCTAGGATTTCTGTTAGGGTTTATTCTGATGTGGGTTATTTATTGCTTGTTTGGTTGCGCCGAGACCGAGGGCTAGTGGACCAGGCCCGTCGGACCCGTCTCGTGGAGCGCATTAGGTGAGTTACTATACTATATATATATGCTTAGGATGCATGATTTAGAAATACATGTTTTATGTTGATTAAATATGCATAAATAATTTGATTATTTCTTAAGTTTATATTTAGTTTATTTTGGTTTATTTTTGGTATATAATAAATTATATACATGTTTTGTTAATAAAATATATTTAAAATGTTTTTAAATATATTTTTAGTTTAATTTATGATTTGACTGGATTTATTTGACGTATATATACTCGAAATATACCTGGTTTACTTTTGGTATATTTCTGGTATATATATAGAGTATATTGTTATTTCATTTACATTCATGCATCATTTATTTTTGTGAATGAATGTTTTATATTTAATGATAAAGGATATCAATAGAACGTGCTACCTAGTGGGCAGCACTAGGACCGAGTACGTACCGGTACGCCTATAGCTTTAGGCTATATTACTAACTATTTGTGGATATTGATTTGATATGATTATTGATATGTGTGAGATATGGTTTGGAGGTGTGATTGCTGGAGCTCGGTTGACCAAGTGTCTCGGGGCCAATCACACTGGCAGTCAGACTGTTGGAGCTCGGTTGACTTAGTGTCTCGGGGCCAGTCTACTGTCTAAATGGATTAAGTGGATATCTTTGGATTAAGTGAGCCCGTGTGGCTAGAGTGTTGTCTAATACTATTTCCGAGGTTGTGATATTCTAGGGTTCTATGTGATCCTTCATAAAAGATGATTTTCAGATGAAATATATAAAAATGATTTTTATTGCATCTGTGTGTAATTGTCTGTATATATATACATATTAGATGTATACTATTGACTGTATGCATTATCACTTAGTGTGTATGTATATATATTATAGTAATTCACTCAGTGAGGTCTGACTCCCCTCCGTTGACTATTTTTCAGGAGAGTCAACATCCTCAGACCTCAGTAGCAGGTCGATACGCCGAATTTCTTCCGCCCCGGCTTCTTTGTGTAAATTATTTACTTAAGTCTTATTTATTTTATCTAGACACTGCAGTAGTTGTGAATTAAAGTATTGGATTTCATGTATTTTATTTAAAGAGATGTGTTATATTGAAACTGGATTTGTATTAAAGAGATTATATATATGTGTGATGAGTTAAGATTTAAATTAAATCCAGTTGATGGAAATGTTATTATTATACTTACGATTTTTATTTCCGCTGCATATTATATGGTTATTGTTATGATTTATTTTATTTTTTTTAGGCTTGCTACGGGTTCCGGATTCGAAAGAATTCCCGTTCCCTTACGCCGGTCATGACCCCTGTTATGATTTATTTTAAAAAATTATATATTTTTTTAAAATATTTTTTATAATAAAAATTTATATATAATACATCTAAAATCAAATTATTAAATGTTAAAATTATTTGTTGGTTGGCAAACTTCTATTTGAACTTATTTATTAATTTTCTAAGTCGAGTTTTATATAGTTAAAGATCGGCTCATTTATTAAACAAACTTCAATATATGAATTTGAACAATTTTTTATCGAATTGAACTTTAATCTACTCATGAAGAACTTAATTTGTTTACCATCCTACTAATATTTTTGGTTATCTTTATGTAAACCCAATAAAGCGTACTATTAACATTTCATCCCTATAGTCAATATACAGTGGCAAACAACATTTTACTACTGTAAATTAAAAAATTTAACACCCAACATAAAAGTATTAACTTATGTTGGGGATAAAGTACTCAAACAAATTTAATTACATCTATTCAAAAGACTATAATTAACATATATAAATTATATTATGCATGTATATTATACCCTTTAATCTTTTTTTTTTTTTGTTTAATTAGTTCACTTTTGTATTGATTATGATTGGAAGTTAAAAGGTAAAAACAAAACAATAGTTATTTTCTCTTATTTTCGCAATAAAAGCATCATAATAAGGCAACAAATAGCTTTTTTTGTTTGGCTTGAAAAATTATGAATGTAGATGTGAAAAGATATAATAGAAAATGAAGAATAATAAGAGTAATTGTAACACCCATACTATTGATTGCACATTAAGTATGGTATATAATTAGACTAAAGTAATGGATCAAGACATGACTTGTACTTAAGAAAGAAGAGCCATAATTTTTAAATTTTGATGGCACTCAAAATAAGTGAAATTATGAAAATAAAAAGGATTAGGAGTAAAAATGAAGTGAATAGTGAGAATCTAAAAGTTTAGAATATTATGGACTCAATTGAGATAAATAGTCATCCTAGAATTAACAATTAAAAGTTTAAGGATTTATAAGAAGTTTAACCATTTCATTAAGGGTCAAAATGGACATTTTACCTTTTAATTTATCCTAAGCCCTTGTTTGGTTCAATTTTATCAAGAAATTCATTTCATTTGGAAATGAATTACAAATGGAATTCATTTGCAAATGAATTTTTATTTATGAAGTATGTTTTATTTAAATAAATCGTTTATGGAATTCATTTAAAATGAATTTCATAATTTGTTATATTGTATTTGATATAAATCTAGAATTTAAGTTAATTTTTAATTTTGGTCAAAAATACCTTTTTAAATAGATGATGTTTTTATCTTCTTTTTTTAAATTTCATATTACATTATTAAAAGTGTGATTATTTAATATTCAAATTAATATTTAATTTCTTTTTTAATATTTATTTATCATCATATTTTTTAATTAATATTCCAATTTATATATTGATACCACACATGTATATATTCCTTTTTAATTAAAGAACCTTGTTTTTTATACAGGTTACTTGAAAAGAGAAGGCAACCAAATCCATTTAAGGAAAGGATCCTACCTCAAGAAGACTCTTAAACGAAGAAGGAATACTCTCCTATTTGGTTTAGGATTCTTTTCCCAAGAGGAATCCCACTCTTTTCAGCTCTAAGTATCATTATAAATAGGACATCATATCTCTCATTCTCATTCATTCTATTCTCTCATATTCTAATTATTCTCATTTTCTCTCTTTAGATTCCCTCTCTATTTTTTGACTTAGGCATTGGAGTGTTTATGGAGATCCTCCCCATCTCTCACCTTACCCTTTGTTAATCACTTGCAGGATTCCAAGCTCAAGAGTTTTGGAAATAAGCTATCAAGTGGCGTCATCTGTGGGGACTCTTGGGAAAAGCCATTCGTATATCTGCTAAGTTAAGAAATCGACACCATGACTTCCAACCCACTACCAATCTTGACTCCTGAAACTCATATTAACCTCTCAGCACCCATTCCTCCAATCAATCTATCAACACCTCTCCCAATAGCAGTACCTCCAACAACATTCCAGTATATCAGACCTTCATCCAGAAGTACACAATTTCCTCTTGGAAATACCTAGGGGTGGTTGGCTTTAGGCATTGACTTTCCATATTATGCTCCATTGCAACACCATCACCCACTAATACCTTCCATACCTTTTTCAAGCCTAAAAGATACACCGACCGTAATTACGCCTAACCTGAACACTATAACCCAAACACTTAACCTCACCCCAACCAACAAGGAAGCAATGATATAAAATATCCAAGCTCAGATAGCCCTGATGCAATAATAATTGAACACCTTAATTCAAAGTGACAACCCTGGGCCGGCTCACATGGATAACAACACAACACCTCCGGAGATACCTGAGGCAAACAAGGGGAAGAGTAAAGTTCCAGAAGGCGAATCTAGTTCAATAATTTTGGCTCTCGATGACTCAAAGTTAACTCAGAGGGTTGAAGAAGTTATACATAAAGCCCTCACGAGACTAAGGAAGGAAGATGAATGTATTATGGAAGGTAGAACACCATTCATAAAAATGATAATCCAGACAGAGATCCCAACTAAGTTCAAAATCCCATAACTAGATCAATATGATGGGATGGGAGATCCCATAAATTACATATCCTCATTTAGAATAAGAATGTTGCTCCAAAATGTGAATGACAGAATCATGTGCAAGGTCTTCCCAAGCACACTCACAAAGAATGCCTAAAAATGGTTTCATCGGCTCCTAGAGAACTCTATCACCTCTTTTAAGGACTTGGCTGAAAAGTTCCATACCAGGTTCGTCACCAACATCCCCCAAACTAAAAACATCAACAATCTCTGAATGTGCCGACAAGAGATTGATGAATCCCTGCGAATCTACCTTAATCGATTCAACAAAGTAGCCATACAAATCAAAAACCTTATAGAGGAAGTTACTATAGAAGCTTTGAAAATGGAACTAGACTCAAAAAGCTCAAAGATAAGATAATGACAAAGGAACCTGACACTTTTTCCGAAGTAATGGCTATGGCGGTCAAAATGATAAATATGGATGAAGATAGAAGGATGTGAAGGGAAGAAGATAAACCACCAGACAAAGATGAAAGATCAAGATCTAGACGAACAAGTTTCCCAAAAATAAATTTTAGAAACCTGGTAGAAAGATTTAAGAAGGAAGCAGACAGATACACACCACTAAATACCTCTAGATACAGAATCCTCATGTGGGTCAGACAGAATGGTATAGGAATTACCCCAGCTAAAAGAATAAGCCTAAGCCAGAGAGCCACGCAGGATAGGGGGCACTATTACCAGTATCACCAAGAATACGGGCATGACACTGAGGCTTATAGAGAACTGAAGAATGCCATAGAAAGACTAATGCAAAATGGTAAACTCAACAATTTCACTGACACATCCAAAGGAATTAGGAATCCAGATGCCCATGGGTGAGATAGGCCAGAAATAAAGAAGGCTCAGAATGAGCTAGCCTGTGTCATCAACATAATTATTGGAGGAGAAAACATTGAGATGAGACCTAAAAGGAGTCATGGAGAATGGCTAGCCTTTAAGAAGAGAGAGATCGTATTTGATTCAAAAGATGGGTTTCATGTTCGCCATCCCCACTGTGACACCCTGGTGATAAATGCATACATTAATAATTATCTGGTGAAGAGGTTATTGGTTAATAACAGAAGTGTCATCAATGCATTATCTTAGAATGCTTACAAAGCCATAGGAGGCTCCATTACCAACCTAAAAGCCATCCAGAATCCCATTACAAGCTTCTATGAAGGAACCATACAACCAATGGGTATTGTAGAGTTAAATCTAGAATTTGAAAACTAGGACGATAAAGAGACAAAAGTCGTTAAAGCTCTGTTCAATGTGGTGAATCTCCCACTGGTATACAATGGTATCATAGGATGACTAGTGCTTTACGAAATAGATGCAGTCACAAGCATCCGACACCTGACTATGAAGATTCTAGTGGAGGGCAGAACTCTCACTATTCACGGAGGTTAACACATGGCCAGACAGTGTTACCAGATGGTAATAAAGCCTCAGACATAAGCCTTCCCCCTAAAAACTTGGGAAATAGAGAAGTAAGGCACTGGACCACAACCAGTCAATGACACTGAAACATTATAAATTATTTATAGGAAAATAATAAAGATCAGTAATGAGCTCAACTATGACACCAAGCAAGGAATAAAGGAAGTCCTCACTAGGCACTCGAAAGACTTTGCTTCTCAGACATCCAAAATAACTGGGGTAGATCCCTAGATTGCCTATCATAGCTTGAACATCATACCAAAGGTGAAGCTAATGATCCAGAAGAAAAGAACCTTTGCA
This sequence comes from Mallotus nudiflorus, assembly GCA_947683625.1. Taxonomy (NCBI): domain Eukaryota; kingdom Viridiplantae; phylum Streptophyta; class Magnoliopsida; order Malpighiales; family Euphorbiaceae; genus Mallotus; species Mallotus nudiflorus. Next base: position 156,859 of record CANTUR010000554.1, read on the forward strand.
TGTGAGAGGCAGAAGATAATCACTGAGGAGACAAAGAATTTATTAGAAGCCAGGTTTATCAAAGAAGTTACTCACCTAGATTGGGTAGCCAATATGGTACTAGTCAAGAAATCAAACCAAAAATATAGGATGTGCGTGGACTATGCTGACCTTAACCAGGCATGCCCCAAGGACAATTACCCACTACCTACAATTAACCAGCTAGTCGACTCTACTGTCGGCCATGGTCTATATAGTTTTATTGATGCAACGCAAGGATATCACTAGATACCAATGAAGAGGGAAGATCAAGAGAAGACATCCTTCATTACCCATGAAGGTCTTTACTGCTAAGGTGATGCCCTTCGGACTAAATAATGTCGAAGCAACATATCAAAGGATGATGAACCATATACTTTAGGACTAGATTGGGAAAAATATAGAAGTATATGTGGACGATATTATTATTAAGAGCAAGTATACAAAGCAATACGTAGCAAATCTGGATCAGGTCCTCCAATTACTGAGCAAGTCCAGGATCAAGCTAAATCTAGAAAAATGCATCTTCATAGTCAAAGCAAGCAAATTCTTAGGATTCATGATATCCCATAGAGGTATTGAAGCCAACTCGAAAAGATGGAGGCCATCCTCAACATGAAAGCTCCAAAGACTATCCACAAGTTACAAAAACTAAATGGCAGGATCACAGCTTTGGGATGTTTCATCTCTTGCTCAATCAAATGGTGCTTACCATTATTCTGAGCTTTAAAAAATTCTAAAATTTATTTGGACTAAAAATTGCCAGGTGGCTTTTAAAGATGTTAAAAAATTCCTATCCTTACCACCTCTACTCAGTAAGTTGATCCTAGAGGAAACATTGTACTTATACCTCTCGGTGGGTCAAGAATATATAGCTTCAGTACTAGTAAAGGAAGAAGAGAGCTAGCAAAACCCGGTATACTACGTCAGCAAAATACTTCAAAGGTCCCAGGTTCGATACCCAATGTTGAATAAGCTAGCCATGGCCATTGTCCATGCATCACGAAAGCTCATACACTACTTCTAGGCTCATCCTATCATTGTCAGATCTTGCTTCCCCTTGTAGAAAATTTTACAAAGGCTTAAGACTTCGAGCATATTGGTTCAATGGTTGTTATTACTTGTAGAATTCAACATCGACTATGAGTCCCATCAGCAGGTGAAAGCTCAAGCGTTAGTAGATTTCGTTTAAGAAATGACGTCGAAAAATCTCACTATCACCAAATCACCAGAGTGGAAGCTCTATGCTAACGAAGCATCCTTCACTCAGGGATCTGGCGCCAAGGTTGTCCTTAAAAGACCACATAAAATTAACATCCAGTATGCAGTTCAAAAAGAGTACAACGCAACCAATAATGTCACAGAATATTAGGCACTCATCATAGGATTAAAGTTGGTTGTCGAAGTCAAAGCCGAACACCTCATAATACACTTGGACTCTCAAATAGTAATAAACCAAGTCAACGGGACATTCTAGATCAAGAATCCAAGCATCACCAGATATGCAGGAAAAGTTATGCAACTCTTGAAGAAGATCGAATAAGATGGGGGACAATGGGAGATAGTCTAGATACCCAAACATGAAAACTCTAAGGCTGACCTTTTAGCCAAATCAACAGCTAAAGACAATCAGGCATTCAAGGGGATGGAGTTCACTAAAGAACTGACAAAACCCAACACTGAAGACCCATATATTATGGAAGTATGAAAAGTCTTAGAATGGATGCAATCGATAGTCCAATACCTAGAAAATAGAACACTCCCAGAAGATAAATTGAAGGCTCAAAAACTGAAGATGAAGGTAGCCCACTTCTTTATCCATCATAGGGTGCTCCACAGGAAATTTCTCTCACACCCATGGTACAAATATGTATCCCCAAAGGAAGGGAATAAGGAAATCCGCAAAGGAATTTATGGAGCATATGAATCCCATTACACACTAATCAGGAAAGCACTACTTTAAGGACATTACTGGCCCACCATGTCTAATGATGCCTAAAATCTAACTCAAGAATGTCATAAGTGCCAGTAGTTTGCTCATCTAAATCACAAGCCTTCCAACCCCCTACATTCGATCAACAACCCTTGGCCTTTCACCATGTGGGGAATGGACATCCTGGGTCCCTTCCCGACCTCCACTTTATAGAAAAAGTTCTTAATGATGGCCATAGATCATTTCACTAAGTTGGTAGAAGTGGAAACAGTTCTGACCATCACAGAAGCTCAAATTCAGCACTTCTTCTAGAGAGAAATCATCTGCAGATTCAGCATACCGCACACTCTGATCACTGACAACGATAAGTAGTTTGACAATAAGAAGTTCAAAGGGTTTTGCTTAAACCTCAGAATAAAGCTTTGTTTCACCTCGGTAGCTCACCCGTAAATGAACGGGCAAACATAGGTCACCAATAGAACTATCATGCAAGGGTTAAAGAAGAGACTCGACGAGAAGAAGGGAAACTAGGTCAAAGAACTTAACAATGTAATTTGGGCTTACAGGACCACTCCCAGATCATCCATAAAGGAAACACCATTCAGGCTAACTTATGGCATAGACGCGATACTACTAGTAGAAATTGGTGCACCAAGTTACAGGGTCAGTTGAGACTTCGATCAAAACATCAACAGCATTGACACCCGGATATGTCTGGATGTACTAAAAGAAAGAAGAGAACGAGTGTTCGCTATAGCTGAAGCATATAGGCAGAAGATAGCACAGTATCACCTCCAACGTAGTCACCTAAGATAGTTTAAGGTAAAAGATTAGGTACTTAAAAGGGCAAATATTGGCAAAGGCAACTCCGACACCGGCAAACTGGGTCCCAATTGGGAAGGCCCCTATCAGGTTATAGAGCACACATCTAAAGGGGCATACAAAATAAAAGACAGAGAAGGCAAGGAACTATAACAATTTTGGAACTCATACTGCCTTCAAAAATACTACCAGTAAATGTACTTGGATTAATATCAAATAAAGTATTTTCATTCATTGAATAAAAAATCATATTACAAAAGTCAAATTACAAAAAAAAATCTCTATTATACTAAGTGTACATCCGAGGGTTTGGACTCGGAGACGAGAGGGGGAATAGCATTAACAGTACTAATAAGCATTAGAAGACAAGTAGAGGACCCTTCAGCTGATTTAGAAATATTCCTTGCATGAAGAGAAGTGGCCTTTTGTCGAGCATCCTCTACAGTAACAATTTTAGCCAAATCAACTGGCATTATTCGATCCAGGTCAACCAAATCCAGCTCCGAATTTTGAGAGAGTAGGACCCTCCTACATTCAAACTTATAGGCCTTGAGAAATCCTCCCACTATGCTCTGATAGGATCTCATATCATTCTCCCATGATTTCTCAGCCTCAGCTAGCTTTTTCTCTAAATCTGTGATCTGAGAGTCCTACTTTTTGATCCTCTTAGTTAGTTGAGCCTGACTGTGCTCTAAAATGGCCACCTTTTCTAGCTCACCTTAGCTTCAGCTTTAGCCTCTATATATTTGGCCTAGTCGAGCTCTAGTGCCACCTTTGCACTATCTAATTTCTTCTCAAAATCAATCATTATTGTTCCAACCTCTGTCTCATTCAGGTTATATTGGCTTTTGAGGTAAAAATACTAGTCCTTCACCAGTAGCAAAGCCTGGGTCATCTGTGAAAGGAAAAACTCATGTCATTACCTCAATACAAGAACACGTAAAAAGTTAAATAAAAAGTGTTCAACACTTACTTTTAGTGAATGATCGATTGTGGAACTGAAAAGCTCCTCCTGACCATCCTCGATCTAGCATTGCATATCTGCTAGCAGTCTCAGCACCTCAGCATATTGATCTTGGACCTGCGAGTTTGAGACACTCGGTGGCCTCACTTTATTCAAGATCCACGCCCTCATGTTCGAACACCCGAAAAGCCTTAACTACTAGACATATATTTCCTCATCCAACTCCTCAGCATTTGAACCTTGATTGATCAGCCGCCTCTTTCATCGACCTTCCCTGCCAGATCATGAAGACCCAACCATAGTCTTTCCTTTCGGATTGCTGGCTGCTTCCTTAAGGACTGTAGGTAATTCAGGATCCAGAGAGGGGGAGGATATCTGTACTTCTTTTGGCCTTGCTGGTTCGTCAACTACAAGCTAAATTTCAGCCGTAAAAATAAAAAAGTCAACAATCTACAATTAAAAAGATAAAAAAGAAAGTCAGAAAGATACCTTTTGATAATCAAATATACCAATAGACTAAACATGATCCAGACAGACTCTCCACAAGTATCTTCTTGATATGTCTTTAACTGATCGAGCCTTAGCCAAGCCATTGAGATGAAGTCTCAAGACCATCTTTGTATCGTAGTCAGCTAGCTTCAGAGGCCATTTCACCCTGTGACATTCATCAGACCACATTTGCTAGACATCCAGGAAGTCCGCAGGGTGCTCGATGATGAAAAACTTATGCCTCTACTTCTTATGAGGATTCGCAAGCTTCACAACTATACTATGGTTGGGGAAAGACGATAAAGAGAATATTAGTTCATCCTTCTTCCTAGTTAGGCTATACAAATACCATAAAACATCTAAGTCCAGCTCCCTACCCTCCTCAAGCATTAACTAAATGAACTCGGTCAGAATCTGGTAACTATTAGGGTGAAACTGACCAAGCGCTATGTTATACCTACTCAGGAATCATTTTACAAAAGGATCCAACGGGGAGCTTCAGACCCCCTTCTAGTTGGTCAAAATACATCACTAACCTACTAAGACCTAGCATGGGGGTATGGGCCCTGAACTTCCTATTTACAACGTACAGGGCGTAATCGGTGGGAATGCTAAACCACCTCCGGTACCACCCCAACTGTTCCTCATCTATCCTAGACACAAATAGATTACAGCTAACTTATTCCCTTGGTGCCATAAATCTATCTAAGAAACAAAATAGAAGAATAATGAAAGAAGGAAGGAAAGGATCACTTGGTTACAAAATGGAGAAATCATTGTAGAAAATATTGGTGGCAGTAGTAGAGTGAACGAGATACCAATAAAATAGAAAAGACCAAAAATGCATCAACTTGAAGAAACGGGGATACTTATAAAATAATAGAAGGCTCTAGAACAAACCATTAACTACCCTTATAATTTCTTCGTTTCTCCCCACATTATTAAGGGCAGTCTAGGAAATAGAAAAATCCATTAATCAAGTAGTCATCATTATGGCAACAAAAACATCTCATCTTCTGACAGATGAAAAGACGTGATAGTTACGCAATTCAAATTTCAAAAATTGAGGCGTCGAGGCGATATAGACATTACCCACCCCAAGCACACCATTGCCAACTGTTCTTCCACACTCGGTATAGCAAGATCCAACGTCATCCACTAGCAATTGAAGCTGGCATCCTTAGGTTGCCTCGATAGTACTGAGGTTCTGAGCATCCATGCCTCATGCATTAATACTAGTAACTAAAGTTGGCTCCCTCAGGTTGCTTCTATAGTACTGAGGATGGGCATTCAAGCTATAGTTATAAGACATCCAAACTATTCGGCACTCAGTCCATGCTTCTAATGCACCGAGACTATACGGCACTTGGGTCACGCTTCTAATGCACCAAGATAAAGTCTAATGACTAAAGCTGGCACCCTCAGGTCGCTTTTATAGTACTGAGGTTTCGAGCATGTAAGCCTCGCGTCCTTGCACCGAGCATCTAAGCCTCGAGCATTAGTCCAGTGATTGAAGCTAGCACCCTTAGGTCGCTTCTATAGTGCTGAGGTTCGGCACTTGGGCCGTGCTTTTAATGCACCAAGCATCAAAACTCTAATGATGGTTGGTTCTATCATGTTATCTTCGCACTGATGGGTTAATCCCTTACATATTCTTTTTTATAGATTTTGTGCACTCTAAAGTCCAGCTAGCATTTCCACAACATCCTTATATAACGGTTTCAAGACTCGGTACCGAGCATTATCTTTTCCTATGACTGAGGTTGGCCACGTCAGTTCACCCTTCCATATCAAATGAAGTGACTCAAGCACTTTTTATCTCTACACAGAAGAATAAATGTTCTATCATTTACAAACTCAAATACATCAGATATAAATATCTAGATAAACCCACAGAGGAGACTTTTAAAACCACATATGTATATATTTCTGTTTAATTAAAGAACTTTATTTCCTATAAAGGTTACTCGGAAAGGGAAGGCAACCAAATCCATGTAAGGAAAGGATCCTACCTCAAGAAGACTCCTAAATAAAAAAGGAATACTCTCCTATTTGGTTTAGGATTCCTTTCCCAAAAGGAATCCTACTCTTTTCAGGTCTAAGTATCGCTATAAATAGGACCTCATATCCCTCATGCTCATTCATTCTATTCTCTCATATTCTAATTTTTCTCATTTTCTCTCTAGATTCCCCCTCTGTTTTCTAACTTGGGCATTAAAGTATTTATGGGGATTCTCCCCACCTCTCACCTTGCTCTATATTGATCACTTGCAAGATTCTAAGCTCAAGAGTTCCGGAAGTAAGTTATCATATATTTTTAATTTAAAATTCATTAAAAAAAATTATGATTATGTGAAAAATATAAATTAAGGTTAGATTAATTAAAAATAATTGAGAGAAAATATATAGGAAGTAGAAAGTTGTGAAAATAGACAAATAGGTCTTTTGTTGAAACAAGTTTTGAAAACAGTTTGTAGTGTAAATCAATGGTGCTATATTATTTTTTGGAAGATTGGTTGTAAGAATTCTCAGTTACATTTACCTTACTTCTGTTGTCCTTTTTTATTTATCTTCTAGGAAAATAAAGGAAAAGCAAAGTGAGAGAGTGGTAGGTATCTTCTTAGTTGACAATAAATGGAGGAAAATATTGTACTAAGAAATGTATGAACGAGTCAAGTAATGAAGCTTTTGACAATTTTATTTTTATGCTATTTCTATATTTTCTTTGCATCCAAACAAACTCTGATGCTTTTTTTTAGAGAAAGAAAAAATTATTTTTGAGTAGACAAAAATATACTTTTAAAAAAGATGATAAAGATATTTTAGTCATTTGAAAATATAAATTTAAAACTTACGAAATTTATTTACAAATTCTAACTATTTTATTAGAATTTACTCTAGTTATAATTAATTCCAAGATTTAAAAAGTTGGATTTGGAAATTAATTCTACAAAAATTCATTTAAACTAAATATGTGTAATGTTGATTTGCAAATGAATTCCATAAAATTTGTGGAATTCATTTATACTAAAAAAAACCCTAAAAAGCTTTAAATTCTTCCTTAAAGTCATTTCCTTTAGTGAATAGACATATACGTGAAAGGGAAAAGAAGGAAACAACCATACTTGGAAAAGAAATAACGGGGAAAGAGAAAGTAACTTGATTCTACTTGTAAAAAATGGATTTTTCAAGTGAAATTTAAAGATCTAGAACACTTTTGAGGCTAAAATTTTCAATCCAAAAGCCTTTGGTGATTGATTTGGTATTTTATGAGTTTTTGTGGATTTGAGTTAGGATTAGCAAGCTAAAATTTTTGATTTTTAAGTTCCTAGTTTTTCAATCTTTATGTTTTTATCATATCTTGAGCTAGAAAGCTTCAAATTAAGTATTATTTGTTGATATGGAAACTTTAAAGAGTTATCTAACATTTTTTCTCCTTGAGATGAGCTAATTTGGTCTCTAAGTTAGTCTAATAATAAGAAACATTTTAATGCTCAATCTATCTGAGTAAATTGACCTGGTTGTGTTTAGTTGCCTATAACTCCCTCTGTAATTATCCAAATGAAGTAAAATTTTTATAGAATATACTAGATAGATAAATCTAAGTATCTGTAAAAAAAATTTATAATTTTCAGTAGTTTTTCAAAATTAGGCTTGAAAATAGTCTTGTTAGAATTAATGAACTTGATTTGTAGAGTTGGGTTCAATTGCATATTTTACATATAACTTGGGGGTTGCATGATTAGGTTAATGTATATGATTGTTATATTGATGATTTATAAATAACATTTTCATTTTTTAGTGATGCACCATATGCATATTTCTATTTAAAGGATTTTATTTTCCTATATAGGGTTGCTTACAGGAGAAGGATACCCAAAAAAAATAGGAAAATATTTCCAATTAAGAAAACTCTCGAATAGGAAGAAACACTCTCCTAGTAGGCATAGAACTTTCATCAACGAGGAATCCTATTCCTCTCAGGTGTGAGCATCACTATCCCTATAAATAGGAGCCTATATCCCTCATTCTCATTCATTCTATTCTCTCATACTCATTGTTCTCTTTATCTCTCTAAATTCTCTCTTCATATTTTTTGACTTAGGTATCAGAGGGTTTATAGGGATCATTTCCACCTCTCTCCTTGCCCTTCGTTAATCACTTGCAAGGTTCCAACTCAAGAGTTTCGAAAATAAGTTATTGAATGACACCATCTATGGGAAATATCTTGAATATGGGAAATATCTTGAATTAAAAGCCATTCAAGCATTTACCAACCAAGATCTTGGCATCATGACTTCTAGCCCACCACAATCTCAACTCTTGACACTTACATTAACCCATTTGCTCCCATTTCTCTAATCAACTTGTCGTCGCCTACTCATACTATAATCTTACTAACCCCCTTTCAGTATGTCAGACCTTTATCTCAAGCTCTGACTAGAACATACATTTCACCTAGTAATACTCAAGGGTTGCCAACTCTTGGCAATGACCTCCCTTACTATGCTCCTTTTCAACACCATAACAGACATATACCTTCTATACCTTTTCCAAACCTATTAGAAACACCTGCCATGGACACACTTAACCTAAACATAGTAGCCCAAACACTCAACCTATTCCCAATGAGCAAAGAAGCAATGATTAAAAATATTTAAACCTAGATGACCCTAATGCAACAACATTTGAATGCCTTGATTCAAAGAGGTAATCTTGAAATAACTCACAAGGGAAATAATATGATGCCGCCGACAGTAGCTATGAAAGTATCTAAAGGAAATAAAGAAAAGTAAAAAGCTCTAGAAGAAGAATCCAGCTCAACAATCCTAGCCCTTAACAATTCAAAGTTAGCCCAAAAGGTTAAAGAAGTCATGCATAAAGCTCATATTGGGTCTAGGAAAGAAGATGAATGCGTTATGGAAGGAAAGACACCCTTTATAAGCAGAATAATCCAAATGAAAATTCCAACCAAATTCAAAATAACATAGTTATATTAGTTTGATATAACCGGAGATCTAATCAACCATATATCCTTATTCATAACCAAATGTTACTCCAGAGTATGAATAATGAAATTATGTGTAGAGTCTTTCCAAGTACACTAGCTAAGAATGCTCAAAGTTGGTTTCACTAACTCCCTAAGAATTTTATCTCCTCCTTCAAAAAGTTAGTCAAGAAATTCTAGATTCGGTTCATCACCAACATCCCTTCAGCCAAAAATATCAATGATCTCCGAATGAGCCGACAGGAGGTCTTTGAATCACTATGAAGCTATCTTGATCGATTTAGTAAAATAGCCATACAAATTGAAAATCTAATTGATGAGGTAGCCATAGAGGCTTTGAAGAATAGGACTCAACTCAGAAAGCTCAAAGAAAAGATAATGACAAAAGAACCTCGCACCTTCACTAAGGTAATGGCAATGACAATCAAGATGATAAAAATGGATAAAGACAAAAGAATACAAAAGGATGATGAGAAAGCACCTACTAAGAAAGATGAAAGATCAAGACCTAGAAGGCCGAGTTTCTAGTGGTCAAACTTTTGAAACCATGTAGAAGGATTCAAGAAGGAGGTTGAGAAATTTACGCCACTAAATACCTCCAGATCCAGGATCCTCATATGGGTTAGGCAAAATATTATGGGCATTACTCCAACTAGAAGACCGAGTTCAACCAAGAGAGCCATGTAGGATAAAAGGTACTACTGTCAATATCACCAAAATTATGAGCATGAAACTGAGGTATGCTGAGAATTAAAAAATGTCATAGAAAGATTAATATAGAATGATAAACTAGGCAACTTCATCGACACATCTAGAAGGAGCAAAGATCCGGATGGTCAAGACAGGGATAGTCCAGAACCAAAGAAAGCCCGAAATGAATCGTCTAATATTATTAACATGATTATCAGAGGAGAAGTCACGAAGAAGAGGCCTAAAAGATTTCGTAGATAAAAAAGGTCCACCCTTGAGAAAAGGCAGACTATCATGTTTGGTTCAAAAGATGAGAAACTTGTTTAACACCCTTACAATGATGCACTGGTAGTAAGCACTTTCATCAACAATTACCTGGTGAAAATATTATTGATCAATGATGAGAGCACCGTCGGCACACTCTTTTGGAATGCTAACAAAGCAATAGGAGGTTATATTACTGATTTGAAAGCTATTCAAAATCCCATTACAAGCTTCAATGGAGGAACCATATAACCAATGAGATTACTAGAGCTGAGTTTAGAATTAAGATATTGAGATACTAGAGAAATAAAAACAGTTAAGGCTTAGTTCAATGTGGTGGATCTCTTGCTCGCGTACAATGGAATCATAGGCCGACCAATACTTTACAAGATCGATACAATCATAAGTATCCAACATCTAACCATGAAGATTCCCATTGATGGCCGAGTCCTAACAATTCACGGGGATCAGTACATGGCCAGGCAATGTGTTATAACCCGTATTTTAATTATTGAATTAAATATTATTTTAAATGAATTTATTGTTAAGTAATTATTTAAGTAGGTATGTGTATAAATATTTGGGAGGAATTATTGAGTTTTAATTATTATTTTAGTTAATTACTGTTAAATTAAATTTTTGGGATTTATTAGTATTAATTAATATTTGGTCATTAGTATTTATGTAACTTTATTAAATCTAAATTAATTATTGAGTATAAGTACATGCATATATTTTGTGAGTGAGAATAATTGAGAGTAGATATTTTAATTTTTAATTATTATACTTTTTTATCCTTTTTCAAACAAAAAAAAGGACAGCATATATTTTTTTGGGGCTATTCTTTTCTTCTTCTTCCCCATTCTTTTTTTTTTCTTCTTATCGCCATAACCACCCTGCAACCCAATGCCACCACCACCTCATGGCGTGAGGTTAGTCTCTTTTGGAAGATCATCCTAAGGACTTCTCAAATCTTTGAACTATTTTAAGTTTTGACTCCGATAACTATCTTATTTTTATATATTTCTATCTTTAGTCTTTTGAGTTTTTGTTAGTTTAAGCTCTTATTTGATTTTATTAACTATTGTTGCTTTGAGATTAATTGTTGTAGAGGTTGTGAAGAAACTAAATGTGATTTTTATTTATTTTAAAAAAAAAATAAATTTCCGGACTCAGGGGTTACTATTCATATACTATTTTGAGCTCGGAAAAATTATATTTTTAATAAATTCTACTATTTATTTTGAGCAAGTTTTGTTGAGAAAGTTTATTAACATTATGTACCAAATTTTTATTATAAATTTTTTATTGTTTATGTTAAAAAAAATGAATTTTTGGAAAAATTAGTATAAATTAGTAATTTTTATATTTTAGTTCAAATTATTGTTAATTATTATGTCTTGAATAAATTTTGAGTAATAAATAGTATTAAAATATTATTTATGAATTATTTCCTATTTTTAGCTAATTATTAGTAATTTCTGAAAAATTTACGAATGATAATATTATTTATTATTTTTAAGCTTAAATGAGTTTATGGTTTTTTTTATTATATATTTGAGCAATTTAAATAATTATTTGTAATTAATATTATTCAATTTCAAAAATTGGAAGAAATGAATTTAATAATGGAATTTAATTATAAATTTGATTTTTATTATTTATTTTGGAAATAAACGTTTCTTATGCTTTTATTATGTAAATATATTGAGTTGTGGTATTTAATTGAATTTTTGTAATTTATGTCTAAATGTGTATTTTTGGAAATTAATAAAATTTAGTAAATTATTTGAGTTTAATTGAAATCGTTGTTAGTTATTCTGTTTTAGATTATTTTTGGATTAATAAAAGTATGAAAGATAATTTTTACTATTATTTCCAATTATTAGTTAATTTGTGATAATTTTGGAATAATAAATTTATTTATTATTTTTTAGTTTAAATGGAATTTTATGATTTTTGTGATGTCAATAAGTGATTTGAATACTTATTTGCAATTTATGCTACTTTAATTGTAAATTAAGAATTTTATTCCATTTATGGATTTTATTAGCAAATATTATTTAAAAACTAAAATTTTATTATTTATTTGGAAAATAAAGGGTTTTAATATTTTTATGAGATATTTTGGTGATTTGAGAAATTATTATATTTTTATATAGATTTTATGATTTTTGGTAAATTATTGAGATTTATATTACTTTGAATTTTGTTAATGAATTGGTTTTTGGTTGGACAATAATTTTAATTCGGGGGCCCAACCTGAGATTTTGAGTGCTATGAATTTTTCAAGTGTATTTGCGTGTAGGAATGATTTTACTGTTAGTAGAGAAATGTCCGTTTTAAATAAAAGACTCTATGAATTTTTGGTACATTTATCGTAAAACGTGACATCGGCCTGTGTCAAATTTTTTATTTTAGTTGAGTTATGTCTTTGGTCAAATTTGTTTCGTCACTCCTATAGTTTTCATAATTCTGAGAATTTTCATGAATTTATTTATTTATTTTATTTTATCAAAATATTTTAAATAAATATTATTTATTTTAGAAAACTTCGAGACTCGAGCTGTAGCACCAGTGCAGCAGAGAATGTGTTACCTAGCACGCTCAACTTGTGAGTTAATTTTATGAAACGTGTGTTGCGTGTGTTTTCATTATATGTTTAAGTAATTAAAAAAAATAAATAAATAATTATATGATTGATTTTATGAATATATTTATATTGTCATATACATGATCATTTCTTCTACATTTATGAATAATAATTGAACACATGCTTAAAAAAAATTATTTCGTTATGTTTATTTAATTATTATTTAGTCGTTTAATTATCCATTATTTAATAATTTATTTATTTTATTTAATTATGTATAATTTAAATTGATTTGGAGATAACAATAAAATGGGCTACCTAATGGGTTTCATCAGCACCGTGTGCGCACCGGTAAGATTGAGAGTGAGTGTTAGAGGTTATATAGCTTGGTGATGCTTTGCTCTTGGGAACCGCCAGTAAATATTGGTTTAAGAGAATTGACTGTGGCAAGTAGCTTGGTAGATGCTTTACTTTCAAGAACCGGCAGTCTTTAGATTATAAGAGAGTCAAAAGGCTATTAGAATAATGGTTTAGGTGTTCTACCAAGTTTTTCATTAAAATAATTATTTTATATATATTCATGCAAGGATTCTATATTAAACTAATTTAAGGGTTATAAAGAGATTTTATATAAATATTATCGAGAAAAGTAAATAATTATAACAATTATAATTACTTTATTCTAGTTTATTTTGAAAAAAAAGTTTTAACAAATGGTTTAAAACCAACATGCATTTTACAAAATTGATTCACTTAGTAAGGTCTAATTCCCCTCAACTTATATTTTTCAGGATCTTACAGTCAGCTTTCTGGTGTTTCCCATCTGTGCCAAGTTCGTTCTTCACCAGTTGCACTATGTATGTTAAATTAAAATATGTAATGCATAACTAAATTCTAGATACTGCAATAGTTAATTAAAGAACTTGTATTATTTGTATTCTGATTTCATCTGACTTGAGATGTTGTTGTAATTGAAGAATATTATTTTATATATTTAGTATTGTGCATTTATTTTGATTTGATTGTTTAGTGTATTGTTTTTATTTCACGAAAAAATTTTAAGGCTTACTATTGATTTCGGTTACTTTATATATCTCCATTCTCTAGTATCGGTCACGTACCTTTCAGTTCAAGTCATGACATAATGCTACTAGATGGCAGTCAAACCTCAAATAGAGGCATTCCCCCTAGAATCTTAGGAAATGAATAAAGAAGGAGCCAACTTTGAGCCAGTTGATGAGGTTTAAACATTACAAATCAACTTGGAAAACACGGTAAGGATCAGTAACGAGATCAATAGCAAAGTTAAGCATGAAAGAAGCAAGGTCCTAATTAAACATTTAGGCAGCTTTGCCTCTCAAGCATCTAAAATCACTAGAGTAGATCCTCTGATTGCCTCACATAGTCTGAACATTACACCAAAAGTAAAGCCAAAAGATAATCATGGAAGAAACAAAGAAGTTATTAGAAGCCGAATTTATCAAAGAAGCCACACACCCATAATAGGTAGCTAACGTGATTTTAGTAAAAAAGTCTAATGGAAAATGCAGGATGTGTGTGGATTATATCGACCTCAATATAGCATGCCCCAAAGATAGTTATCTGTTACCAATGATAGATCAACTGATAGAATCTACTTTCGGTCACTGCTTATATACCTTTATGGATACTACACAAGGGTACCATTAGATACCAATGAAGAAAGAAGATCAGGAAAAGACATCATTCATCATCCATGAAGGTCTTTATTGCTACAAAGTTATGCCCTTTGGGCTGAAGAAAGTCAGAGCAATATACCAAAGGCTGATGAACCATGTGTTTTAGAATCAAATTGGAAACAATGTAGAGGTATATATGGATGACATCATCATTAAGAGCCAACATGTGGACTGACATTCTGATGACCTCGACTAAACCCTTCAACCACTAAACCAATTCTAGATCAAGCTAAATCCAGATAAGTGTGTTTTTGGAGTAAAGGCAGGCAAATTCCTAGGATTCATGATATCCTATAGGGGAATTAAAACTAACATAGAGAAGATGGAGGCTATTCTTAAAATGAAAGTTTCGATAATAATTAACAAGCTGTAGAAGCTAAATAGTATAATAACAGCCTTAGGGTGTTTCATCTTTTATTCAGCCAAATGGTGTCTACCACTCTTTTAAGCCTTGAAAATTTCCAAGAAATTTGTATGGAATGAAGAATGCTAGACAGCTTTTGAAGATATAAAAAATTCCTGTCCTCACCACCTCTACTCAGTAGGCTAATTCCGGGAGAAACATTATACCTATACCTCTCTATTGGTCAGGAGTCAATTGCTTCAGTACTAGTGAAGAAAGAAGGAAGTCAACAAAATCTAGTATACTACATCAATAAGATATGCAAAAATTCAAAAATCTGGTATCCAAAACTGGATAAGTTAATTATGGTTGTCGTCCATACATCTCGTAAACTCTGACACTATTTTCAAGCCCATTCAATCATTGTAATATCAATTTCCCTCTACAAAAAATCTTGCAATGACTTGAGACATCTGGTAAACTAGTTCAATGGTCAATATTACTTAGAGAATTCGACATCAACTATAAAACTCAACAATAGATAACAACTCAGATCTTTGCAGACTTCATATAAGAGATAATAGTGGGAGATATTGCTCCTTCTAGATGTCTTAAATTAAAGCTCTATGTGGATGGAGCTTCATCCATCCAAGGATCCAGTGT
The DNA here is from genome assembly GCA_947683625.1 of Mallotus nudiflorus. Taxonomy (NCBI): domain Eukaryota; kingdom Viridiplantae; phylum Streptophyta; class Magnoliopsida; order Malpighiales; family Euphorbiaceae; genus Mallotus; species Mallotus nudiflorus. Next base: position 172,364 of record CANTUR010000554.1, read on the forward strand.
TGCAATCATTCTCAAAAAGCTATATAAAATCACTATAAGATATGCAGTCCAGATAAAGTACAATACCACTAACAACATAGCCGAGTATAACGCCCTCATCATGGTTAAAGCTAGCTACTGAGGTCAAAGCCAAGCATCTCAAGATATACTCGAATTCACAACTAGTGGTAAACCAAGTTAAAGGAACATTCCAAATTAAGGACCCAAGTATTGCTAAGTATCTTGAGAAAGTTAGACAACTCCTGAAGAAGATCAAGTATGAAAGGGGATAATAGGAGATTATCCAAATCCCCAAAAGCAAAAATTCTGAAGCTGATTTACTAACCAAATTAGTAACCAAAGATAGTCAGACATTTTTTACCTCAGTCCTCCCTTTCCTACCTCAACCTCCCAAAAGAAGTTCCTAATTATGGCTATAGACCACTTCACTAAGTGGATAGAATTTGAGGTTGTACCAACCATTACTGAAGCCCAAATCCATCACTTTTTCTGGATAGAAATCATCTACATGTTCAAAATACTATATACCTTAATAACAGACAATAGGAAGCAATTCAACAATGACTAGTCTAGAAAGTTTCATTTAGATCTTGGAATAAAGCTCTAATTTACCTCAGTAGCTCATTCACAAACAAACAGATAGACAAAGGTCACTAACAAAATCATCATGCAAGGGCTAAAGAAAAGACTTGATGAAAAGAAAGGGAACTGGGTCAACGAACTCAGCAACATTGTCTGGGCCTACAGGACTACACCTAAAACCTCTATTGGAGAAATGCCCTTTAGACTAACTTATGGGATGGATGCAGTAATCTGGATGGAGATTGGATAAGTAAGTTACCGGGTTAATAAGGATTGGGATTAGGAAGTCAATAACATCAACGCTCGGATATGTTTGGACTTACTTAAATAAAGGTATGAGCAGGCATCTATTGTTGCAGAAGCTCAAAGGCATAGGGTCATTAAAGCTCAGAGAACTAAAGGGGGGCACAAGATTAAAGATAGACAAGGAAAAGAGTTACAGCAATATTAAAACTCGAATAGTCTTTAAAGATATTATCAATAGATGTACTCAGAATTTTAAGAAATAAAATACTTCATTTATCAATAGGAATGTTGCATTATAGATTATTCTAAAAATGAAAGGAAAATTATCAACTCAGTAATTTACAATTGAGCATTATAAGAAATGAGACTCGTTTTATGAGACTTGGACATAGAGGTTGAATCAGGTCTAGCGGAGACAGCACTCGTAGACATCTCCCCAATAGTCCTTGAATCCTTTAGTTGCTCAGCAGATAATTCATTAGTAGTGGTATTAGTTGATTTTTTAGGATTCTTCAATCGCTTGGAAGAAGCCTTGCTCTGCACATCCTCTTCAAAAACCATCCTAGCCAGATCAGTGAGCGTTATTTTATCCAGGCTTGTGAAGTCCAAATTCAGGTTTTAGGTGAGCAAGAGTCTCCAACATTCAAACTTGTAGGCTTTGAGAAACCCCACAACAATGTTTTGGTAGCTTCTTTTATCATTCGCATGGGATTTCTCAGCTTCAGCTAACTTCTCCTTTAAAGCTGTAACTTAGAAATTTTGCCCTTTAATTTTTGTTGTTAGTTGAGCTTGGTTATACTCCAACTCCTCTACCCTCTTATGGCTTACCTCAGCCTTAGATCTTGCCTCTACATGCTTGGTTTAGTTAAGCTCCAATGTCGTCCTCACCTTCTTCAATTTCTTTTCAAAATTGATGGCTATGGTGCCAACCTCCGTCTCCTTCAAACTATATTGGCTCTTGAGATAACAATAGTTGTCCTTCATCATCAGTAAAGCCTAAGTCATCTTAAAAAAAATGAGAGATGAGCATTATTAGCTTAGGAACCCAAAAACATAAATTAAAAACGGAGTGGAAGATAGTTACCTCCAACGAGTGCTCAATCATGGCATTATAAAACTCCTCTTTATCTACATTCATCTAGTACTGGATGTCTTTAAAAAGCTATAAAGACTCAACATACTGCTCCCTCACTTGGGTATTTAGGATGCTTAAAGGCTTCATCTTTTTTAGGATCCAGGACCTTATGTTTGAAAACCCAATCAGTTTTAGCCACTTAATAAAGACCTCCTCGTATAACTCTTCAACATTCGAGTCTTCATTCATGACTCACTTCTTCTAACCTCAAGTTTCTCTACTAAGGAATTTTTTTCCATAGCTTTTCCTTTCTAGTTGGATGCAGCCTCAAAGGAGGCCTCTAGATTATGAGGCTTAAAAATAGGAGAAAAAATCTTCATATCTTCTTAAGTCTCCAGCTCATCATCTACAAATTAAATCCTATTCACAAAGGTAAGAAAGTCAACCATCTATAAATAAAAAGGAAAACACGAAAGTCAAAGATACCTTCCAAATCTTAAAACTTACCACTAAGTTGTATGTGGTTAGGATAGACTCTTCGATATCTTCTAAATAAATTTTCAGCAGATCTTGCATTGGCTATGCCATGAAAATGAAGCCTTATGACCATCTCTGTATCCCTATCAGATAGCCTTAAGGGTCGTTTCACCTTGTAGCAGTCATCATAGCACATCCGCTGGACATTTACAAAGTCCAATTGGTGTTCAACGATAAAAACCTATGTCTCCACTTCTTATGGAGATCCAAAAGCTTGACGAAGAGGCTATGGTTTAAAATAGATAATAGAGAGAACATTAAATCTCCCTTTTTCTTATTCAAACTGTAGAGGTGTTGTAGGACATTAGGGTCTAGCTCTCTACCTTTTTCATACATCAACTCTATAAAGTCGATTAAGATTCGATAGCTATTCAAGTGAAGTTGCCAAAGGGCTATATTATACCTATTTAGAAAGCTCCTAACAAAAGGGTTTAAGGGGAACTTCAATCCCCCCCTCCAATTGATCAAAGTATGCCACTAATATATTAAGAACTAGCATACAAGTGTGCACTCTAAAATTCTTATCTACGATGTGCAAAGCAAAGTCTGTAGGAATACTAAAATATCTCTGATACCATTTTAGCATTTCCTTATCAATCCTAGAGACAAATAAAATAAAACTAATTTGCTCTTGAGTAGCCATAAATCCTATTAAGAAAATATAAAGAAGTATGAAGGAGAAAAAAACTTCACGTGGGAAGTAAAGTGCAAGTTTACTGAATGAGCCTCTAAAGACAAAGAACACACACAAGTAAGCTTGGAAAGGGAAGAAGATAGTAAGAAAGAAAAAGTGCAATAAATAAATGGGTTAGATCTATTTATAGCATAGCGAAAGGTTTTGGAACAACTGTTATTGCCTTCATGAACATTTTTATCTTTATCATAGTATCAAGGGCAATTCTAAAATCAAGAAAGATCCACTAATCAAGCAGTTATTATTATAATAACTAAAATATCTTGTCTTCTGATACATGAATAGACGTGATAGTTACACAATTCAGAATTCAAAAGAAAATGAAAAGATATAGCAGTTGTTAATCCTACTCCTCCTACTGCTAGTAGTCTCCTCAATTAGCACTCAGGCCATGCTTCTAATGCACTGAGATTCTAAGTCCAGTAATTGAAGTTGGCATCCTTAGGTCACTTTTATAGTACTAAGGTTCCGACCATGTAAGCCTCGAGTCTTAGCACTTAACATCTAAGCCTTGATCATCTAAGTCCAGTAACTGAAGTTAGCACCCTCAAGTCTCTTTTATAGTACTAAGATTTTGAGTTTGTAAGCCTTGAGTCATAACATCGAGCACCTAAACATCAATCATCTAAGTCTAGTAACTGAAGCTAGCACCCTTACGTAGCTTCAATAGTACTAAAGTTCGACACTCGAGTCATGCTTTTAATGCACTGATCATCAAAACTCCAGCGATGGCTGGTTCTGCCACATTGTCACTACACGGGTGAGTTAATCCCTTACACCATGAATTTTTATTGCAGGTCACTCAAGTTCAGCTGGCACTTCACCGATGTTCTTGTACGATGATCTCAAGACTTAGTACCAAGCTTCATCTTTTCCTGTAACTGAAGCTAGCCACCTCAGTTCACCTTTCTATGTCAGAGGTAGTGACATTTTTTTTCTTACCTTATAGATCCGAACACATCGGACATAAATATCTGAACATATTTTCAGGGGGAACTCTTGATACCCCATATGCATATTCCTATTTACTTAAGGTTTTAATTTTCCTATACAAGGTTGCTTGCAAGAGAAGGACACCCAAGATAAATAGGAAAAGAATCCTAATTAAGGAGACTTCCAGATAAGAAGAAATACTCTCTTAGTAGGCATAGGACTTTCATTAAAAAGGAATCATATTCCTCTTAGGTTTGAGCTTCACCATCCCTATAATTAGAACGCCATATCCCTCATTCTTATTCATTTTATTCTCTTATACTCATTACTTTCTTTATCCCTCTAAACTGTCTCTATATTTTCTAACTTAGGCATTAGAGGGTTTGTGGGGATCCTCCCCACCTCTCACCTTACCCTTCATTGATCACTTGAAGGGTTCCAACTTAACAATTCTAAAAATAAGTTATAATTTAGGTGTTAGAAAGGCAAGCAAGGTGCTAGTGCAAGCTAAGCAAATTGGTGAACCAATTATGTGTAAATATAAGTTATTTTTGTGAGTAAATGTTCAAACCCTTCAAACTCTATTTCTAATAGAAATAAAAATAGCTTTGAATGTTTCTTTATGAACCTAATTTGATGTCTTTAATTTGCTTCAACTTAATGTTTATCATTGATAAATTTATTTGTATAAAATTGGAATTACAATCTGAGAAATGATTTGCAAGTTGATTTTTTAATATTGTATTAAATTATGTTTTGTTTTGTAACATGATCTAAAACTACTTCAGTTATTTGATGACTTAAATGAACATTTAATCATTTGAGTTTTATTTTTGAATTACAATGAGAAATATAAAAGTTCTGAATGCTTTATTGAACTTCAATGTGATAGTGATATTTTGAGAGATTATTTAATGGAAATGATATTTGGTTTTGTTTATTACCACCCTATATGAGATGTGTGGATGTGGTGTGGTGTTGTTGCACATCTAAGATTGTGATGCAATGTGTTAAGGTATTATATGCACATTTAAGATTGTGATGGTTACTATTGCACAACAGACAACAGGGAAATTGAATGCAGGATGGTGAAGAGAGAAGGATCATTCCATGCTAATGTAGTTAAAGGATTAGCCTTTCAAGTGCACCTAGAGAGTGAGTTTGTAATGGCCTATACATTATGGCCGATTTAGGATGCTCATTTTAGGGTTGGAAAATGAGAAAGGAAAGTTGTGTTGATGTTTTAAAAGAACTTTTCTTATGATTTGAAAACAAGGACAGACTCAATATCTCATATGACTTGTATTTTATTGCAAATGCTTTGGTATTCTAATTTGCCAAGTTTATTTTTTTTGCTTAAATAAATTGTTTTGTGCTTGTAATATCTATTTACTGAGTATTTTGTACTTTTTTTTATGTTTTCAAAATCTTTTTAGATAACAGGGTTTGATAGTGGACCCTTGATCCTAAGGTGTTCTATTAGTGTTTCTCTCACTTTGGTGGCCATAATATTGTATATTTTAAGTTTAAAAATTTTTTTGACATGTTATTATAAAATTGTATACTAAACTATTACATGTTATTATAAAATTGTATACTAAACAATTGTTAAATTAATCTATACAACTATTTCAATGTTAATTCGAGTTATGTCTATATAAATATTTATATTCAAACAAAATGTTAAGTTTCAAATTTATTTACTTTTATTAATGATAATTTGAAGAGTGTAGAAGAGTTAGCTCCAGTGTTCATTTAGAAGTATGTGAGACGAGATAATATAATAATCATCCACCTCGGGTTATGTGAAATGAAGTGTCACAATAATGAACATTTTTGTTGCATTTTAATAATAGATAGCACCTCATTCATGAAATATAGACACTTCCTTTAGGAATTGGAAAAAAATGCGTAATCTACATCATAATTATTGTTGTTCGGTATCTATTCATTAGTATTTTTATTCAAAGTACAAATAGATTTTTTTTGTTTTTTTAATTTAGTTGAATACAATTATTTTTATTTATTAATTAAATACACACTAAAGGCCAATTAGATTCTTTGATAATTTTTCTAACAATATATATTTACTTAAATTATCTTTTTTTTTGTTATGTTTTAAAGTGTATAATAAACAAAAAATATATGAATAGTATTTTTAATATACAAATAATATCCTATTCATATAATATATGAATAAGAAGACCACTAAAAATGAATTATTTAAGACAAATTCCCAACACTATAATATTGTATTCCTCATCCATGATTAAAATTAGTTTCAGAGTCAAGTTAAATAGATTAGTATATTTTTAATATACAAATAATATCTATTGAATACACCCTTAAAGTTAACTATTTTTTTGATAATTTTTCTAATAGCATATACAAACTCAAATTATCATATTTTTTTAATATTTTAAGTGTATAAGAAACAATATATATATTGTCATGACCCAAAACCAAGGGCCATGATCGGCGCTAGGGAATAGGAATTCTTTCAAATCCGGAATCCATAGCAAGCCTTAGAAGAATAAAAACAAACAATAAATAAATTAAAACAATTAAAAATACATCAGAATTTAAAACTCAATAATTATGATAAAAATAATCTCCACATATCATAAAATAAAATATTTTAATATAACATTCAGAGACATGCCTCTCTGAATTTAAAATCAACTACAGAGTATCACTTCTAACTAATAAAGATACAACTATTGTAGTTTTCTAGAATACAATAATAAATAATTAAGTAGATAATTTACATAAAAAAGTCGGGGCGAAAGAAATCCGACGGATAGGTCCACTGTTGAGGTCTAATGAAGAACACTCTCCGGTAAAATTATCAATGGAGGGAAGTCAGACCTCAATAAGTGAATTATTATAATATATATACACATATTACTAAATGTCAAATGCAGACAATCATATATATATAATAAATATATATACAGGCATGTACACACAGATACTAAAAATCACTTTATATATAATACTGAAAACATCAGTTTATGAAGGATCAAATAGAACCCTAAGTTATTGCAACCTCAAATATCAATAGAAAACACTCTAGCCATACTGGCTCACTAATTCCAAGTAAATTCATTTAACTCAACTGGACAATAAACTGGCCCCAAAACACTAAGTCGACTGAGCTCCAGCAGTCTGACTGTCAGTGTGATTAGCCCCGAGACACTTGTTCAATCGAGCTCCAGCAATCACACCATCAATCACATCTCACATCAATATAATCATTCAAGTCATAATCCCATAAATAAGTTAGTAATTCAACCTACAATCTATCGCACCGGTACGTACTCGGTCCTAGTGCTGCCCACTAGGAAACACGTTCTATTGATATCTTTCATTTACATTAAAACATACATTCAAGTAACCAATAATGTATAAAGTCGTGCATAATAGTCAAATAAATCATACATATACCGGAAATATATCTAGAATAAACTAAGTATATTTCAAATATATATATGTAAAATAAATTCAATTAAATCATGAAATATACTCAATATAAACCAATAATATACTTAAAAATAATTTGAATATAAATAAAAAGGAAAAACATGCATTCATTTCAAAATATACGAAGAATATATTAAAAGTATACCTAAAATATACTTAAGTATTTAATAAAACAATTATGCAAAATTTTATATTTAAAACGTATAATTATAAAATATGCAACCTAAAACAATATATATATAATAATAATTCACAAGGATGCGCTCCACGAGACTGGTCCGATAGGCCTGGTCCGCTAGACCTCGGTCTTGACACAATTAAACAATAAAAATGATCACGAATCAAAATAACTCTAACTTAGGCTTCTAAAGACTCAATCTAGAATTATAAACATAAACAAATACAGAATTAGAATTAAATCCGATGTTACGTTTTACGAAAATTCCATCAAAAATTCGGTAGAATCTCCTCTGTAAAACAAACATCTCTCTACTAAAAGTAGAGCCGGTCCTGCAAAAAAAATACACTTTTAATTTCAAAATTCAAACAACTCTCGGCTAGGATCCTGAACTACAAAAATTCCCCAACCGAGATCCACAATTCACCACAAATTTAATAATACAATAAAATATATTAAAAATCAATAAATACCATAAATTCCCTCCAAATATCAAAATATAGCATATTTAGCATTAAAACACCAAAAATAATTATTTTCCTAATAATTACTTAAAAATCCTAATTAATAATATAATATTATTAAAAATCAAAATTTCTCGATAATTCAATATAATTTAATAACAAGTCACTTTACTAATCCAAATAGTCTAATTAGTCTAAATACAAATTAATAATTATTAAAAATCTATTTTATTACAAAAATAGTATATAATAGATTATTTGAAAATAATTTTTAAAAATTAGTATTAATTAATTAAAATTAGTAAATAATTTGTAAAAATAATTTTTATACCTCAAATAATATTAAAACCAAAAATATATAATATTTAACTAAAATTACCACCAAATTACCAAATTAACCCTAATATTTAAAAATACACATAAAATACTAATAATACTCAAAAATTCAAAAAAAATTATATAAATACACAAAAATTATTTTCACAACATATTTCTCATTAATATCAACAAATAAATATAATTAACCAACTATTTCTAACAAAATATAAATTTAACCTATATTTTCAAAATTGACATAAACTAAAAATAATTATAAAAATTACACAAAATTCACAAAAATTATAAAATCAACTCTAAAATTAATAATAACCACTAATAACACCAAAAATCACAATTTCATAATTTATATAATTAATTTACAAAAATTAAAAAAATAATAATAAAATATTCAAAATTCACAAAAATCAAAATAATTCCCAAAAAACACACAAAAATTCAGGGATGTGGCATAAGTGAGGGGGAACAACTTTTGTGAAGGCATTTTCCATAAATCAACCAAAAATTCCCGAAAAAAATTCAAAATGTAAAAATGGCCGAATTAAAGAAATCGAGATACAATGAAAATGGAGGAGAAGAATGGTGGCCGGAAAAGCGATCGACGGAAAAAAGCCCCACACGCTATCGTTGCAAATTTCAGGCGATCCGACGGGCTTCTAACGGTCGGACCACATTGGGAAGGGAGAGGGAAGAAGGGGGAGGAGGTTGGAGGAGGCTGGTGGCGGCGAGAGGCGATCCGGCATGCTGCACCGAAAGGCATAATAAGGGTAGGGGTCATGGGGAAGAAGAAAAGGAGAAAAGCTTTTCTCTTTATTTTTTTAACATAATGTACATATATACATAATATTATATATTATAATTTAATAAACTTTATTTTATAATATATTATAATATTACACTAAATTCACACACCGCACATATATATTATTCACATATATATATATACACACATATATGTATATATAACACACAATTATAATTAATATATACACATATAATATTAATAATAAACCCTAATATATATATGTATATATATAGTAACACATAAAATACAATACAATAATGTAATTTATTAAAATAATATTATTAAAATAATAATGCACTATATTAAACATTATTAAAATAATATTATCCAAAATAATAAATGTACATAACGTAAATTACTTGTCCAAAATAATAAGCTTTGATATACACATTTACGTAGAAAATTATAATTAAACATAAAATAATAATAATTATTCACAAAATAATAAAATAATCAAATATAGTTTAAATTTTATTAACACTGCATATCCTGTTAAATATTAAAATAATTTAAAAACTAGAGTTATTACATATATATTGTATACTATTTTTAATATACAAATAATATACGTATAGTATATTATTCATATATAGTATACTCATTATATATTAGAATATAGTTATTGTTCAATTTTAAATATATATATATATATATTAGAATAGTTAGTGATATATTTTTCCACATTGATAAAGAGAAGAAAAATTAAAAGGTTTATAAAAATTTATCCACCAAATAATTTAGCTTTTGGTTAAATGGAAATATTAGAAGAAAATTTTGAACTACAAAATATAAGTAAAAGATGGGCATTAGATTCAAATGAATTGATATGCATATATCAATTTTTTTTATTTTTTTATTTTAATTAATTGAATATAGTTATATTTATTTATTACTCAAAGCCAACTATTTTTTTGATAATTTTTTTTAACAATATATACTTGCTCAAATTATTATATTTTTTTTTATATTTTGAAAGTATATAAGAAACAAAAAGGGATAACAACATTCTTAATCATATAAATTATATCAATTTTTCAATTAAGTCCTACAAGTAAGTTTTCTTACATTTAAGTTGTATAAGTTTTAAGAAGTCCTCCCGTTAGTCCTATACGTTAGTCAAGTCAAATTTCTGTTAGTCAATCCTTAAAATTAATTTTAATCCTAAAACATTTAAAATTTTTCATTTTTATATTTTAAATAAATATATTGTATTTATGATTTATTTTATTATTTAACTTGCATAACAACTATATAACTCGCTAAAATAATACCAAAAAATAAAAATTAAGGATGATATTTTTTCTTAAATTACTTGTTTAATTAACAACATTAAATAAAATTAATTAAATATTTTAATTATATTTAAATATATAATTTCAATTAATATATCATAAATGAATAAATTTTTTATATGGAAAAAACTCGATCAATTTTGTCAATGTTATAATTTTTATTATATTTTAAATAACTTTTAATCTAAATGAAATTTAAAATAGATAATTTTTAGAAAATATTTGTTTAATATAGACTGTTAATATTTGAGCAATTAAATAAGTGAACATATATTTTTATAAAATAGCTTAACATAAAGAAAAATATATTTTTTAAAAAAAAAAAACCTAATTCAAATATAATTGAATTCAATAAATATTTGAAATCTAACCCAAATTATAATCCTGACATAAATGAATAAATATTTTTAGTTTTTTTATATTATTTTTAATGAGTTAATACATTTGTTATGAAAATTAACTAATGTAATAAATTATAAATAAAAATAAAAATATTAAAAAATAGGATATTTAATATTATTGGCTTTTATATTTTGGATATTTTTGTAAAGAACTCTAAAATTAATACAAAGTATGAGTTTGCGATCATTTTTCTTTCAAAATATTTAAAAAAATTTATTGAATTTTAAAATTTTAATTTTTTACATGGATTTTTTTTCTTTTTTATTGGATAATAAGAGGAAAATAAAATTTTCTTTCCGTTGGTGGCAATTCTATATGTAAAAAAAATCTTGACTATCGCGACAGAAGCTTCAAGGGAAAGGAGAACTGTTGCTTTTGTCAACTCTCCTACTTTACCAGTTATTAATTTTTATGATACAATTAATAGATTAAAGCTAGTTAAAAAGAAAATACATCTTTTCTTGGAAGAATTTGTATGTAATATTACAATGTATATTTCCAAATTGACAGTTGATATGATTGGGAAAGCAAAAAAAAAAAGAAGAAGGACGTTTTATGAACTTTACAAAGGTAAGAAACACATCCTCTTAAATTCTTAATAATTTGGCCCAACCCACTCACACCTTTAGCCAATGGGAACCCACTAAACTCAAATATGAACGAGCCCCCTATTGACCTTGATTACTTGCTCTTCACCTGGTTAACTCGGCCTACCCTTATTATGTCAAATTCAATCTTTTACATTTCTGTTCCTAAATGTTTCCAATGTGTAATATCAGTGTACATAGTTTTTGCCCTTAAAGGGGAAAGGCACATCCTTTTGTTTTATTCTTTTCTTTTTTTCAGAACCAAATTTCCAAGTTATGTCTCTGGAAAAAATTCAACAATCTAGCTTCTTCCAACCAAATCATAATTTTAGAGAAATTCGAGATTTTATAAAAAAAGTAAAACTCTCACAATATATATTTTTTTTACATAAAACATAAATTGATCACTTCAGCCAACAATTGTTATTGGTTGTATTCTAATAATAGTTCAAACGCATAATCTTATGGCTCTAAGAAATAAGAATTTTAATATCTCCGAGCCAAAATTAACTGCTAGATTAAATCATTATCATTTCTGAGTATGTTAAGCATCTTATTTAGCTTCACCTTATGTGAATTTTCATTATTTTTAATTCTCAAAAATCATGCTAGACAATATTAGCATTTTACAGGGTCACATACATATTTCTATAGTGTATACATATGTATATATGGATTAGGGAAGAAGTGAGCTACATGCATTGTTCAAATGATTTAAGCACGTGATTTCTAGTCAGCACAACAGAACCCTCCAAACAGGAATTTACTAGTTCTGTTTTTTGTTTGTTTCTTTATAAATGAAAAAGAAAGAAAGAAATAAATAAATAAATAACAAAGAAAACAAAAGAAGAGGGTAAATTTTGTGGTAGTAGCAGTTGCCGTGCAGAAACAAAGACAACAATAGGTAAATTAAATGTCACCAAATAAAAAATAAGGAACAGGGTATTGCTTGTACAAGAAATATATGAAAACAAAAAACATAATAATAAATATTTAAAGAGAAAAGAAAAAAAAAAAGGACAAAATTTGCAAACAGCTACACTCCATGTGGGTAGCATGAATTCCCAGAAAGAAGATTCTGCTGATGAAATTAGGAGACAGAGAGGTAATGTTTCAACAGTTTTCCCCATGAATGCATATGCATTAACGTTATTATATTTTGATTTTAGGGAGGATTGTTGGTTGTGTATATGTGCGTGTGTGGTGTGGGTTTGTTTCTGTTTGCAGAATTTGTGCCTGAATTTTGCAGGCCCATGAGAAAAGGATGTTTTTTTTTTTCGTGGTTGCTTGATTAAAGTTTTCAGTGTGCACGCCTTTAGTTTTTTTGTCTTCGTTTCCTTACTGCTACTACTCTCATCATCATCATCATCATCATCATCCCCTTCTACCCCAACCACAACAATATATATAACAAAAAGAACATCATCCTAGCCTAGCCTCCCTCAAAAATTAATATACTAAGACAAATCTTAATTAATTCAAAAATAATTTTTTACGTGCATCATATCTTTTTTTTGACAAATCCTTTCGCAAACCAAAAAAAATGCAACAATTATAATACTATTTCAATAATAAAAGTAACACTAACTATAACTACAATGGCTAAACTATTAATATTGTTATTATTACAATTTTATATATGTAGATATATCCTAATCGTATGTAGGTATGAACAATTCAACATTTTGGTTTTCTACTTTTTATACCACATTCGAGCAATTAATAAGTAACAAATAGCAATAATGTGTACGTAATGATGATATTGATCTGTTAACCAACATAATTAAGACTTCTCCATCAAATTTTCTTGCTCAAATCTCAATTGTTACATTTCATTCCTTCCTATTGGGAAGCAACAGTTGCTTCTGTCTTTCCTTTCATTATTTTACACGAGTATGGCCATATACATATCTATATATATATATACATATGAAGTTCCACTTCCAATGGGGTTTATTCATTAAACCTTATAAACGAAACAAACAGTCGATTGTCCTTCTATTTTATTTAATTATCTACGAGAATAACTTTTTGCTTGATGTAGTCAATAACTTCAGAGGAAAAAAACTATAGCAGAAGCAGCAGCAGTAGTAAGAATAGCCGAAGTTTTTTTATTATTTGTTTCCCTACAGAAAAAGAGGTTACAAGATACTGAAGAGATGCACCAACAAACTAAAAAAATGAAAATAAAAATCCTTTTTTTTTTTTTTTTGTTCTTTTACCTCTAATGGTCTCTTGGATAAGTAGATGATAGCCACATTGATGATGATCTGTGGATTTGTTTTTTGAATAAAAAGAATAAGAAGAAAAACCCTTTTCAGCTTTTCTTTCATTTCTAACTTGAAGTTAAACTTTTCCTTTCATGTGGCTCCTACTCCAAGAAAATCAATAAATGGTGGTGAAATAGTCTCAAAATGGTTCTCTGCAGCTGCCACTGATGATGTAGTAGGTGAAAGTTCATTGACAGATGAAACTTGAGGATTTGTTGTTGTTGTCGATGCTGTGGAATCTGATGAGAAATAATAAGGATTTTGATAGTCTGATGACTGTTGCATTGCCATTATATATGATGATGGGTGGTAGTGTTGTTGATGATGCTGCTGCTGCTGTTGATAGAAACCAGAAATGTGGGGTTCATTACTTGGCCTATCCCAAGATCTGGTGCAGCGACTGAACATGCCCATCATGTCATTGCTCTTGGGACCTGAAAACATAAGAAAAGAGAAAAAAAAGTTAAACAAGTTATCATATAAGAAGCTTGTTAGAAACAACTATGGCGTTACATGGAATTTATTGAAGCAACACAAAAGTGTAAAGGCAAAAAGAAGGCAAAGAGTTGTCTCAGTTAATGAAGCAGTTGACTGCTCATCGTATATGATCAACAACTTGGTTCACTTCAAAAGCGAGCTAGTTTTTTTCTGTTTTTCGTATAAAGAAACCAATGAGGAATCAGCACTGAGACCCAACAACAACAACAACAAGATTGCTGAATGAGAGGAAAAGGGATCAGGAGTTATGAACATATATATATACACACCAGGAAAGAAATCATAAGGTGCCTGCTGCGCACAAAACCCAGTAAGAGGAGCATGATTGTTTGAGATTACTTCACCCGCAACTCCACTGCTGCCGCCACCATTATTGATTAAGGTTGCAATTGGGTAAGGAGCTAAGTTCGTCAGCCCTCCATCATTGGGGATATTGAGACAGTATGGTAGTGGTGGCGTTGGTGGTTCTGCACTTGGACTTGGATCTCCACAGACAAAGCTTGAAGTTTCATGATCAGGTCTTCTATAGATAGATTGACTTAGCTTTCTTCTCCTATAAGCACTAGATTGTTCTCTATATTTTCTAGCCATTATAACATGCCAATGATTCTTGACTGCATTATCAGTTCTTCCAGGGAAAAGCCTAGCTATCATTGCCCATTTGTTGCCATAAAGTCTATGAGCTTGCATTAGCCTCTCTTCTTCTTCTTCAGTGAAAGCTCTTCTATTTATTCTTGGATCCAACTGGTTAAACCATCTCAATCTACAGCTTTTACCTTCAATATATAATCCAACGTTCAACATGGTAATAATATAACCATCATAATAATAGCAACCACTGTAAAATTCCCCAACAAGAGAAAAAAAAAGGAAAGACACAAGAAAATGGAACAAAGTTGCATTTATTTTACCTGATCTCCCTTCTAACTTCTCAGCTATAAGGTTCCAGTTTTGAGGACCATAAAGAGCGACAAGTTCTTTAAGTTTGGTATCTTCAGCAGGTCTCCAGTGTCCCCTTGCACAGAGCTTTGATTGCCCACTGCTGCTATCAGTTTCTTTTCCACTATTACTGTTCATGGTTTCATTATTAGGGTTCTCATCTTCATGATCATTCGAGTAATTTGTATTGTTGTGATTTATAGTCTCATTGTTCTCTGCAAACCCGTCACTACAATCATCAGAACCCTTACCCTCCAGAACAACACCATTTCCATGATCACTGCTTCTCATAAAAGGAAGGCTACCCCAAGTGGAGGTGGCATCTCTCGCAAACTGTGTTCTCAGTCCATAGTTGTTCGGACTAAGAGATAGTGAACCAATGTCTGCAAAAACCATCCCAGCTGCAGAA
This sequence comes from Mallotus nudiflorus, assembly GCA_947683625.1. Taxonomy (NCBI): domain Eukaryota; kingdom Viridiplantae; phylum Streptophyta; class Magnoliopsida; order Malpighiales; family Euphorbiaceae; genus Mallotus; species Mallotus nudiflorus. The sequence continues at coordinate 188,094 of CANTUR010000554.1, forward strand.
AATGAAGAACAAGAAGATGGTGACGACGACGATGAAGGAGAAGAGGTGTTGAAACAAGCAGTAGAAGCGATAAGGCCATTTGGGTTGCTGTCTAATGTTGCAATATAAGTAACACACCTGTTACTGTTAGCCATGACTTCATTTCATTTTCTTCTTCTGACAGATGCTGTTATACAACTGTTACAAGGTCATATACTCTCTGCAACTTCAAAAAGATTAAAAAAGAAGCAAAAGCTTTGACAGATCAAGATATATATTGAGCTATAAAGATGGAGACTAAAAAAAAAATCTTGCGGTGGGAATAGAAACTTGAAACAAACAAAAGCAAAATCTGATACACTTCTTAAACAGAGACCTACGCTCATGAGAGAGGCCCAACAAAAAAATAAAAAAAAAACAGTAATAGAAACAATCCAATATAGGCTTAGATATAGAGGAAAGACTGAAGAAGAGGAGAGCTCATTCAAAGTAGCAGCTAACCACACTCACTGACCACCCTGACCCTTTCTTCCTATATACAACAAAGAAAATTGTTATTAGTTTCGACTGGCTTTATTTGATTAATAAAAGTCGCAAAAAAAAAATTTTTAAATACATATATTATTTACTTTAAATTTTCAGGCTTATTTCCAACGTTTTTCTTTTTTTAAGAAAGGCACAAAAATGACCCCAAAATATAAGCAAAATCTCACATGAACTTTTAGTTTTTTTTTTTTTTAACACAAATGTGGCTCTCATCTTTGTATAATCTAATTTTTATTTTTATTTTCTCATCAAACGATGTTCCACAGGCCTTTGCTTTATCAATTTGTTTGCGCAATAAGTGAGTCCTATTAAAAATTTTTAAAAATGGAGAAAAAACACCACTCCCTCGTGCCCTTCCAATTCTTCTTCCCCAAATTGAAAATCTACATTTACAGTCACCGAATTAACTATTCTTCCTCTAATTCTTTTTTGTTTTTCAACTCCATTCGAGGGCCATTCCTTTTTCACTAAACATTTGCATGTTAGAAAAAGTATGAATTTGATATCTAAACTTCTCTTTTTTTTTTTCTATTTGTATGTGTAATTTTTTCTTTACAATTTACTATTCAAAAATTTGAAAAAAAAAATATCAAATTAGTGTCTCTGATAGATTTAATGTTAATTGTATGCTGAGTCAAATAAAATGAGCCCATTTTTTCTCAATCATATTATAGACATCCAATCTGATTGGTTTATGAATCGAGAGAGGACCGCTGTGTTTAGTTTGATCAGCCCACACCAGATTCTAATGATGAGAATGCGAAATTTAAATACAAATACAAAGTCCAAATCTTTGATTGGAAATGGACTTGAGAGCCCAGGGACCCAAAACTTAGCCTAAATAGTTCAAACCTAAACAAAATCACCTCGGCCCATTTGGCCCAACTTAGGGCTAGACTAGAGAGGTGTCGCCTTTATGCCATAAGGCGATCGCCTCTCTGGTAGTTACTATAGAGGCGATCGCCTCATCGTAGTGGCGCCACTTCTGTGGCAAACCACTTGCAACAACATTTAATGTAGTTGCAACCATGGTGGTCAAGTGGAGTGAGCCTCATACCCTCTGGACTTAATTTTGCGTAAGGAAAAGATTTTTAGGGGAAGAAAAAGGCTATTAAGGCTCATGATGGTCTAGGAACCTAGGGACATGGGTGAGAGTTGAGATAAAAATGGAGAAAGAAAAAAAAAAGAAAATGAGAGGTTGTTAACCATTAGCCAAATTTAGCAAAAAAAAAAAAGAACTAGGAATAAGAAGGGGAGGCACTGAAACCAAAAAGGGGCATTATTTAGAAGAAAAGGAGAGACTTAAGCTCAAGAGTCCATTTCCTTGAGAAGAAAAAGGTAAAAGAAGCTTGTCCTCAAGTGTAGCTCATATCCAAGTAGAGTTCAACATCCAAAACAATTTATAAAGGCCAACTACTTTGTTAAAAGTTCATATTTAAGTAAATCCTATTTATCTGCTTACCATTTTGATGTTAGACTTGCGTATGACTTAGTTTATTTGTTTATTTAGTGTATGTTTTGAGTTTAAGCTACTTGTTATGCCATGTTATTAATATGATCTACTAGCGTATTGAATGTAGTTGTAAAATAGCAAGTTTTTTATTGTTTGTTTGCATGTCATTTGCTTAGAATAGAAGTTTAGCTCTTTTGAGAGTCAGGATGCCTGTTGATTAGGCGACGCCTTTGTGAAAAGGCATCGCCTCTTTGTCATAAAGTGACTGCCTTTTCATAGAGACGATCATCACTCAGACAAGGCGACACCTTTGTCTTAAGATTTTTGTAATATTTATGCATGATTTTGATTTCCAAGTATGTTTAGTCTTATACTTTGTTTATTTGTATATGGTTATCTTTACCATGTCTTCCAAGTTAATATATTAAGTTTTTAACCTATATTTATATGAACTTATTTTATAAATTGGTTTGAATGCTTTCTTTTGAGAGATTTTACATATTTTGGCATTTGCAGGATCCTTAAGATTGATCTCCTTGAATCGTTAAAGGTAAACCCTTAATTAGTTCTTGAGAGGTTTTTATGGGTCTAAGAACTAGTTTAGTCTTGGTTTATTTTTAGTATATTTTTAGTATATTTTTGTTTATTATACTTTTATTTGTGTAACAATGTTGTAATCGTAAATTCCTCCCCCCCTTTGAATTTCAATGAATTGTTTTAATTTATTATTTTGATAAATTTCTGGACTTTAAGGTATGAAATTGAGCTAATGTGCAAACTTAGACTTAAGTATAAAATTGAATAATTGATTGAAAGCAATTCTAAATTGCATGTAAATAAATTAATAATCGAATAATTATAGATAATAAAATACAAAACACAAACAGAGGTTAATTGCACGATCGGGTGGGCATTCAAAAGCTTATACCTAGTTTCCAAACTCATTATCTGATGACAACTTCTGGAAACCTTTATAAGATCTAGTTGTTGTACAGTGTATCCCGACTTTTATCCGGGTGGCAACTCCATCTCTATTTAGGCTTCAAAGACCTAACATGTATTTTCTAGTAGGTCTTGAGCCCACATAGTATCATGGTCGCCAACACTTTATCGTGGTCATCAACACTTATGTACACACTAAAACCCACCTACAACACATATACCACGTCAACCACCATTTAAGTAGGTTATTAAAGTTTACAAAATTATACTAAATCATTTGCAAAATTGGGATTAAGGTTTCATTAAAAATAAAAAGAAGAAGAAAACGAACATGGAAATATTCATGATTGGTAGTGTAACAATGACCATTATCTGCCTGGTTGCCATGCTTAAAACCTTTATCTACTTCATATAGTGATCATAATTTTCAGTATCAAATATAAAGTGCATTCATAAAGAAATGCTTTGAAAATATTTATCTCTCATCTAACCTTTTGTTTCATGTCGACGCATTGAATTGGATTATCATTTTATTAGGGAACCAATGGTGTTATTTCTATTCGCTTCTTCTCTACTGACAATCTTATTACCAACCTTTATCGATGGCTCACATTACTTCTCTTTATGCTAAGCTTCCACTCTAATTGACCAAGGGCTTACAAGGGAAGGGGGGTGTTACTTAGTCTTAGCTGTCCCAATAATCATACACCGAGAGTAAATATACTGATTACTACTATTGTTGCATACATCATCCTTATCACCCTAGTTTGTTTAGATTATTTTTTTTTTCAAACAACAAATGAATATATATATTAGAGAAGCATAGAACAGTTAATTAGGCAAGCTCATATGTAAAGGCCAGAAAAGAAGGCTGTTATAGTTTAGTGGGCCAATTTTGACACTATGCCCAAAAGCAAATCCTAGGGTTGTAACCCTAATCGATTGAGAAGGAAAGGAAAATAGCCAAATGACTGTAGCAGCGCCAACAACTTAATGTTGCACATCTACAATCCAAACTAACTTGAGCTTTTAGTGTCGTGAACTAAATGAGATGATTATGTCCAAACCTTAGAGCATTTATAAGCAATGCAGAGAGATAAAGAACATCCTCTGAAATGAGCCAATTAATCTTTGGGGATAGTGATTACCTTCCTTCATAGCAGTCATATAAAGCCTTTGATATTAAGGCGAGTTGAGATCCAATTGAGAAGAAGCACTAATGGTGGTTAAAGCAACAACTACATAATGCTTCTCAAGAATCCTAGCAAAGCAAAGCATGTCTAGCCATCTTTTGCACCAAAAGCTATGGAAATTGAGGGCGGCGGAGAAGCCTAACCATTTGCACTAAAGGCTATCAAAAACCATACTATGAAACAAATATAAACACATAAATATAAGCATCATATTAATTAAAGGAAACAAAAAACACAAAAAGAAAGAAAAAGATAGTAACTGGTTAAAAACCAATATCCATCCCCTGTAAATACACTATTAGGAAGATATGTGAACAATAGCTATGGAGGAAACATATAAGAAGTATCGAGCGCTAAATGATTGTTTATTTTGTTTATGTATAGTAATCTTTCAAACTTGTAATTGTTATATTAATACTTATCATTCAAAACTAAATGAAATACAATTACTTATTTTAAATTCATTACAATTTTAATACCTTTATTAGAAGGTTGTGTGAAAATAGAAATTTCATAGCTACGTTTTACGAGCTTCAATCATACCAAATTATAAGTATAAGTAGCAAGTTTCAGGTGATATTCCTAAAAATATGTTTTTAGTTTAGAAAAAAAGAAGTTAAAATGAAAAATGAAGTAGTTTTTTCTCTTGATTTTTTAAATTTTTTCTAGGATCCACTTATAAGTGCAAATTAATGAAAAAATAATGGACTGACCATTTAATAACGGTTCAGAAATTAGATTATAGAAAAATGAGGGTCATATTTACCTTAAAAAACATTAAAATGTTTATATGAGATTTTGAAAAAATTTTAGGATCATTTTTGTACTTTTTCTTTTTTTTTTTTAATTATTTAGATTGTAGAGATAGAAGTATAGAAGATTAAAACCAAAAGAAAATATTTGCTTTATTAGCTTGTAGTTTCATTGAATCATAGTTTTCATATATAATGGGTGACATTAAAACACACAAAGAGAGACACGTGTGAAGAACAAGGCGTGTAATAGTAAAAAAACTGTTGAAGGTTCTTAGCCTGTCTCTCTCAAAATTGACAAGAAAGAGTAAAATGTTGAAGCAATGCTATGTTGAGCTTGTACAGGGCGTAGACACCTTTCTTTTCAATGGGACAGATAATTAAAAATTAAAAGAAATCAGAACTTGACATAACAGCATCCTGTCAATGCACCAGTAAATAACCTAGCCCACCTCCCCTTCTCCTGTTACCCAACTCAAACCCCACACTCCTCTTCCTTCGCTCTCAATCCCCATCACTCCCCCCCATTTTTGCTTTTTTTTTTTTTAATAAACTTTGATTTTTTAACCTGGGTTTCAGGTTAACCACCTGAAGTTGACCCTACAAAATTCAATTACTTCGATATATATTTATCATATATGTGTGTATGTGAATGCATCACTGTATTCATGTCACTTTTCTTTTCTTTCACAAACTAATTAATATAACAGTCCAAAATGAAAAAGGTCATTGCTTTTAACGTCATCTTTACTAAAATCCCAATTCATCTCACTCTGTCTCTTTCATGGAGGATAGTCTCGTAGATGACCAGCAAATCTTGTGTTTATGCATGCAAGATTTTTTTAAAAAAACCAACTTATGTACTTCTATTTATTGTTATACATACGCATGTGGTCCTTCCTAGATAGCACTATCATATGCTAAACTTAATTTGCTTAATGCTTAAATCGTATGGTTAAGATTTTTTCTGTTACAGTTACGAAATGCTCTCATATTATATTAAAATTTCATCATTAACTCGCTGGGTGGAGTTCTCCATCACTGCAGGAATGAGCAAACCATTTGACTTAATCCCATGTAGAACTCAGTCAAAGATTAGGCATCCTTCATAAGGTTAATTGTGCCTGAGGCCCTGATGTAAGTTGCAGAGCCTGAGAAAAGTGTTTTTTTTTTTTTGAACTGTGACTGAGAAGAAGTTTGATTAAAGACACGATGATAAGTCAAGATCATACAGTTGTCCAAGGGAGTGTCTATTTAGATATATTTATGTCTGCACATTCTACATAATAAAACCCAATTAGACCAGTTAAAAGCAGGAGCACATTTCCATGTAAGGAATGTCCTTTTATACTGCACGTTCCCCATCTCCAAAAACTTTAACCCAAAAACTTACAAAAATAGGAACACCAAAATCCAAATGCACATATCTAGTGGTCACCACGGTTTGATCGGGCTGGTTCAACTAAATTGGAACTGGCCTCTTCCTCGGTCTAGGAGCGGTTTCAGTTCAGCAAGTTCTTATTTGAGCAGTTCAGGATTCGATTTGGCCAGTTTGATGATTAATTTTTTTATTTTGAAAATTTTTTCAATTTGGAACTAGAATTAGCGAGTTCAAGACCAGAATTGCTGATTCCAATTTCATAAAAAGAGAAATTTATTGTAAGTTTCTCCTAATGGAGTTACATGTTAGAAAAGTTATTAAAAAAGGAAGAGGTAAAAAATATAAATATCAAATTTCGGTGCCTATCAAAGTTGAAGTAGTTTTTTTTTTTTTACTCATCTTAATGCCTATATAAAGGTATTCTAATAGAGAAGGAAAATACAAGTTATAGGCAAAACATAAGTAGAAGAAAGTTGAGTGAGGCGTGTGCCTGTGATCGTCAAAATAATTTTTTGCTTTGATAAATATGAGAGAATTTTAATGGTTTGAAAATTTTTTTTCAATAAGTGAGTCACAAAATAATGAAAAAATTATTTTGGGATGTGGAAAACACTTTAAATGCCACTATTTTAATAAGAATTCTTTTATTGTATGTCTTTTGTGTTGATTTAGGAAAAATTTTCTTTTATACCTATTATTTTTATAGTAGAAGAATTATTCAGATTTTAACTCATGAACATAGCTCAATACTAAGGGTGAACCATGTTAAAATATTAGTATTATTTTTATTATTTATACTGTAGGTTTTACCGTCTATTTTATTTACTCGTTGACAAGCTTAATCGTTTTTATTTATTTATTTGTTTGATTATTTTCACGGTAATTTTATTTTATCTCTATGAATATTATTCCGTTGTGCCAACTTTGTTAATTTTCCCAACAAGTGGTATCAAAGTTGTTGGTTATTGTTCTGGAGGTATTATTAAATATTGTAACGATGGAAGCTGAAATTAGTAAGATGGTCAATTTAAATGACACGAATTACCACATATGGAGAAACAAGATAAAGGATCTCCTATTTGTGATGAAGATGCATCTACTGATTTTTGCTACAACAAAACTCAAGGTCAAGATAAATGAGGAATGGGCAATTGAGCATGAGCAAGTGTGTGGCTATATGTGACAATTTGTTGAAGAAAATATGTACAACCACATTTGCAATGAAACTCATGCATGGATGTTGTAGAACAAACTTAAGGAGCTGTACGCTTCAAAGACCAATAATAAAAAATTATTTTATCTGACAAAATTAATACAAATAAAATATCGGGAAGACTCTTTTGTCACTAATCACTTGAATGAAATGCAAGAGATCATTGATCAATTGTTAGGCATGGGCATAAAATTTAATAATGAAATTCTTGATCTTATTGTGCTGGCTTCTCTGCTAGAATCATGTGAGACTTTAAAGATTTCACTTACAAACTCTATACCAAATGGTGTAGTGAATATGAAATTTGTCAAAAGCGATATTATGAATGAAGAGATGAGATGCAAACCAAAGGGTGCCTCTTCAACACCGTCAGATATCCTTGTTATAAATTACAAAAGGACAAGTAAGACTTAAAGCTCAAAGCAAAGAGATAAAAGCAGAGAAAAGTCAAATAAGTATGCAAATATTAAATATCATTACTGCAAAAAAAAAAGGTCACATCAAGTTTTGTCGAAAGTTTGAGGATAAAAATAAAGGCAAAGATATGAGAAAAGATAACAATAGTGATGATGATGGAGCAAATCTTCTTAGAGAATTTAATGTCCTTTTTTATGATGATACTATTAACATTAACATTACCCATGAGACTAGTTGGGTAATTGACAGTGGTGCTTCCATTTATGTTGCATCTTAAAGAGAATTTTTCTCATTCTATACTCCAAAAGATTCTAGATTTGTGAAGATGGAAAATGATAATCAAACAAGAGTTGCTAGTGAAGGAGATGTGTGTTTGGATACTACAAATGGCACAAGACTAGTCTTGAAGAATTTCAAGCATGTTTTAGATATTCGCTTGAATTTGATCCAACAGGCAAGCTTGATAATGAAGGTTTCTGCTTGAATTTGATCCAACAGGCAAGCTTGATAATGAAGGTTTCTGCAACACCATCTATAATGACCAATGGAAACTCACTAAAGGCTCCCTGGTGGTAGTTAGTGGCAAAAAGCACTCAACACTATATTTTATGCATGTAAATCTCTCTAAAGATATGGTGAATGTTATGGAGAAAGATAGTATAATTGAGTTATGACATAGAATACTCAACTACATGAATGAGAAAGGGATGCCAGTGCTGGCTAAGAAAATGTGTTTTTTAGAGTAAATCTTATGCATCTAGAGAAATTGTCGATTGTCTTATAGGAAAGTAAAACAAGGTTGCTTTCAAGAGTTCTCCCCTTTAAAAAATAAAGAATGTGCTAGATTTAATTCATTCAGACTTATGTGGGCCAACATTAAAGTCATTTAGTGATTGTTAGTACTTTATGACTTTTATTGATGGTCATTCTCGGAAGATGTAGGCATACACCTTGAAGTTAAAATATCAGGTGCTAAATGTCTTCAAGGAATTTCACACACTGGTGGAGAGACAAACTAGCAAGAAACTGAAGTGCATTCGAACAAACAACGACAGAAAGTATTTTAGAACATTTGATGCTTATTGCAATGAGCATGGTATTCAATATCAAATGACACCTTCAAAGACATTGTAATTGAATGGTTTAGCTGATAAGATGAACAGGACTTTGATGGAGAGATTCATATCTCTACTCTCATAATTAAAGTTATCTAAGATATTTTGGGGTGAAGTTCTACTTATAGCAGTGCATGTATTGAACCTTTCACCATATGTTCCTATATAGTCTAACACTCTAGAGAAGGTGTGGTCAAGAAAAGATGTTTTCTATGGTCATTTATGGCTTTTTGGATGCAAAGCCTTTGTGCATATTTTTAAGGTTAAGAGGTTCAAACTTGATGTCAAGACACGACAGTGTGTTTTTATTGGCTATAGTCAAGATCAACTTGGCTATAGATTTTATGATTCAGTCCAGAAGAAACTTGTCAAAAGTCATGATGTTGTATTTATTGAAAATAAGACAATTAAGGATATTGCAAAAGTTGAGAAAAACATTCCCAACTTTGATTATGGTTCAAATTTGAAGCTAGTTCCTCTAATAACTGTGCCAAAAGAAGTTAGAGATGAAAATGAAGCTATTCCACCAGATGTAGGCAATGAAGATGCTCCCATTAAGAGTCCATCTAAAAATGATAATGATGGTGTTCATAATCAACCACTAGCAAATAAGGTCTCTCCAGTGCCACTAAGGAGATTTGATAGAATCAGACAACCTTCTAACAGATATCCTAGAGACCAATTTATGTTACTAACTGATGGGGGAGAGCCAAAAAGCTTTCAAGAAGCTATGAATGATGAATATAAACAGAAATGGTATGAAGCCATATAAGGCGAGATGAAGTCTTTGCATAAGAATAAGAAGTTTGAGCTGGTGAAGTTTCCTAAAGGCAAGAGAGCCTTAAAGAATAAGTGGGTGTTCAGGATCAATAATAAAGAACACAGTCTCTAGCCACGATTCAAAGTTAGATTGGTTGTAAAAGGATTCAACCAAAGAAAGGGTATTGACTTTAATGAGATTTTTTCTCCAGTCATGAAGATGATATCCATCCATATTGTGCTGGGTTTAGTAGTAAGTTTTGATCTGTAGATCGAGCAAATGGAAGTTAAAACTGCCTTCCGTCATGGTGATTTGGAAGAATAAATATTCATAGAGTAATTAGAGGGTTTTAAAGAAAAGGGAAGAAAAGACTATGCTTGCAAATTGAAGAAAAGATTATACAACTTGAAATAAGCATCGAGACAATGGTATAAGAAGTTTAAGTCAATTATGGAGGAGCAAGACTATAAGAAAAATACTTCAGACCATTATGTATTTGTTCAAAAATTCTCTGACGATGACTTTATTGTGTTGTTGCTCTATATGGATGACATGTTGATTGTTAGTCAGAATGTTTTCGAAATCAATAGCTTGAAGAAAGCAGTTGAGTAAGTTTTTTGTTATGAAAGACTTAGGACTAGCAAAGTAGATTCTTGGCATGAACATTATTAGAGAAATAGGCATCAAGAAATTATGGTTGTCACAAGAGAAATAATATTGAGAAGGTCCTTCAGAGGTTCAACATGTACAATGCTAAAGTGGTCAGTTGTCCTCTTGTTAATCACTTTAGATTGACTTCTCAGCAAAACTCTTCCACTGATAAAGAGAAGGAAGAGATGGATAGAGTTTCATATATTTTAACAGTTGGTAGTTTAATGTATGTCATGGTGTATACATAACTAGATATTGCACACTCAGTTGGAATTGTGAATCAGTTCCGTACAAATCCTAGAAAGGAACATTGGGCTGTAGTGGAATGAATTTTCAAGTATCTTTGTGGAACATCAAAAATATGCTTATGGTTTGAAAATGCCAAGCCTATGTTAGTAGGATACATAGATGAAAACATGACAGGTGATGTTGACTCGAGAAAGTCAATCTTTGTTACTTGATTACTTTTGCAAGGGGAGTTGTGTCATGGCAGTCAAAATTATAAAAATGTATTGTTTTGTCTACCATTGAAGCAGAGTTTCAATGGTAGAGTTTCATATATTTCAACAGTTGGTAGTTTAATGTATGTCATGGTGTATACATGACTAGATATTGCACACTCAGTTGGAATTTGTTATAGATGAAAAAGTTCTTAAATGAATTCGGCTTTCGATAAGACACATACAAGCTATTTTGTGATAGTCAGAGTGTTATCCACCTTAGTAAGAATTCCTCATTTCATTCAAGGTTAATACACATTGATGTGAGATATTACTGGATAAGGGATATATTGGAGAATAAGCTATTATAGCTTGAAAAGATCCATACGGATCAAAATGGATAAGATATGTTAACAAAGACTTTACCAAAAGAGAAGTTTGAATTCTGTCGATTAGCTGACAAAATAGTGATGATTTTCACGTAGTTGGGAAGGGGAGAATTATTGTGGGTCTCTCCTAGTGGTGCCACATATTAGAAAAGTTTTTTTTTTTTAAAAAAAAGGTAAAAAATATAGGCACCAAATTTCAGTGCCTACCAAAGTTGAAGTATGTTTATTTTTATTTATTCATCTTAATGCCTATATAAAGGCATTTGAATATAGAAGGAAAATACATGTCATAGGCAAAACACAAGTAGAAGAAAGTTGAGTGAGGTGTTTGTTTGTGGTAGCCAAAGCAATTTTTTACTTTGATGAGTGCAAAAGAGTTTTAAAGGCTTAAGAATTTTTTCTCAATAAATGAGTGAAAAAATAGTGAGGAAATTGTCATTTTTATTATTTATACAATATATTTTACAATTTATTTTATTCACACATTGATTGATTTAATCATTTCTATTTATTTATTTGTTTGATTATTTCTACAGTAATTTTATTTTATTTCTGTGAACATTATTCCACTGTATTAACTCTATACTTCTTCATTTCCAATTAAACTCTTGATGTTTCAACATGATATTATAAGAGTTTACTAAAACACATACAATACAATAATACTATACGTTATTTAATAAAATCATGATAATTTTATTAGACACTGAATAATATATATACTATACATAATTCTAAATTTACGATATACTATCTAAAATTAGAGATGAAACACTACAAAAATTTTACATCTATTCACAACACATTTTTTTTTTATTTTTTTGAAAATTTAATAACTTAAAACATAGTAAAAGTTTTACACCCTTCAATAGTTCTTGACCTGAGAATAGTCATGAATACTGAATTTAATTTGCTTTATAATTTTTATTATTATTGTCGTCGTTGGTGGGGGCGGTGGTCTACAGTTATCTCATCTATCGAGTATAAAATTAAAAAATCAATGACGGATGTATCATTTATTATAGGTTACAGTGTTAACAGGAATGTACTATATATGCTTTGAAAGAACTGCCGGGCATATACACTCAGCTTCAGTCAAAAAATTTGAAATTAAGCCTCACTTTCTATGGGAAACACACCAAACTAAAAGACCCTTAAGTAATTGAAGACCTCACCATTTTCAAGTCACTTCCAACCTCTTTTCAGGGTCCCATACCAAAGAAAGCATGTTTCTATGTCATTCACTTCACTCCAGCTTCTTCTTCTTCTTCCTCCCCTCCTGACTCTTCTTTTAACCGTTTTGTTGCTCCATTTCTCGCTCTGTGCTTTGATCTATTCAATTTTCATTAATTGCTGTGCTGCGTACAATTTTTATATGCATGTGAACTTGGTTAGGAGATAGGATCAATTGGGCTGTTTTAATGTCATCGTGACCTAAACCCAGACGCCTCAGACATTGTGAACTTGCAAACAAAACATCATCATCATCATTATTCTCTACTAGCTGCTTTAGTCTGTAAATTTAATTAGTTAATCTATACATATAATTCGCTCATACATGAGAATTTTAATTTGTAATTTTATAAGTTTCGCACGATCCCATAAAAATAAGTCCATTACTGCTAAATTAATTAAATAAGGTAAATTTAAGTGTTAATAGAATATACAGTAAAAAAAAATATAAATTATATTAAAAAAAAATACTTTTTACTTTTACAAATTAACAACGATAGAATTCTAAACATGCATTCCATAATACTTAATTATTGACTATTAATAAATAAATTTTAAATGCACACGTTGCCATCTATGTACGAGCAGGATTAATTTAACCCATTAACCTTTTGTTGCCAATAATTAAGGTGTAAGTAGTTCATTAAAGATAGATAACACAAAAAATAATATGTTATTTCTAGATAGCTTAAGAAGGCTGTTGGTACTAACTACTAACTTATGAGCAGGATTAAACTTCTGATGACACTAATTAAGGTATAGGTAGTTCATTGAAGATTAAATAACACAAAAAAATGATTTGTAGTAATTTCTAGCTAGCTTAAGAAGGTTGTTTGTACTAATTGCTCATTAATTATAACTCTGTTTCTCTGTCCAGTTATGCAATCCCCATTAATTATTGGCCAAAAAAAGATCCCCATTAATTAAGTATGACGATTAAGAGATGAAAGTTTCCAAAAGATTATTGATGAATTCATTTAGAGTTAAGACAATAATGCATCGGGTCTTTATTCTGATAGGATAGGCTGCTAAGTTGTAATCAATGGACCGTCGTGTATAGGCATAGATAGATATACATATTTATTTGCAGACATTTTCAGAGAAAAGACAATAACTCACTTGGTCTCTAACTTTTCAGACACCAAAAATAACTACAGTAGGAAAACGCGTGTGCTGGGATTGACAGGTGAAAAGAAAAGAAAAACAAAATTGTATATATACACCATTAAGAGAATATATTTGCTATCATCATCCATATCTTATATACTATAAAACATTTGCTCTTAAAAAATTTCATATAAAATCTGTGTGCTTTCCTGTTTTCTTGGTTCTTTCTTCAATTCTGCCTCCTTTCTGTTCCAACGTGTGCACTTCTTCTTTGCACGTGTGAAACCGGGCTTTTTTTGTCATAACTTCAGTTGTTTGCGTATATATTTTTGCATGGATGGATGGACCGACCGACCCCTTGATCTCTCTATCTTTCTTCAATTATTTGATTATCCGACTACTGTCTTATTATTACAACTTAGGATGCTTTCCTCTTCTCTTCTATTGCCTTTTGTTCTTTTTTTTTTTCATTCTCTTACTTGGTTAACTTGTTATTGCATATCTATTTCGAGTTTTATGTATAGAAAAATAGATGTTGAACAAATTTTATCAAAAAAAAGAAAAGAAAAGGGAATTTAGTTCTGGAAAAGAACAAGATTGCCATCTATTTCTGCAGTACTAAAGACCCAACCAAACCTGCAGCTGGCTATTTGGAATTTATATACAAAACTATATAGTTTGGGTTGTTAGTTATATATCTTTGATACCTAGACAAATCACCCGTACAATAATTAAATTTGGTTAACAATAAGTGGATGAGACAAGGGTTTGTTAATTTAGTGCACTCCATTCAATAATAACATATTATCATAATTAGTTGCTAACTAGCTAGCCAACTTAAGATATTATTAAAGCTACTTATCACTCTTTATGTTTACCAAAAGCATCCATCTCAACCAAGTCCCATTTAGAATATTGTTAACATGACATTTGAAATAGTTACAAATTGAAATAAGTGAATTTTTTTTTGTATGAATCATCAGTGTCTAGAATTTATTAAATTTTGATTAATTCAGTTTCGATTCATGCAAAATCATAAGAATAACAATTGTCTTTTAATAACTAATTTAATGTAACTATATATACAAACTCGAATTCGAGATTTCACTTAAATAAAAATAACTTTTACAAAAAATTTAATAATATTCAGGGAACCCAACTTGATTTCCACATATATAAAATAAGTTTTTTTTTTGGTGGGGCCTAAATCCAAACTTGATGACAATTGCATGAATGCAAGAATTTGTAAAGTTTTTTTTAATCGACTATTAGAGAGGGCTGACTTCGTGATTAAATTAAATCAACTTTAAATGGATAATTTTAAACTCTTTTTTTTCCTTAAGAGAAAGGCACCTAAAAATTGAATTTATGAGCTAAAGTCATAAGTTCATCCCCTGTTACCAATGGGTCAAAAATTCATAAAGTTGAGCATACATATATAGGTAATAGGTCAAATTAAAAGGGAATGGTGAATGGACAGGATCAAGTAGAGCTGGTTGTCACATGATGATGTGAGACTTAAGATGTGAAAATGCTGCTGAATTACAGAACCAAGAAACAAAAATGTTGGAAGGAAGTGGGTTGATAGCATCCGATGTTTGCGTATGATTGTACAAAAGAGGGTGAGGTTTCTTATCTAACAATAAAATGTGTTCCCTTTCAACACCCAAATCTCATGTGCTTGAGCTGGTTATATACTCACCATGAATCAAGGGAACATGCTTTTGTGATGACCCCTCAGTTCATCAAAGGTATTGAACAAAACTATGCACGCAAAATACTTCGACTTATTATGCTGATGTTTTACACGTAATTGCAGTTAAACATGATCATATTTTAACGATCAATTATAATCGATATATGTGTCACTTCTCTCATATAGTATGTAATTTTTTATTTTGTACATTATATAAAATCTTATCGTATGAGTTTAGTTATTTACGTAAAATTATAAGTGAATGTTTTGTATTAGTTAAAATTCATTGACAGGTTAGCTAAAAAATAATAATAAATTCTCAGTCCGTATGAGTAAAAATATTCTCCAAAGACGTGTATATCAGTGTGTGAGATGGCCCACAAATAAATAGTAGGGCTGATCCTTAAGATTCTGTTGGAGGTGTTCCCTTGGAACCATATGGAAAGGAATGCAAAGGTGGTGCTGCCTCTGTTTGGTATAGGGTACTGCCAGTGCCCCATAACTTGAAAGAAGATGACAAATCTAATAAGCAGTGATAATAGCTATAGGGATTGAGTTGAGTAGAAGATAACAGCATATATATGAAAAATAAAAGTATGATCAGTAGGTACAAAACAAGAAAACATCATATATCTAAATGCATGCTTTTAATTGGGTTGTTTATACATCTCTCTCCACACAAATGTTGGATATCAAGCATGGAAGTCAGTTAACTCTGTCTCAAGCCACAGCAACACCAATATTCAATCCTCTTTTACAACCCCATGCCCATGTGAGATTGTGCCTCTAATCCCTTTGGACCTCTTCTTCGGGGCATGTTTTTTGGAATCCATACATACTTCATCCCACTCTTCAACTCTAAAATTTAAACTACTAGATAAAATTTTAAAAATACTAAACCCTATGCATTTCAAAAATTTAAATTATTAAAATCTAATTGTAAATTTTTTTAACAAATTATACGTTAGGTCTAATGTATATATACATACTAATATTCAAAGTTTATTTAACTCTAATTAAATTAGTTCGACTCAAGTAGGATTATAGTAATAATTTTGTAATAACTAATTTTATATTTCTACATACACTATGATTTAAATATAAAATACTTAGAATATAAAAGTTTTAATAAATAAAATAATATGATGATTTAAATATTAAGAGACCATATAACGTAAAATAATGATGATCCTACATCTTATAATATTTTAAGTAAATATTAAACTACATCACAGTTTAATCATAAAAACTTTTGATAAAGATCTCAGCTCACATTGTGATTGGTGTGAAAATATATTTACCTTACCAAAAAGAATAACTTGTTGTAAATGATTAATAACAATGCAAACGATTAATATTTATTCTTCTGAAAAAATAGACTACAAATGGATGGTACTTTGAAGATAAGGCCGTTGAAGAAGTGATTTAATAGTTCGAGAGGTGTGACATCTTAAGACCCACTTCTTAATGTCGAGGGACAGATATCTGCAATTCCATTAATGCCTCCTTCACCTACGAATTAACTACCCATTTATAAATCACACTTCTGTTTCAAAACATTCAATATGTATACATATGCTGAAGAAAATTAAACAATATATTATTCTTCAACATTTCAATCCAAAAACACATAAATATATTGTAGTTAATTAGTTCGATCTTCTGCATTATTCATTCACTTTGCAGATATAGAACAAAATCATCTAAAATTCTCAGTTGAAATCAAATCAAGCTAAAGTTTATGTACCCAGAAAAAAAAAATTCAAAAGAAAAAATAAAACAATGTTTAGTCTAAAAATTCAAACTTTTAATGAAATCTAAAAATTGGTTTTAGTGTCTTTCTGTACTTTGAACTTTTAAATTTAATTACGGTTATTTTTGGAAAACAAAAAAATTATATATATATATACATCTCTATTTTACCTTTTAAAGATAATAAAAAAAAAGTCAAATAATTGAAGTAATAATAGATTATACAATATAAAACCATTTTTTCTCTTTCTTTTCCCCTTTTTTTTCTTTTTCCCAACAATTCTCTTATGAAAACAAAGTATTAATAACGTTAATAGTTTTAGCATTGCAGTTGCAGAGATATTTAATTACGTGTTAATAATGTTTAATCTAATGCTCAAACGTTTATAATATCAACAAAAATTTCAGTCTCAATCTAATTATGTGTTTGATTAATCATGGATAATGTGCATGATACTGAATTTGTCATGCAAATAGAACATGCATCTTTATTATTATTATTAAAGAGAGGGGCAGGTATAGTCGTACAGCAACAAGAACAACGACAACTACTCCTAACAAATAATGCACAGCTATATGTATATATATATGTGTGTGTGTGTGTGTGTGTGTGAATGTACATGTAATTCTAACCCTAGAAGCGAAAGCTGTCGAATCATGAAGTCAGCACTTAGCTGCAGGAAGCAGAAATGTATAATATATATAGATAGGGTCATCATATAGGTTATTGTGAAGAGAAAACAGGAGAAAGTGACATTAGGGTTTGATCTTATTCTGACTTTTCTGTGTGTAAGAGTTCGATGTCCAAACAAGGGGATACATCTAAAAGCACTTATGATGCCACATATAGATAATAATTAAGTTTGAAGGAGTTTAATATCTGACCAGTTTTTAATAACAATAAATAGTGTAATTCACCATTGCTATTTAGCTAGCTACCTAGCTCCTGATGATAATGATATTATATATATATATATATATATATATATAAGAGGTTCAGAATTCAGAATCCAAAAGGCTTTCTTTATTGCAAGATATCCAGATGACATCAGTACCTATGTGTAAGACAAGGAAGTAGGATTTACTTCATCCCCACTTCTTCTTCTTTTATTTTCCTTTTGTTCAAGAAAAACAAGACAATTTATCTCCGAATTAATTAGACTGTCATATATATATATATATATATTACTATAAATAAACCTAGCATAAATGTTGTTATTTACATCAAATAATGAATAAAATACAATTATTAGAGTTGTATACGTAGATGGTTATATAATGTTATAACATCAAATAATGTTATAATTATTAGAGTTTGAATTCACATCTTCTAGAGATCTGAATTCAAATTTCTCCATTTTCAGTTAATAATGGTTATATATATAATGGGAGAGGAGGGCAGCGAGCAAGCATGTGATATTGGAGTTATGATTGTTTAGTGAAACAGTATTTACAGAGAAGAAGTTAAGTAACTGTAGATGAAGGGTGTGACAGGTGAGGAAGGAAGAAAAAGGACAGGCCCTGGTGTTGATTTTGCAAGAGATTTTCTTACATTCATTAGGGAACAGACATTGCTTTACTAACATACAGGAATTGTCTGCACCACTACTATACTACGCTATGCTATACATGTGTTTTCAATATTTTTTTTTTATTTCAATGTGTTACATACTGTGACCAGATTTGTAACATTTATACTAAGAATTTTATACAAAAATAATAAAATATAACACGTATATATGTATGTTGCACAGTTGATCATTAACGTGCATAATATAAAATTTTCCCATTTATTTAAAGAGATTTTTTTCACTTAATTAGTAAATTTAATACATATTTCAATATTTTATATTTTTGAGTAATTTTATTTATTTGTTGGGATATTACACTTAATAATTAGAACAAAATAAAAGTTTTTCATTTATTTATATATCTGAAATAAAGAAAAGTGAAAAATGGGGACGAAGAGCAAGTTATTGTACCCGTCATCCACGTGCGTAGACCACTATGTGCCTGTTTCATATTAGCAATGCAGGCCCAACGGTTCGTGGCCCTTTCCTTTCCGTACCTTGAAGCCTTCATCATTATTGTTATCGTTTTTTCTTTTCCTTCTGTATACATACAAAGTTCATTATTGATTCTTTGTTGCGATTTGATTCTTAATTTTTTTGGGGACTTTTATTGCGTTTATTAAAATATAATAATTAACAACAAACTATAAACACATAGTTAGCTACATATAGAATACTGTTGATCCTAACCGATAATTGTTAGATCAATATGTAAAAATATTAATTAGTTATTGAAAGATTTATATTATTTTTATAATTTTTTTCAAATAAAATAAAATTAATTAGAATTAATAGATTTTTAATAGCAATGTCATAGATTAAAAAAATATTATTAAAATTGAAAAATTATAAAAAATGTCATAGGGTTTTTTTTTTTAAATTGAAATGAGTAGCTTTATTGAATATCAGCAGACAAAAATAAAACAATAAAATCAAGGGATAATCCACCCAGATATGAGCATCAGGCAAAGAAACAGAAGCACGAGCAAGAATGTGTGCTATTTGATTTGCTGATCTCCTTACATGAGAGACAGACACAATGCTTATCTCTTTAATTTATACTTTTGCTATCCTCTATAACTAAACCAAAAATAGACGAGTCTATCACTAAGCTGTTAACAGACTGGACTATAAAGAGGGCATCTACTTATACGTTTACTTGCTGCAGCCCCATTGACTTAATCCAGAAAAAAGCTTCCTGAAGGCTGATAGCTTCTGCAAGCCAAGCACAAGCTGATCAAAGATCGCCGCATCAACATTGCATTTAAACCAGCCCGTAAGAGGTTTGCGCCAGCAAATTGAGGTTGTCTCAGAATAAGAAATCAGCGAAGAAACAAAGCTGCGAGCACCTAGCCATTGATTCAACAAAGTTATAACACCTGCCATAACTTGACGTGGTTGCTTCCTGCGATTATTCCAAACTATGGCATTCCTATTAAGCCACAGACCCCAAATAGTTACAACAACAGTTCCCCCATCCTCCTTATTACACCGAGTTAGCAACTCACTCAACCAAAGGAAAAATTCATTAGAAATACCTCTGTAGAAACCGATTAGAGACAAAGACTAGCATTCTCGCACAATTGGACACTCCACAAACAAATGGAACACATATTCATTTACGCCTTGGCAGACCCTACAAAACTTCGAAACTTGGACTTGATGCTTAATAAGTTTATTAGCAGAAGGCAAGCATCCAAAACTAGCTCTCCACACCATTGACTTTATCTTAGGAGGAACTTTCAAATCCCAAAGCTTCTTCCATAAGACTCTTAATGAATTCAAAGATCCTAAATTATCATTACCAGATAGACAACGATACCCACTCCTAACAGAATACATGCCTTTCTTGTCCCACCACCAGAACCAATAATCAAAATTACCTTTTGTACTAAAAGGGATACTGAGAACAGTCTCAGCTTCTTCAGCATTAAACAAATCTCGCACAACATTTACATCCTAACGAAACTTATTAAGAACCGTCAGAGAATTGACTAAACTGGACTTCACCTCTACACTTATGTCCAATTTAATAAAGGAGTCAAACTCCAAAGGAAGCCATGGATCTTGACCAATAACCAAACTCAACCCGTTACAAATATGCCTCCCTACCTTCAGCAAATCCAAACCTGCAAACACACTCCTCCAAACAAAACTTGGGTTTGAACCTAACGAAGCATCAAGCAAAATACCATTAGGGAAATATCTCACTTTAAATAGACGCCTAATGAGAGAGTCTGAGTTGTTAAGAATTCTCCAACAACGCTTACATAAAAGAGTAATGTTAAACTCATGAATACACCTAAATCCAAGACCACCATCTTCCTTTCTATGACATAGATTCGACCACCTCTTCCAAATAATACCCTTCCCCTCATTTCTTTGCTTTCCCCACCAAAAGGAGTTTAGAATCTTCTCAATGTCATCACAGACGGTAAAAGGAAGTAAGAAAACACTCATGGTATAAGTTGGAACAGATTGAGCAATTGTTTTAATGAGAATCTCCTTACCTGCAGCTTAGACAAGTTTGTTCTTTCAACTGTGAACTCTATTCCAGACCATGTCCTTTACAAAGTCAAAAATTGCCATTTTATTCCTACCAATCAATGATGGCAGCCCAAATACTTTTCGTGGTTCACAGTTTCTGATGTAGCGGAAACCTACTACTTTAAAAGGGATATATGCCGTGATTCACCCACGCATAGTTATCAAATAACTTTCTATAATATGTCGCCTTATTGAGAATGTCAGAAAATAAGTATAAATATTTATTGATTCACATAAGAAATATAAAAAATTAGAAGAAAATATAACTTTCATTATCAATTTAACAAAAAATATCTAATACAACTTCAAAAAAACATATAAATACTATTTAGAAAAAAAATTAAAAAAATAGAGAAAAAAACCAACAAAACATCTAAAAAAACATAAAACTTTCAAATTAAAATTTGAGATTTTTATCGATGAATTTTGAAACTGAAATTGGAGTGCTACAAGATTCTTGTAATGCCCATTATAAAGTTTTAAATTAATTTCAGTTTGATATATTATATATTTTACTATTCAATTGAACCTTCAAGTTAGAGCAATTTAAAAACAGACGATATATTTTGAATTTCTTTCTAAAATCCAAGCTGTCTGGTCTGCATTAGTTTCGAAAACAGCCAAGAGATTACAAACAGCCAATCTCATAGAATTATATGTATTTTTACTAAAAAAAAATAGATGTTTTTTGGAAATTTATCACGTGCCCCGAAACTTGCCCATATAAATGCAGACAAGAAATTAGAAAATTATGAAGCTCTCAAGTGATATAAGATATTGTGCTCAATTATTAAATTACACCAACACTTACACTGCGTAAATAAAGTTAAGCAATTTTTTAGATATGTTGATTTTTCTTTTCCAATCTCCAAAATCTTTTAATATAATGCAAAAGAAATATACATTTGGATCATAAAAATGATAATACCTTACAACCAACAAAGAAGCAAAAGAAAAAATTAATTTATAGAAACAAGCAGAAACAAACTAAGAAATTATCCTCTAATATATTGTCTTTTAAAATTAATTTATGAAGTTGTTGATAAAATAAATTACAACCTTATTTTTCTGTGGTTGCATCTTCATAATTTTTTTAAAAATAAATAAATAAATAAATTGGTAGCTGACTAAATTTTTAAGAGGGTGTAAAGTATCATGGTCCTTGTTAACTAAAGATTCTAAAGGTGCATTACCATTAGGACTTCTTTTGATGTACCCTTACATAAAGGTGCCGTTAATTCTCAATAAAACTTTGTTAAAATTAATCAATGATGCTTGGTCTAGTCGGCGACTCTTGCGGCATCATTTTGAAAATTTGGTTTCAAATTTTTCGACCTCAATTTATAATTGTTAAAAAAAATTACATTTAGATTGAAGCAACCGCAATCCAAAAAAAAAATAAAAGAATAAAGGAACAGTCTTTTTATTTAATCTGAATCCAAGTCAGGTAATTAAGGGGTTGATGTGATGGTGATGTCAATACTGGGCAGAGTATATATACAGGAGATATTATTGGCGTATGAATTCTCTTTATTTGATGGAAAAAAAAAAAAAAAAGTCTCCATCTAAAGAAACAGAGTTAATGTGCAATTTTCAGCTAAACAGACCCCACCTGTACCATTCATGTGTCAATTTGGTTGCTGCCCCCCTTTTCCACGCCACCACCTCTGGAAATTCCCAAAGAGAAAATTAGCATATGAATTAACCATATCATTCAACTGCTGCATCTTCCATGGCAGGTTGGATCTGTTTTAATACGGATTCCATCTTTCAAAATTCAAGAACGTGTAAAAATAGATTTATACACTCTAACAACGACTATAACCAAATGAACAAGACTCCGTTTGGCAAGTTTGTCAGGTCAGACGAATTAAATTTTATGCATAATAGCTTGCTTGTTGAAATTTATCCTTCTGCTAAATTTTTCATGTCAGTTGAATTAAATTTTATGCACAATAAATTTGAGGAGTCTGCTTTGAAAGCGTCCGCCCTGCAACCACCCTGACAAAATGTTTTTATCAAGTTGAGATATCAATTTATAAATTGAAAGTATAAATTAACAAAATGTGTCAAATTCAAGAGTTCAAAGATAGATCATCCCTCCATTTTATTTAATTTCTGCCTTCCCAGTCACCAGTGCTATAAGAAATCACCCATCATTCTCTAATGAATGCTCATGTGCTGTGGCCTCCGTCGCTAAATGTGAAGTCTGTACACCACCTTGTCAAATTCCTACATTACATCAAAATATAAATATACACCAAAGTTTAAAAATAATATAAAAATAATACATGGCAATCCCCTATATCCCCATATCAAGAACTTCAATAGCATCAGCAGCATCAATCAAAAAGTTTCCAACCAAAAAGTTTCCAAATTTTATAGCAAAGCACTAAGAGGATGACGATCAGCAGCCTGTCTTTGATTGATTTTTCCCATGACATAAGAACTGTATTCCAGAAACCATCTAATCACAAAGGAACGAGAACAATGCACAGTTTGCACCTCCAACTGACGAGTGGAGTCAGACAGTTTTGCCAGTTCGGCCCCATGTAGCATTCAACAAAATGAAGGGAAAGAAGGCCTACCAAGTGGTGAATTGATCATCATTTACTTTACTCTGATCATCAAACCCTGCCCAAATATTACTGAAAATAAGACTTGACAATAGAAGATTCTCTTGCAAGAATGGGGGCGATAAAACAGAACAAAATTTTAGGGAAACAATGAGAACAAAGTTTCATGGATGCCAAGATGTGGGTCAATTTTACATATCAGAACAAGACATTCGACAAAGAGTTAATGCATAGTGATTGCTCAGTTAAGCATAAAACCAACAACACAAAAGATAAAATAAGAGACTAGCAAGGACTGCATGTCGACAGAAAATAATAAGAGGCTTTAAACTGCTGCAATAAAGAGGTCCCACCAGCAAAAGGCACAGTGCCCGGGGTAGGCCATTCTTGCATTCATTGAACAGACTGTAAAGCAATTTGAAAATAACAGATGAATACTTGTGCAGAAATGACTTGGTCTTGCATCAATCTTTTTCTCACTTTTCATATTATGTGCAAGAATGCAAGAATTTTTAAAGGAAGTTTCATCAATCAATGAAATTCAGTGTCAATTGATACTTTATGTGATACAACAAATATCTAATCCCATATTTAGCTTTGGACTTGGTTTTCCATGTCCTATTGGTGATGCATCATGCATGTAGCACTATCAAACTGCATAGAGAGACTGAAACATAAGGAATCACAATATAAAACATAGGAAGTAGGTTTTAGCTAGCAGAGCGGTTACCTTAATCATGACCTAACCAATTGACCGTAATCCACATCCAATCTTTTCACCTGACTATTGCTACAGTGTTACATGAGCTGTGTTTTCTTAAGTAGGGATGAGCGCAAACCAAGTATAGCTGAAGTACAAAAATGTGCAAATAATAGACTGGATACTTCATGTTGTTTTAGAGGTCATGCTTGTTCAGAAAAACCAATTGTTATCGTATTTGCTTAAAAAGTGATGTATTTATACTATTTTCATGTCAGTCATAAGAAAAAATGAAGCAGAATTGATGAAACAAAGCTTTAACCAATGCAGCAGCTGCATTACTTCACATCTAGCGTGTCAATAATAAAAGCATGTTTAAAATCATGTGCCAAGGACCAGCTTAACATCAGCATTAAGACGCAACCATGTTAATGATGTCTGCGTAACTTCTCAGTGACATTCCAATCTCTCTAACATACTAAAAATCTTACGCTAGTGAAACAACCCGAACACTTTTCCTTTTCACATATTCTATCCCAATAATGCAAAAAATTCAACAAGATAATCGCTATCGATCTCAGGGCACGTTCCTGCAACTGACACCAAGCCATGCACCTCGATGAAGTAACCAATAGTGACACTGGCCTATAGACAAACAATTATCAAGGCAAATTAATCAGGAGGAAGCAACACATCAAAGACAAATTTAATGTTAACAAAAACAAAAAAACTCTCCAACAACCATGCTTTTCCACACATTCGCATTCATTAGTGATGGATAGGAAGCTCATACGGCAAAGACTATACCCAAGGTAGTTAAAAGCATTAAGCGCATTTGAGGCTATGAGTCTTTGCATTGCCTAAAGTGTAAAGTGCTAAAAAAAGCGCTCGCTTGACTGAAGTAAGACGCATAATACTAAAAGAAGATAATTATAAAATAATAGGATAAAAAATAGGTATTATAACTAACACACACATACGTGAATAAAATGCAATGTTCTAAATGATAAGATGAAACACCAAAAATAATGAAAAACCAATTCTAAAGGTGTTAAAATAAAAAAACCAGCAATTGAAATTTCTTGAGCAAAAAACAAAAACTATAGTTCTAATTTACTCTAGCTTAGAAGTTATCATCAGATTTTTCAAATAAGTCTTCATCACTTCCATTGCCATGGTCAGATTGAAAACCTCTTATATCTTCCTTATATGTATTATCTAGATCAGCCTCAAGGCCTCCAATATCTTGCAAATATACTTGTGAAGATGAAGGCCTTGAAAATATTATAATTAAAAAATAATTTTTAATACCTGATTTGTCTTTTATTGATGAATGCAAAACCCTAGGCTCCACTAAGAAAAGAAAAAGAAATATGAAAAGAAAAGAAATTTGAATAGAATAGAAGTCTTTTGGCTGTTCTTCTTTTGGTTGTAAAAAAAAATCAGACCTAATATATTTCTAATTTTAAACTACTTTTTTTAACCCTTTAACCTAAAAAAAATTAGACCTAAAATTAAGTAAGAAGGCAAAAATATTTCCCAAGACTGAAATTTTAATAAAGCGTGCACTTTTATTGCTTTACACTTCTAATAAAGCGCAGGTTTAAGCGTAAAAAGTTAGCATCTGACTTTATTGAGGTTGAAGCGCTATTTCTAACGGAATTGGGCTTTTGCGCCTAGGCAAGCGCTCTTGACAACACTGACCATAACCAATTGCACCAATAATTTTCTTCATAGTTATTTTTGCTGAAAGTGTAATATTATGATAGATTGTGGATGGACAAGACGAAAGCAGAAAATTTAACCTTAAGCAGTTCAACCATGACAGCATCCTTAATTTCATTATCCTGGATAATACATGAAGTGGAATATCTGTGAAACAGCAGTTCCAAAAAAAAAAAAAAACTGTTAAACAAAACATATAAATACAGCTTAGGATTGTCAAGTACGACATGCAAACAATTAACTTGCTTTACAAGAGAACTTCATAAAGGTTAAGGTCAACAATCTGGAGAATTTGTGCATGCATCTGAAAGAGTACTAGAAAAATAAAATAAATAAGCTTAAACTAGAGAAAGCAGAAAATAAAAAATTCCATGTAAATGGATCCTGAAAGCTGTAGGTGCACAAGCATTGTCCCTGAACACTATAAACAGCAAGCAACCAGCATGTATTGACACTAAAAAATTAACGAGACAAGTCTCAACAATAATCTCAATGGATATTCTGGAAGATCATGAATCTTAACATGTTAATAGTAAAATCTTTATCATAAATGACTTTAAGTTTAATAAATAATGGACACAAACAAAAATACGACCTTCAATGATGCAGCATCATCATTCATCAACCATCCACAAGACTCACAGTATTATACCTTCAGATATTGTATCACCATAATGGGCATGAACAATTTTGTACATAGTTTCTAGATAAGACCAATTTACTAACAAAGAAAAAAAAAAGAACAATAATAACAAAGAATTCTCCTCTTAAGGAACAGAAATTTTGGTGCAAATCCTTCTAACCTGGCTAGCTACTACATTAGATAACCCCTTTCATAAATACAAAATCAAAAAGCAGTAATGAAGCCATTAAAACATTTTACCCAATGCCAATCTCAAAAGCAGAACCCTCAAATATTTTAGCATCCTTCTGCAGTTGACGACTCCCGCACCACTGCAAATACAACTCAGCAAGATAACCTATGTGCCTCTTTTTCTTCTCCAAATCTCTTCAATTGCTTTAATCCATAAATTTATTGATTTTTGTTAAGAAACTTAATGCTTCCATAAAACTCAAAATTCCAATCCCAGCTGGAGCAAGAAACTGAGAAATGCCAGATGAGTAGAACGGCCACTAATGTTGTAAGACATATCAAACCTCATGAGATAAATTCTTGTTTGGTCTCAGTCCTCATTCACAACTGTTGATTTTTACCCTACAAAAGAATCATCAACCAAATAAAAGCCATTTTCCTATAAGAAAGATTTACTGTCTAAAAATCACAAGCCAAACAGAAAAACGATGCATCAATAAGATTTCACTAGAAAATGAATATAATAGGATTTGCAAGAAAACAAACTGGAACAACTCTTATCCAACCCAGAGGAACATGAAGAGGAAAAAGGAAAGAGAAATTAAGGATGTCAATTCATGAACTAAAATCTCTCACCAAGAAATAGATTGATTCTGCAACTAGAAAATCATTGATGTAACAGAGATGTTTCAGAGAAATTAGATACCACTATAACTTATTGGGAATTTCAAAATCTCTTAGCCACATGCAAAACCAACCTGAATAAAAAATAGTAACCACACAACACAAGCCATAATGCTTTTAATATAAGTGAAAAAGGTTATGGAAATCAACTAAACTAGCTGGAGTAAACTATAAGGATTATTACATTTCACTATGCTAAATTTAGGATATAAATGAGAAGCACAAAGCTTTCAAAATCTTATGCGTGTTATGTAGTCACCATGGAGTTGGCTTTATTCCAAAGCAATTATTCATGTTTTGGGCAGTAAATATGCAGGACTAGGGAGAACAACTTCCACATATGAAACAAGTGATAGAAGAGATCTGTAAATGTACTTAACAAAGCCTTAACTAGGAGAAATCAGAAGTGGTTAACAATGCAGGTTGTCTGTTCACAGATCTAGTAGTCAAAGTTCAGTTTTTTTTTCTCCACTTTTAGCCTGAAGTGAGTGCACAAAGCAACAACAGTCTACCAACCTCTATATACTTTTATTGCAAAAAACTACAACTACTCAATGAAGTCAATGCTTTTAAATTTAGAAAAGTTACTCCATTGATGTCCGAATTTTTAAAGTTTTGCTATTATTATGTTCGAACTATTTTTTTACAACTAAGTAATAGGATTTTTTATTTTTCTTTCACTTTGGTCTATCCATCCAGTTTCTTCAGTTTTAAAACTTAGGTGGACAAATTAGTCCAACTAAGATTTGAACTGACAAAAGTGTCTCCATAATTTGCTTTCTATACCCGGTTCAATGCTAAAAACCCTGCTCCATATCACCCATTTGTCTTCTTATTCTTCTTCTTCACTCTCTAACCTTAGCCCAGTTTTTCTCAACCAAATCTTTCATTAATTTGTGGTAAAACCAAAACACAAATCTCCCAATAATTCTTCTTTTATCAATTTAAGCTCTACTTTTGTAACTGTAACAAACCCACTTATCAATCAGTCTATAATGATTCTTAATTTCTCATTTTCAATCTCTTCCTTTCTAATAATCATCTAAACAACAATGATTCACAATGATGTGAAAGCCGACCTATTATTGATTCTCATGTATTTAGGCCGGATTTGCAAGGAAAATATAATGCCAATGTCATTGAAGGAAAACAAAATTACTCATACTCCATTGAATTAAAATGAAAATGGAACAGAAAAGAATAATAATGAAATTAACTACCAATATATACTAAATCACTTGTGAAAAGATGATGAATAATTGTCCTTTTGTTTTATTTTTGAGCTCTTAAGCCTCCATGTATAAGGTGCATCATTGGCAGTAAGGAAACACCAAAAAGCCATTTGTATATAGAGATGTCAAAAAAAATCAAAACACGTAGAATTTTGAGGCATAGAAAGAGAAAAAAGTCAAGAAAAAATCAAAACAAGTAGAATTTTGAGGCGTAGAAAGAAAAAAAAAAAAGAGAAAATGGAGAGACAAGCATGTGGTATAGGAAGAAGAGAACGAAAAGTAATGGCGGAATTCTTCTTTTCATATGCCAATGAGCCTCATACTCTATTTTTTTTTTTTTTCAAAAAAAAAAATTGTGAAATGCAAATATGAAATGTAATTGATCATAAATGTGCACCCAACTTGTTCAACATAAAGCCTGACTAAGATTACAAGGTGAGGTACTAATGGAATCTGTAAACATTAAGGGCTGTTGTACCATTTCATATTCAACATGCTTATCATGTACAATCTAATTTTCTTATAAAAAAAAATATCCAATTCAGCAAAGTCAATGACTTTGTATTGTCCATTTAAGCTTTAAGATCAGAGCAACCAAAAGAATACACCAAAATGAAAGAAAAATACAAGCTCAAACTTGTAATTTTAAAAAAATAGTTTGAACACTGAAGTATTAAAAATGTAAAAGTTCAGACACTAGTAGTGCAATTTTTCCTTTAAATTGGTATTGAACTTTAACAACCATGAGGTCTTGAATTAGTTCCTTAGGTCATTTCAAGCTCTACTTGTCAGTTTACTAAACAGTTAAAAAACTTAGACCTGGTTCATGTTTACCGATAGTCATGAATGTAAACATAGCAAAATATATACATATATATTTACAAGCTAAGCTCAAACAGTCTTATGAAATCACCTCAGTCTGTCTTGGTAGCTCCCTTAGCAACACTGGCCAACAAAAGCTTATATGTATACCCTAGACTCATTACACTATGTAGTCCTTAACTATGGACAGTAACATGCATAATTTCAATTTTAACGTATTGACCTTCTTATTGGCTTATCTTCCTTTGGGTTGGTGAATAGCTTATGGTCATTGTTCTAGTTCCTCCCAAAAAGACGAGATTTGAATTTACTTTATAGAATAAGTGAAAATTGTTCGTCCTTTCAAACTTTAGTAGCTAATTGATGAAATCATTTAACTAAGATTGCAAATCCAAAGAATAAACAAATTAAACAAAACTACTAAGATCGAAAATTTATAATTACAATATGACCAATGCAGCATAGATAGAGAGCAGAGATGCTGAGACACGACAGTTTCTGCTAAAGCTCAACAAAGCTTTTATCTCATCACCCAGTATTAAACAACAATAAGAAAGAAATCATACTTTGGCTTTTCTACATATATGAATACAGTTCAAACTTAATCTGCCAAGAGAATTTTCACAATGCCAGACCAAAAAAGTTCCACAAATCCTAATTCCTAACTTTCAACAAATCAAGAATACAAATAACATTTTATGGACAAAACAACTCCCCACCCATGTTCTGAATACAAATTAGAATCCACCATCCATTTCTTTTGTCAAGTGAAAGCAAAACTGCATGTATATAACATAGTAAAACCATATTAGAACCTATGTATCAGGCATCAACAGTTTCCTGCAGCAATCACATTTTCACTACAGAACAGAACAACAAAAACACTTGAGCAACTTACTGGTTTCCACTGCCCTAAATCTCTTCCTCTGCCAGTCTGAGCTGCAGCTCGACTAATCTCGCATTGAATTCTCCATCACTGACCTTCAACATTTTCCACAAAGGAAGGTTAATGCCATACTGAACCAACATTCTATGCCTAGGCTTTATCTTCCTTTCCAAACTAAAGGAAAAATACTGTGGAAACATCTTCAATTCCTCCAAATTCCCTTTCATTTCCACAAGAAAGTAGTCAACTTTAGGCGCCAAATTGTTCACAACACTAAAAGTCAAAATCCCAGGTGATCTGAGAACCATATTTTTAACATCACAATGCTTAAACCCTAAACCCCTCAAAAACTCAATCTTACCCATTAAAGTAGACTCAATATTGTACACTAATAGCACTGTTGTTTGACAATTAATGGCAAAAGGACCCACAAACCCCAAATCACGGAGAAAACGAAGTGCAGGTCTTAATTGATCATCTACACTAGAAACTAACAACCTAGGGCAACGAGAAATTGATTTAGAAATATCAGGAAATGGGATTTTAACTTCGTTGATAAGAAAATCGAAGATTGGATAGATAGAGAAATGCGGGTCTAATGTGAGAAGTGTTGGGTTCATGTCGAGAATTCGGCCAATTGCAGCCCGGCAGAGACCCATTGACGAGAGAGAGTGCTCGACGGAATGGAGAGTGGAGAGAGGGGTAGAACGGAGATCTGGGTTTTGGGTCAGCGCCTTTTGGGTATTGATCTTGAGGGATTTGAGATAGTGGAGTTTGTTGTGGAAGAGGAGGCCAGTATCTGTGGTTGCTGCCGGCGTGGAATTCGGAGTTCTGGTGGGGAACTTCCGATGAGGGAGGAGACTTGGAGGTGAGAATTGAATTGGCAATGGAGTTGTGAGCAATTTTTGTGAGTGAAGAATGTTCGCAGTAACCATATCCAAAATTGCGAGAGATGGAGGGGAGCAAGCACAAGTGGAACTGTGAGCTGCAGCAAAACTATGGAAGTATAGCTACACGACCTGTCATCGGTTAAATTTCAGTTGACGTTATGCTGGGGATGTTTACACCTACGGTACCTAAAATTATACCAAATTTTATTAAAAAACCTAAATTTTATTTTATCACTTAAAATTTTTTAAATATTCGACAGTTTCACATTAAAATACCTCCTCCCAGAATTTGGTAGCCTGTGACTACGTGGATGTTAACGAGGCCTCCATGCATGAAAAACTATTACTTTCCAAAAAAAATACTTGCCACATCATCAATTGTCAGATGATGTGGCCCATTATACTAAAATATTTCTCCCAAAGCTTCCTAAGGAAGCTTTACACCATTGTCTTAAAAAAAAAAAAAAAATTAAAGCTCTATTTTACAGACAAAAAAAAGTAACTCATAGCCCCAAAAAAACACAAAACTTTTACATTTAAGCTCTTCACTTCATTTACAATGGATGAATTGCATATGCAAATAACCCAACGTAAGTCCTCTATATTCTTAAAATTGCATATGAATCAAAGAATCTTGGTATTTTTGTTTTAGTTTGATTTTAATGAAATTTAAAGAGTCTTAAAATTAATAAGCAACTAAATGATCATGCATTTTTTTTTTATATAGATTAAGCTTTATGGTGTGTGAGAGGTTTGTAGGGTTTTGAGCTGAGTTTCATGAAGAAGTACAATGGTGGGGTTTAACAACATCAGCTTTTCCATTTAGCGGTGGGGTTGACCAATGAGAATGGACAAAAACAATCTAGGTAAAGTGAAGCTTTTGTTTATGTATTTGTTTTATTTTATGTTTGGTAAACCTTAAATGATAATACAATTGAAAAAAATGTTTTTGGGAATGATTGAAGTTTGTATATTATATTAATCTTGATCAAATACATGAAATAAAAATAACCTATATTTTAGATATTGAAACTAAATCATCATGAATCATTATTTTTAATTTTTATTGAGGACTTTGAAATGCATTTTTACTATGGGGGGGTGTGAATTTAATGAATGGGGTTATCATGAGGGAGAGGTGGATCATGAGGTATTTGAGATTGACAAAATCTCTCTAGTTAGATTTGATTTATGGGCACAAGAATTGGGACTATTTGAGGGAGCATAATGTACTATTAGTGAGATCCTAATAAGGATTATAAGTCAGGTTTAAAACCTTTAGAAAATGATAGCTCAGTATTTGAAATGGCATTAAAAGCAACTGATGCTGGGGAGGTGGATGTGTATTGTTTGTGTAATTTTACTATTTAGTTAGGTATTTTATTTGAGTAATTAGGTAGTTTTTATGCATTAATTAATTTGTTAATGTTGGTTTTTAATCTTATGTTATTTCTTTATTTTTTATAGGTGAATTAAGACTCTTTTAGGATGATTAGAGGGTGTTCGACTTGAATTTGGAGGCTACCTGTCACGACCCAAAACAGGGGCCATGATCGGCGCTAGGGAACGGGAATTCTTTCGAATCCGGAACCCGTAGCAAGCCTAAAAATAAAATAAATCATGCCATAATAACAGTAACAATATAATATGCAGCGGAAATAAAAATCATAATATCATAATATTATCCATATCAACTGGATTTAAATCACATCTCATCCCATAGATATATAATCTTTTTAATACAAATCCAGTTTCAATATAATACATCTCTTTAAAATAAAATACATAAAATCCAATACTTTAATTCTCAACTACTGCAGTATCTAGATTATAAAATAAGACTCAAGTAAATAATTTACATAAAGAAGCCGGGGCGGAAGAAATCCGGCGTATCGATCTGCTACTGAGGTCTGAAGAAGTTGACTCTCCTGAAAAATAGTCAACGGAGGGGAGTCAGACCTCACTGAGTGAATTACTATAATATATATACATACACACTAAGTGATAATGCATACAATCAACGGTATATATGTAATATGTATATATATAGGCAATTTCACACAGATGCAGAAAATCATTTTTATATATATTTTATTGAAAATACCAGTTTATGAAGGATCACACCCTAGAATATCGCAACCTCAGAAAACAGTGTTAAACAACACTCTAGCCATACAGGCTCACTTATTCCAAATATATCCACTTAATCCATTTAGACAGTAGACTGGCCCCGAGACACTAAGTCAACCGAGCTCCACCAGTCTGACTGCCAGTGTGATTGGCCCCGAGACACTTGGTCAACCGAGCTCCAGCAATCACACCCACAAACCACATCTCACATATCGATAATCATAATCAAATCAATATCCACAAATAAGTTAGTATTATAGCCTAAAGCTATAGGCATACCGGTACGTACTCGGTCCTAGTGCTGCCCACTAGGTAGCACGTTCTATTGATATCCTTCATCATTAATAATGTAAAACATTCATTCATAAAAATATATGATGCATGAATGTAAATGAAATAACAATATAATCCATATATATACCAGAAATATACCAAACGTAAACCAGGTATATTTCGAGTATATATACGTCAAACAAATCCAGTCAAATTATAACTTAAGCTCGAAATATATTTAAAAACATTTAAATATATTTTATTTACAAAACATGCATATAATTTAATATATACCAAAAATATACTTAATGTAAACTTAAGAAATAATCAAATTATTTATGCATATTTAATCAACATAAAACATGCATTTCTAAATCATGCATCCTAAGCATATATATATAGTATAGTAACTCACCTAATGCGCTCCACGAGACAGGTCCGACGGGTCTGGTCCACTAGCCCTCGGTCTCGGTGCAACTAAACAAGCAATAAATAATAGACATCAGAACAAACCCTAACAGAAATCCTAGAATTCAATCTAGAGTATTAAACACAGAATCGAAAATTAGGGTTCGACTGGATATCACGTTTTACGAGAATTCTACCGAAAATTCGGCAGAACCTCCCCTGTAAAACGGACATCTCTCTACTCAAAAGAGTAGAGCCGACCCTGCAAAGAAATACACTTCGAAAAACAAGCTCAACACAATCAAAATCCCACGGTCGGACTCCAAACTACAGTCCACCGACCGGGGTCCACAAACACAGAACATATCTAGATATATCAAAAATATCCTTACAACATAGAAATTAATCTCATACGTAGAAATTACATAATTAACCTTAAAACACTGTAAAAACCGATTAAAACTCATTTTATTAGAAAAACCATATATTATATATATAATTAAAAATAATTCACGAAAAATAGTTTTAATTAGTTTAAAAATACCAAATAATTTATAGAAATCATTTTTATACCTTAATTAATTATTAAAACCAATTAAATTACATTTTTAGACAATTTAGGGTAAAATTACCAAAATACCCCTATATATATAAATATACTTAAATTACTTCAAAAATTCACCAAAAATTATAAAATTATCCAAAAATTAATTTTCTCAACATATTTATCAATAATATTAATACTTAAACTCAATTAACCAATTAATTTTCATTTAAAACACAATTAACCCTAATTTCTCAAAATCACATAAACTTCAATAATTCAAAATAAATACTTAGAAATTCATAAAAATTCCAAATAAATTCCTATAATTCATTTCAACACCTAATTTAACCATAAACTCCAATTTAATAATTTAAATAATTAATTTCCGAAAATTAGAAAATAATATTAAAATATTCAAAAATACCCAAAAATCCAAAAAATCTCCAAAAATTATACAAAAATTCATACATGTATATTGAGCTACTAGGAACAACATTTGTGAAGGAATTTTTCATGAATCAATCAATTTGAAGCTCAAAAAAATCAAAAACCCTAATAGGCCGAAATTGACAAAATCGAAACCTAAGCAATTCTAGACCATTTTAACTCAAACCAAATCTAGAATCACACTCACCAGAGCTCAAGGAGAAGAAAGAGACTGGCGGTGTCGAAAACGGTGACCGGAATCGACGTGATCGACGGTGGATCGATTTTCGGCTTCTCCGGCCAAAATCGACTTCCAGGCACCGGAAACGGCTACCTCAAGCGGCGGAAATGGTTGGGGAAGGCGGGTGGCACACCCACGGTGAAGAAACGGCAGTAGCAGCGACCAAACGGCGAGGAGAAGGATCGGGAGGAAGAAGAATACTCGGGGGGCAAAATGGTAATTTTTCAATTCTTTTGAATTTTTGATGTATATATGTATATATATATACTTTATACTATATATTAAAATAATATTAAATTACACACATCAAATATACACCACACACATAAAATTTAATATTTTAATAATTTATACTAAATAAAATTAATTAAATAACAATTAAACAAATAAATAATTAATAAAATATTAGGGTAATAATAAACCCTAATTAATTAAATATACACACACATGCTTTATTTAATAATTTAAAAATACGCATGAGTACATGCAAGTCCGTAAATACATTTAAAATAATTAATAATACATTGTTTACGTGAAAATTTCCCCGAAAATGCAAGTCCCGGGAAAATTTTACATAAAACACTGAAAATAATACACAGTAATTAAAATAGGTTTTAAATACATATTAACTCGTAAAAATATCATATAAAATACAGAAATTATTAACACTGCATATCCCGGTACAGTGTAAGAATATTTTAAAAATACGGGATATTACACTACCATTGAGTTGTTATCGCACCGGAGATGCATGGATGGAATTTATAGTGTAAAAGAGGGGGCTATGGTCGGCTGTTATAGCAGCAGCACAAAGGAGGAAAATTATGGTAAATCTTGGCTAAGGCAGTAGCAAAAACGCTGTTGTCGCAGGTCGAGTCAATTTATGAAGATTTTAACATCAAACAATCCTTATTTAAGGACGACTCCTTGAGAAATTTTAGGGAATCACTTACCTATCAATTGGAGACGAGTTTTGGGAGAAATTAACACTGAAAAGTGTAAGAAAAAATTGGGAGAAGCTCAAGAGATATCA
Source organism: Mallotus nudiflorus (assembly GCA_947683625.1). Taxonomy (NCBI): domain Eukaryota; kingdom Viridiplantae; phylum Streptophyta; class Magnoliopsida; order Malpighiales; family Euphorbiaceae; genus Mallotus; species Mallotus nudiflorus. The sequence goes on from CANTUR010000554.1 coordinate 224,618, forward strand.
AGAGCCAAGATTGAAGAACACAATTCTACTTTTTATTTTCTTCTCTCATTCTTTATTCTTGTAATTTTTATGGGTTGTTTTGAGAATTTTATTGGATATTTCTCCAACATGTTAGGCTAAATTCATGTTGGTTTGGGATTGATGATTTAACATGAATTAATTTTTCTTTTAATTAATGAATTATTAGTTCTTGCAAACTATATTTATTATGCTTATTATATGTTGATGCTTGATCGCCATTAGCATAATTAAAATTAGGATTTTAGGTTGAGAGATTAAAACCTTAGTGGATCTATAAATATAGATTTAAATTGGTTATAGGTAAAGATATTATAAGTAAATTAAATTCCAATTGGATGTGGGTAAATAAATTTATAATTTGATTCAGGGGATTGAGTTCACAATGAGAGTTAGGATTTAATGTTCTTGTTTGAAGGCTATAAATTAAAATTGATTATTATTTGAGAAAGATTAATCAATAATTTTGAGTTACCCAGGTGTCATGACCTAAATTGGGGAGTCATGATCGGCGCTAAGGAATGAAAATTCTTTCGAATCTGGAACTCGTAACAAGCCTTAAAAATAAAAACACATGCAAATATATATATATAAATATGCAAGAATTAAAAAATTTATTTAATATAAAATAAAAATTTATACCATAATATAATAAAAATATCTTCATACATTATTCAAATACAAAATCTCTAACAAGTACAATACAATGCTACCACAATAACAATGCTACCACAATAACACTCCTACTACAGTGATTACTAAAATACAAGGAAACGACAGCAAAATTTATTTGAGTGAAGGATTAAAGTAGAATCCTAAAATATTACGCAACCTCAATCAATAAATCTCACTAGCCACCAAGCTTATTTAATTCCAAAATAATTCTCTTTTCCATTTTTGGACAGTAGACTAGCCCCAAGACACTAAGTCAAACGAGCTCCCGCAATCTCATTGTCATTGTGATTGGCCTCGAGACACTAGGTCAACCGAGCTCCTGCAATCACACTACTCTTTTACTACAATTCTTAATAATTAAATAATAAAGTCTCACATTAAATGATTTCAACCCTAAAATCTAACTTATTGGTACATACACAGTCATAGTGCAACCACTAGGTAGCATGTTCTATTGTTATCCTTCAAATAAATCGTATACTTATTAAAATAATAAAATGCATAATTTAAACATAAATGACATCCATTTTTAAAGAAATATACCACATATATGTCATACATATACCAAGCATATACTAAATATATACCAATTGTATACCAAAAATATACCAAATATATGCTAAGTATATATAAAAAAATATACTGAGTATATACCAAAAATATACCAAACATATATGTCACATATATACCAAATATATATTAAAAATATATCAAACATATATGTCACATATATACTAAATATATACTAAAATATTCCAAACATATATGTCACATATATACTAAATATATACCAAGATATACATAATCATTTGGTAAAATAATTCATGTTTAAATACAATATGAAAACATGGATGCTCATAATTATGTATTCTACATGCAATGCATATATAAAATAATAACTCACAGTTGTGCGCTCCTCTAAACATAGTAGACTGGCCTAGTCCGATAGGCCTCAATCTTGACGCAACTATAAAAAATAAGTGAACAATCATATATTAGAATTGAATACCTAATTTTATACTTCTAGGAATTCTAAAGAGTGACTCGATTTAAGATACGATTTGACCACAATTCAAAAACTCGGGATGGACCCGATATCACGTTTTACGAGAATTTTATCAAAAGTTTAACAGAGTTTCCTTTATAAAACAGACGTCTCTCTACTAAAAGTAAGGCCGATTTGCAAGTAAACACACTTTAAATATCACAAATGCACAACTTTTTGGGTTGTAATCCCGAACTTCACAATTCGCCCAACCGAGAACCAAAATACATAATAACCAATAATTTAAAAATAATATATTAAAAATCATTAAAATCCATAAAAATTAATAAAATACATTAATTCGAGTTATTTACATAATAAATACCTAAAAGCTAATTATTTTTCAAATTAGTTAATAAATCTTAAATAATTTATATATATTAATAAAAATCCAATTTTTCAATTATTTGAAATTAAATAGTAAAATTCACAAATAATTATTTAAATAGTTTAAATATGTAATAAAAATAGTTAAAAATTCATTTAATCATAAAATAATAAATACAATTATTATTTGAATATATTTTTGGAAATTATTATTAATTAGTTAAAAATAGTAAATAATTCGTAAAAATTATTTTAATACTATTTATTATTCCAAAATTATTCAAAACATACTAATTAACAATAATTTCAATTAAAACACCAAATTTACTAATTTATATTAATTTTTTCAAAAATTAATTATTTGACATAAACCTTAAAAAATTCGTAGTAAATAATCGGATCACAATTTTCATATACATTCTTCACAAACTATAATCCAAATAATTTAAAAAATTTATTAAAAATATAAAAGTTTTCCGGCGAGAGTCATCGGAATAGTGACTCGTTGGAAATCAAAACACCTAAAAATCAAAATAATTTAGAAAAATTAAACAAAAATATATTTGAGTAGCTTAAGCTTCACACAACAACATTTCTAAAGGCATTAAACATGAATCATAGGAAATCAAGCTCAAACAATAAAAAACCTAAGTTGACCTAAACTAAAACTTGAAGATAAAGTGATTACCGGACATTTCTAGCTCAAGACAACCCAAGATTGAGCTTGTCCATATCGAGAGGAGTCAATTGAGCCTAAAAACATGAGCTGAGACTGTTGGAAACGTTGTTGGCGTCATGTTGATGCTGCTGCTGCTATGTTCTGTTTCTCGCCCGAAATAGGGAAAAGGGATAGACAGACAACGGTGAGAAAGAGAAGGAAGAGGGAGGTGGTAACGACGAAGTTTGGTGGTGGTTGGCGGAGGCTTAGGGTGGCACACGGTGGGGCACGGTGTTTCTGCACAAAATGCAGGAAGAAGAAGAAGAGGAAGGAAAAGAGAGGGGAGAGGAAAGAGAGGGAGGAAAGAAAACGGAAAAATTTTATACAAAATTTTTTTTATTTAAAATAGGAAAAGATAAAAATACCCACATACGTATATATATATAGATATATAAATGATGATAATTATAATAATAATAATAATAATAATAATAATAATAATAATGCTAACAATAATATTTTTAAATAATAATTACTTTCAAAGTAATTCCTCTACATAATAAACTATTTAAAATAAAATAAAATAATACTATTCACAACAATAACAATATTAACATTAATAGATAAATAAATAATCATATACACACTAAAATTAAATTACACACAAATAATTATAATATATAAAAATTTAAAATATTATTAACACTATATATTCCAAATTAAATTTTAATAATTTAAAATATTCGGTTATAACATCAAGATTTGCAAGACTAATGGGTTCATTAATTAAGTTAGCTAAGGATTGTGAAAATATGCAATTCCTAACCATTGTGCTCATCTATTGTTTATTCTTTAGTTTAGAATTAATTTAATTTAATTTATTTACTGTTTAATTTTCTCTCAAAATTCCATTTTTGAAAGCCTTAGACAATAAAAAGTTAGGTTGATAGGTGATTAGAGTGAGTCCTTATGGGATCGATATTTTTTATACTACTTAAAGATACCGTTCACTTGCGATTTTGCACCAACTAGTTTTTAGCACCATTGCCGAGGACTCGGTTGTTGGATTAAGGCACCGATTTTTAATTCTTTTTATTTTTAACTCTTTTATTTTTTAAATTTTACAGAGCTTTTTGGTGTATGCATAATAGCCGAAATTCAAGAAAGAAACCACTCACGTACATACCAGAGCTTACTAGTATTGAGAAAGAGAATCCTAGACGTTTTCGTGAGGAATCAAGATCAATGGCGAATGAAAAGAATCAAGCTGCTGATACAAGGGTTTTGTTGGACACATCTATACTTGGTTTAGGAGGCACAAGGCAAAGCATAATAAGGCCAAACATTGAAGCTAATATTTTTGAGATAAAGCCTGCTTTGATACAAATGCTCCAATCAACCGTTCAATTTTATAGGATGTTAAATGAGGACCCGAATGACCACATTGCAAACTTCCTTGAGATTTATGACATGCTCAAGTATAATGGTGTGTCTAGAATGCACTAAGGCTGAGATTGTACCCATTCACTTTGAAGGACAAGGCTAAAGCTTGGTTGAAATCTCAACCACTGAGTTCATTCACAAATTGGAATGATTTGGTGAGGGCATTCCTACTAAAATATTTTCCACTATCTAAGATAGTAAAAGTGGTGAAGGAGCCCACCTCATTTTAACAATTTGAGCATGAATCCTTAAATAAAGCTTGGAAGAGGTTCACAGAATTATAGAGGAGTTGCCCACATCATGGACTGCTAAAAGATATGCTTATAAGGATGTTCTATAGTGGAGTTATAAGTTCCACAAGGGATTCCATTAATGCTAAGGTTAATGGGTTTTTTTTATAAAGAAGACTATGGATGAAGCTACTCAACTGTTAGAAAGGATGGCTCTTAATAATTGCCTATGGTCGTCAAAGAGAGTTCATCCACCAAAATAAATGGGAAGGCTAAAAGTTGACACAGTGACAGCCCTCCAAGCTCAAATCTCTACATTAACAAATAAATTAGCAACCTTAGCAACAAGAATAATCCATCCCCTTCAGGTGAAAATTATAATTTTTAGGTTACTTTAATATTGAATTTGGTGTTTATGATATAGGTATAATGGGAAATGGATACCAAGAGCAAGTGAATTTTGTTGGCAATCAATTTCAAAGAAGGCAGACCAATAATCCCTACTCTAACATGTACAACCTAGGGTGGCGAAATCACTCAAATTTTTCATGAAGTAATAACAACACTACTACATCTAGCTTCCCTAACAATAACAACTTGCAGAGGCAACAAGCACCACCAGGATTTTAGCACCCACCACAAGATATAATGGCATTTGTGGAGAATAAATTAGATAAATTTTTTAATGCCATTACAAATAAATTGTCCAATCAATAGGAGAACCAAAAGAGGATGGAGGCTAAGTTTGATCAAATTGTAAGAAATCATGCCTCTTTAATTTACAATATCAAAGTTTAGTTAGGTCAACTTGCTCAAGCCATAGCTACAAGGAACTACGAAAATCTTCCAAGTAACACTAAGATAAACCAAAGGGAGCAAGTGAAGGTGATTATAATTAAAGGTAGGAAGAAAGTGAAAACACAAGCTGAAATTTCTAAGGAGGATAAAAAGAAGGATGAAGAGCAATATGTAATAATGGAGGATAGGGCAAATGAGGAGAGCAAGACAAAGCAAAAGGAAGTTCTTAAATCTATATTTTCCACTTTTGTGCCAAAGCTACCATTCCCCCAAGGATTGAAGAAGCAGAAAAGATGAAGAGTAATTCTTAAAATTCTTAAAAAAATTTAATAAGCTACAAATTAATATTCCTTTTTCAAAAGAAATTGTACAAATGCCCAAATATGTCAAGTTCCTTAAGGACCTTGTCACAAATAAGTGGCATTGGGATAATCATGAAACAGTGTCGTTAATGGAGACATGCAGCTCCATCATTTCATGTAAGATCCCAATAAAATTAAAAGATCCAAGGAGTTTTATAATTCCTTGCATTGTTGGCTCTAATGAATTTCCTAGATGTTTATGTGATTTAGGTACTAGTATTAACTTGATGCCTCTTTCTATTTTCAATAAATTGAGTTTAGGAGACATGACAACTACTAACATGTCATTGCAACTAGCGAATCATTCCATTAAGAAAACTCATGGAGTGATAGAAGAAGTCTTGGTAAAAGTAGACAAGTTTATTTTTCCTGTTGATTTTGTTGTTTTAGATTTTAAGGAAGATAGATCTTGTCCATTGATTTTAGGTAGGCCATTCTTGAACACTAGTAAAGCCTTGATTAATGTGTATAAAAGAAAATTAAAATTAAGGGTAGGCGATGAAAATGTTAATTTTATAATGCCAAAATTAATTAATTATTCTTTAGATGATGAATTATAGATGAAAATTATTGCCAATAATGAAAGTGTTCAAAAAGTTAATTTTGCTTTATATGTAAGTGGGGGAGATAAGATACCAAGTGATAAATTAGGAAGTGTAGGAGAGTATGAGCACACATTCAATAAACCTGAATTATTGGTTGGAAGTGATAACCTCACATCCCCTTCCATTGACAAACCTCCAAACTTAGAGCTTAGCCACTACCTAACCATTTGAGATGTGCATTTATGGAAGAAGCTAATACACTACCTATTATCACCTCTAATGAATTGACCATTGAGCAAGAAAAGAGAGTTTGTAAGGTAGTAAAGGGTAGAGGTCGAGCTTTAGGTTCACATAATTTTGACATAAAGGGAATTAATCCCTCTATTTTTATGCATAACAAATATATGGAAGAGGGGAATATGCCTACGATTGAGAGACAAAGGCGACTTAACCCAAACATGATGGAGGTATTGAACAAAGAAATTATGAAACTTTTTGATACATGCATTATTGTCCTATTTCTGACAATGAGTGGGTAAGTGCAATTTAGTTTGTGCCTAATGACCAGGAGTCTCTCGCATTAGTCCCTCCATAGTAAAGTGCACATGGGTTAAGCTAATAACCTTAAATTAGAACTACTAAATTTTTTTATTTATTTAATTTTCTTAATTTTATATATATATATATATATATATATATATATATATATATATATATATATATATATATATATATATATATATATATATTAATTTTCTTTCTTTTCTTTCATGCTTTGATTTTTATTTTGTGTGTTGTCTTTTCTTTTAGTTTTGTTTTCGTAAAGATATTTATTTTAGATTACTTGCATGTGTGTTCTTAATCTATTTGTTCATCATTTTTAGCATGTTCAAATTATTATTTTATTATTATTATTATTTTGTGAATTTATTTCAGTTTTGCATTGCTATTAAATAAAAAAAAACTTTTGTTCATTTACTTAGTTTTTTTTTTTTAAATTTTAATGCTTTCATTGAGAATTTTATTTCTAGTATTTTCTTATTCATTTTTCCTTATGTCTTTGTGTGTGTATTTTTCATTTTTTTAGTTGCTAATTGTCCCCTTTTGCAAAAAAAAAAAAAAAAAACTGCAGGCTACCATCATTGTGACAGCAATAAAAGCACTTAATAAATCTGCACAAGACATGTTATGACAGCAGCTCAATTGGCTGCCACAACAGTCAAGATTTTTCAACTAGCAGCACAAGCATGCTACTATAGTAGGGAGCACACTGCAACTGCAATAATGCTGCCCAAAATTTTGTATTCCCTCTATTGCTACAATAGCAAATGGGTTGCTATAGTAGTTGGAAGCACCCAATTTTGAGATGCAATTATGTACAATTACGACATTAGCCCCTATGATAAAATTCATTTAAAAAATTGAACTTGGTTGTCGATTTTCTGGACTTTAAGGACTAAATTGTAATATTTTTTAGGATTTAATTGCAAATAAGTCAATTTTTTAGGGGTCTTTTAGTAATTAAAAGTTAAAAAATAAAAATAAATAATTTTTTAGGATTGGCATTATACAATGTCGGTTGGCATTGCACAGTGCCGATGCACAATAAGTCTTTTTTTTATTTTTTGCGTATTTTTTCTTATTTTTTATCGATTTTTTTAGTGTTTTGATTGGTTGAAAATTCAAATTTTATCTTTATGATTATCTGATAAGGTTTTTTTTTTAAACGCAGAAGATTTTTGAAATAAAAAAAAATAAACGTTATCTGATCATCAATCCGTTCCTCCTTTGGAGGAAGTTAGTACGGCAAACTCTGCATGCATGCAAAAAAAAAAAAGAAAAAAAAGGAAATTTTTTTTTACACAGAGGGAGGAACTGAGAGAAACTCACACATCCGTAGATCAAACTTTGATTTCTTCTGTTCTTTCAAAACCTTAATTTTTTTCAATTCATTTAACGAGGATGATCCAACATTTTATTAGTCCCAGTTTAGAGTCAAATTAATACTGAGTCAATTTCAACAGTGAAAATCCTAATCTGAGGGGCTAAAAAGGGCATTTGCAAAGCATTCAAATCATCAGTGTTATTTTCTATTTCATTTTCTTATTCTTTCTATTTTTTTCTTTTTGTGATTTTTCTTTTATTCTGTTATTCTTTTTTATTGTTTAATTTCACTACTAATCTGATTACTTGTGTTTTTTTGTTTTGATATGTGCATGTAGATTAAGGAGGATACTGCCTATATTTAAATTGAGCATAAGGTCTATGGAATGTCATAGAAGAACCCGTGTTGTTTTCCAGTAGAATTTAGGGTTTTATCTTTATTTTTTTCATTTTTGGTGTTCTGTGTAGTTATTTTAATTTCTAGGTGTATAATCATTTAAATTTAATTTTTGTACATAGTTTGTAATAGCCCCAGTAGTGGGAATAGTGAAAATTTTAATTTTTCTGTACTTTAAAATTGATTAGTAATTAGGTTCAATTGAGTAAAAAATCAATTAAAATCAATAGTGGCAGTAGTTTAAATTAGGGTTTGCATATAATTAATTTAGGATTTTTTTAGAAAATCACTTAATGTTTATTTGATCCATTTTTTTTGTGTTTTATTTATTTTGGACTTGTTTTTATCCTTTTGGGCCCCAAGCCCATGTTAGACCTAACCCATTTAATAAATAGGCTTAAAAATGATTTAGGTTTTTAAATAATTAAAATCAACTTAGGCCTATTAGGTTAATTAGATTTTAGGCCTGCTTAGTTAATTAAAATTTTTTAGACTTAGCTTAGCCCACTTAATTTCATTTCTTTTAAAATAAATAGACCTAGGCCCATATTTCACTTAAAACCAAGTTAGACTTAGACCCACTAATTTAATTTTCCTTTAAAATTGAATAGACTTAAGCCCATTCCTTAAACAAATTAAAATAAAAGGATCTAGTCTTACTAATTAATAAAAATGTAGGCCCACCTATAGTCCATTTCTCATTTGTAAATAATATGTAGACTTAGCTAACATATAAAATAAAATTAACATAGTTTAGACATAGGGACATTGTCTTTTTATGCATTTTTTACTTGTAATTTTATTAACTTGTTGCCTTTTGGGTTAGATGGATGTTAATTAGGGTTTAATAAAATTGCATGTAATTAGAGGATGAAATAATCATTTATAAAATTATTCTAAATGAACACGAGACTAAGAGAAGTTAGTATTTCATATCCAGAATCTCCTGGTTGTGGTGCTAGTTTTTTCTTAGAGAATCGAGTACCACCTTTTCAATTTGTCCTAATTATTACCCTGGGTGGCGACTCCTCATCTCCACGCCATGTCTTTGTGATAGTGGTTAGTGTATTCTCTAAAGCCCTGAGCCTAAACAGTGTCGTGGTTGCTAAAATCTTAGATGCGCGCTAAACCCCACCGCTTACATTCACATAACGGCTTTGACTGAGCAGTAACAAGTAGGTGTCCAGTTCTCCATTTTAATTTTCGATTAGATCTATGATACAAATGACTCTATTTGGGTTTTAGTTAGGGCAAATAACTATAAGTCAAGCTTTATGAAACTTAGGTTCAAGAGCTTGATATGAGAATTAAAGAGAGTAAAAAACTTGATATGTAAAAGTTTTATGTTTTTTAGAGCTATGAGTTACGTTTTTTATCTGTAAAAAAAAGGGCTTTAATCATTTTTTTATTTTTGAAGACAGTGTTGTAAAGCTTCTTAGGAAGCTTTGGAAGGGATATTTTAGTGCAATGGGCCACGTTATTTAACAACTGATGATGTGGTAAGTACTTTTTTGCAAGGTAAAAATTTTTTATGCATGGAGGCCACATCAATGTCCATATGGTCATCGGCCACCAGATTCTGAGAGGAGGTATTTTAGTGGGAACCAGTCGAACACTTAGGAGATTTTAAATGAAAAAATGAAATTTGGGTCTTTTCATAGAATTTGGTATAATTTTAGGTATTGTAGGTGTAAACATCCCATTATGTTAGTAACCTTTATCTTGTGTGGAATATGTGATATGTGCAAGATGGGAGGACATTATGTGCTTCAAAAGAGGAGTCTCTTAATCATGCTTTGGTTTTTTGCATAATTGCTCATACCGATTGGTAGATGGTTGCTTTAAGTGTGCCAGGATTTTGTCTATATGTTTTCTTGCAATGGCTTTGCAAGATTTTCAATCATCATCTCTTGGAAGAGTGTTACTTAGTGAGTTGGTGGTCATGGTTTATTAGCAGGTATGAAATAACACTACGGCATAGAAAGTACATGGGATTTAAACAAATCCTAAAAGTAGTAAGTAATACTCTCTCTTAATGGCGTCTGTCAAAGCCTTATTTAAATCTCAAGGTAGAAATTCTTAAAAATGATCAAGGTCATTATGTTGGAAGAAGCCAATTCCTAGGTGGTTAAAAATCAATGTCGACGCTTCAATCTTTAAAGACTCAAGTAGGGTGGGAGTTGCTTGCAATATTTATGATTCCAACTGCAGTTTTGTGGGAGCAAAAGCTCAGCCTTTAGAGGGGCTATATTCTTCAAAGCTAGTAGAAGCTTTAGGTATTCATGAGGCTCTAAGCTACATTAAAGGCAGACAATATCAATTTATTATAATGGAAAAGGATGTTTTCTAAGTATACAATAGTTTATTAGCAGCAGAAAATTATAAATCTCCTATCGGCTTGGTTATATAGGCTTATCATCAACTAGTAAATGAGATGCATTATGTTAGCTTTAACTTTATAAGGCGATCTGTGAACTATTTAGTGCATGTGTTAGATAAAAAATGTGGCTCATCGTCAAATCCCATTGAGTGGTGTGAGAGTCTACCCAACTTTCTTATTCATTATGATCTTCAATAAAAATGTAAAAAGAGAACAATTAAATCCAAACCACTATTTTCTCTATTTCTTGTTTTCCAATATTGTGTTTTTTAGATTTTTTTTTAATTTCTATAAAAAAAAAACTTAAATCCACTAGTTCCTCTATTTATTTATGATATTTTTTTGATAAATAATTTTTGTTAAGCTTTAAGCTTAATATGTGTGGTTTCATACCATTTTCTAATGATATCTATTTTGATAGGAAGTTATTACAAACGGATCTAGTTAGATCACTCCCACAAGTAAGAAGCCATCAATAAATAAAGGGAGGAAGATTGAATGATGATGCTCATATTTTCTCTCTCAATATCTAAGCTCACACCGCATCTTGCTATATCACAAAGGTCTTAGCTACCCCTAATATTTTTTCTCAAAGCACAAATCTTCTTCTTAAGTGATTTATAGAATTTGCTCGTCTGATCTCTAACTTTAACGACATTTTCGACACCGTTGTTAGTTTGATGAGTTTTCATAAACTCATTCTTGAGCTTTTTTCCTCTCCTTTTCAGCCATAGTTGTTGGTTTTTAGGCTCTACCTTAGCAAATTTAAAGTTTCACTAGGAAAGATAATGAGTGTGGGATATGAGCTTATATATTGGTTTGGTTTATTTTTAAATTTTTTTGTTGTTGGGCTTTTGTATTATCTTAATATTATCTAATGAAAGTATTCTGGGATTTTTACAAAAATACCCAAAAAGAGGAGGTAATAACATAAACTACCACAAGTTTTCTATAAATTACATGCATGTCCTATGTTTTCAAAATATAACATGTGTGTCCCCTTTTTTTTCTGTCACTTCCACTACTTTTTTTTTCCCATCACTTCCATTACTCCACCTACTTCTTCTCCTCGCATAACTACTGCTCCATCTCCAACAAGGCAAGTGATGCAACAACTTAAGGTGGTAAAAAAGCTAATCAATATTTATGCAAAAGGAGAAGAGAAACAGCTTAAAGTGGCAATTGTTGCTCCTTTTTTTGGTTTTTGATTTTCCTTTTTCAAAATTTGTGTTCATGGGTTTTGAGTTTTGCTTCCTAATTGGTTTTTTTTTGGGTTTTTGTTAATTAAAAAGAAAGTTTATGCTTTTATGATTTTTTTTCTTGAGGAATCCTACATTGATCATTTTTAGTTTCATTATGTTCGTACAAATTGTTAAGGCTAATTTTTTTGAAAATATAATTTACTTGATTAAAATAATGTGTTTCTGTTATAAATAATGTTTGTGTTTCTTTTTAGTTGTTAAAAGGCTACAAACTACAATTTTTCTTCAAAAAAAAAAAAATAAAGGCATTCGTTAGTAGCAAGTTGTAATTTTTATGTAAATTTTTAGTTCATTGATTACGGTTCTTATATGTTTAGATTTAGAAACATTCAGTATGTGATAATAGAAAATTTTGATGTCTAGTTGACACGATAGATATGCATATATGATTGAGTTATGAACCAACCTGTATGTGTTTGTTATTCATAATATGTGAAGTCTGAGGCATCTAGGAACATATGCATTGATGTATTTAATAGAAGATATAGGAACAATGTAATTAAATATCTTCTTAATCCAAAATGATGATACAATGGCCTTTGTATTCTTTTTAATATGCCACTTCTGTAATACATTTTATGAAATTTTCTCTTAAAAAGAAACAGAGAAGTGATCATATGAATGCATATTGTTATGGTTAATTGTATTGTGTTCCAAGTGCAGATATGCACTTCTTTCACTTATTGGTGTACATGCTTAAACATTTTATTAACATGAAAACTTTGCTTCTTACAATTATTCAATATAAGGCACGCTACGAGTAGCACATCTAGCATAGATAAAGCTTGATATTAAAGTATGTCTTAAGTAACAAGCATATGTTTATGGTTTCTGAGGAGTTTTTAAAAAAGAAACAATGTTAAAACAATCCATAGAATTGGTGTAATATATTGTTACGACCCAAACTAGGAGTCATGACCGGCGCTAGGGAATGAGAATTCTTTCGAATCCAGAACCTATAGCAAGCCTTCAAAAAATAAAATCATGAAATAAATAATTAAAAAGTATGACAGAATTAAAAATTTTCAAATCAATATATAAAATAAATACTCCAAATCCCTTCATCAATGAATACATATTCGTATAGTTTCAAATACAATTTTTTAGAGTATACAATATCAAAATAATATAATACTCTTCTGATTCAATAACATAATTATTGCAGTTTCTAGAATACAAATCAGAGTTTAGAATATACATTTGCATAAAATAGCCGGGACTAAAGAACACCGGTGAGGAACTCTATAACTAAGGTCTGACTATATGGGATCTCCTAAAAAAAATAATTGAGGGTCAAACCTCACTGAGTGAATTATTATACTATATACACATGCAAACTAAACCATAACAATCAGGCATTCTTATATATATATGTATATACACACATTTCACACGAATGCCAAACTCTGCCCTTATAAATATACTAAATGTAGAAAATGTTTGTTTTAATTCATGAATGATCCATAGAACCCTAATAGCAATCCCCAATCAACCCCATCATCACTCTAGCCATACAGGCTCACTTGATTCCAAATAGAACACTTATTCCAAACTGGACAGTAGACTGACCTCGAGACACTAAGTTGACCGAGCTCTAGCAGTCTGGCTGTCAGTATGATTGGCCCCGAGACACTTGATCAATTGAGCTCTAGCAATCACACTATTTATCACCTCATATCTCAATCAACTCAATAGATCATTCAATCCACTTATGGACAATAGACTGGCCCCGAGACACTAAGTCAACCGAGCTCCAGCAGTTTGACTGTCAGTGTGATTGGCCCCACAATCACACTATCTAACATACCATTAATCTTAGTCAAATCAATTAAATCAATTATAATCACCCAAAATTAACTCTCACTCAACCCTATTTTTTCGCACCGGTACGTACACGACTCTAGTGTTGCCCACTAGGAAGCACATTCTATTGATATCCTTCACTTAGAATAAATCATTCATTCGGAAAATAATTAATGTAGAACAATATTCATAATAGTAAAACCAACTATATATATACCAAAAATATACCCAGTATATTTCGGGTATATATATATATGTCAAATAAAATATGAAATAAACTAAAGATAAATCATTAATATTGTTAAAAATAATTTAAATGTATAACAATAATATAACATGCATTTTCTTAAAAATATACAAAAGATATGTCCTAAGTACACAAATCATTTAATAAAACATTTATGTATAAGTTTTCATTTAAATATGTGTTTAGGTTTAACATATATTCACAAAAATACTAAAAATAAACCTAATTATCTAGCATGTATATATCAAAAATAAACCCTAAATATACCACTAATGTGTTAGGTTTAATTTAATAATAAAACATGTATTTATTTGAAAATATATCAAAAATACACAAAAAAATAAACTTAAAAATAATTTAAGTGTAGGTTTATAATATATCATGCAATTATTTAAGAATAGACCTAAATTATACTAATCATTTAATAAAATAATTATGGTTCGATGTACATTTAAATCATGTATAGATATTAAATTATAATAAACATAAACCTAAATATCTAACATACATATATCAAAAATAAACTCTAAATATACCAGTGATATATTAAATATATATAGACAATATACAAAGATTTATATATTAAGATATACTAAAAATAAACCAAAAATATACCTAATCATATTATAATTAAATTACTGTTTAAACATATAATGAAAATGAAAAATCCTACGTCATGCATCCTATATGCACTGCATATATATACAGTATAATAACTCACATGTTAGCGCTTCACGAGGCAAATTCGGCGGGCCTGATCCGTTAGGCCTCGGTCTCGGCGCAACTAAATAAAAAAATGACAACATGAAATCAGAATAAATTTAACGAAAATTCTAAAGACTCGATCTAAAATTTTAGGCACAAAATTAGAATAGGGATTTGACCGGACATCACGTTTTACGAGAATTTTATCGAAAATCCAGCAGAATCTCCCTTATAAAATGGACATGTCTCTACTCAAAGAGTAGAGCCGGTCCTGCAAAGAAAACACACTTCGAAATAACACCAAATTCACAACCATAATCCCTCGGTCGGACTCCAAACTACAATTCATCGACCGAGATTCACAATTCACATAATAATTATAAAATACCAAAAATTCCCTTATATAATAAAAATATATTTTATAAATCCAAATTACGTAATTAACCCTAAAACACGTTAAAACTAATAAAAACTCATTTATTTAGAAAAATTGTATATTATATATATAATTTAAAAATAATTTACGAAAAATAGTTCTAATTAGTTAAAAATACTAGATAATTTGTAGAAATCATTTTTATATCCTAAATAACTATTAAAACCAATTTAATTACATTTTTAGCTAATTTAGTGTAAAATTACCAAAATACCCATATATATATAAATTTACTAAAATAAATCCAAAAATTCATCAAAAATAATATAATTACTCAAAATTAATTTTCTCAACATATATTTCAATAATATCAATAAATATACTCAATTAACCAATTTATTTCAATTAAACACATAATTAACCCTATTTTTCAAAATTACATAAACTTAATAAATTCCAAATAAATATATAAAAATTCACAAAAATTAAAAATAAATTTCTATAATTCATTTCAACACCTATAATCACCATAAAACACAATTTCATAATTTAATTAATTAATTTTCAAAAATTAGAAAATATTAATAAAATAATCAAAAATTAAAATAAATTCCAAAAATTCTAAAAATTACAGCATGTAGATTAAGCTTCCAGGAACAAAGTTTGTGAAGGAAGTTTTCATGAATCAATCAAATTGAAGTTAAAAAAAACTTGAAACCCTAAATGGCTGAAATGGAGAAATTGAAATCTAAACAATTCTAGATCAAATCAAGTGAAACAAAGCTTGGAATCACACTCACCGGAGCACAAGGAGAAGATAAAGACTGGTGGAATTAAATTTGGTGGCCGAAAATGACTTGATCGGAGTTGACTTAAATTTTCAGTCTCCTTGAAAAATCCGGCTAAAACACACCGGAAAAAGGGAGCTTCAAGTGGTGGAAATGGCTGGAGGTGGAGGAGGAAGAATGAGAGGCACAGTGACAGGAAAGAAATCAGTTGGAAATGGCCAAAAATGGTGAAAACCGTATGAGAGGAAAAAATGAAGGAGACAATAGCATTTTGGTAAATAATGCAAACTTTATAATTTTGATAATAAATTATGTATATATGTATATATATATATCCACACTTATATTATAATATTATATATATTCCCACACACAAATAATTCTCACCACATAAATATTTTATTATATTTAATAATTTATACACTTAAAATTAATTAATAAATATTAAAACTAATTAATAAAAATTAAGGTAATTAATTAAATCCTAATTAATTTAAATAAATACACATATATACATTTTATTTTAGCACTTAAAAATTATGTATGAGTTTATGCAAATTCGTCAAACTAGTCAAAATAATTAATATTAAATTATTTACTTGTCAATTTTCCTGAAAATACAATTCCCAGGAAAATTTTACGTAAAGTACTTAAAATAATATAAAATAATTAAAATTAGCTTTAAACAAACAACAAACTCATAAAATATCATATATACAAAAATTATTAATACTTCATATCCCGATGCAGTATAAAAATATTTAAAAACTCGGGATATTACATATATTTCTTTATAAATTATAATTAATCACATCATTATTTGACAGTTACAAGTTTGTTTGTAACATCTCTAAAAGGTTAATGGATTAAAACTTTTAAGCATGTGGTTATAGTACTTAATTGCATCTATTTGATTGATTTAGTTTTATAGAATGTGGTGGCTGTAGATTTGCATTGCTATATTTCTTCTTAGCTTTTGAAACCAGAACTTAAGAAGTTGAGAACTTTTTTAACAAAGTTTGGTTTGAACTTGAGAAGTTGTAGTTATGGCCTTCCTTGATTCACAATGGTGGCTGATACTTGTGTAACTTGTCTTGTTTTGCAGTGCATGAGTTTAGATGTCCATGAGATGATTTAATGGAGTCAAATGCTTGTCCAACTATGCTTGTACTAAGGTCGTTTCTTATTTATGCAGGCATAATTCCATTTCCATTTTTTTTTAATTTTCAGATTAACTTGTTTGTTTCCTCATGCATCTGAGATTTCTATGTTCAATATAATACAATGGATAAAGGAAGGGAGAAAGTAAAAGAAAAAAATGGTGAAGCTAACAATGATTATGCGTGACACTGATGGGCTTCCACTAACTAAAGGATTGAATGTGAAAGATATTGAAATGTACAAACAACAAGTATTACTTATTAAGGAAATTTATCTTACATTTTATCAAAAAAATGCACGCTTGCATTTGTATTATGGTCAGGATTATATTTAATTTGGTTTATATGTCATTTATCTTTCCACTTGCTTTTGTCCTCATCATAATTCCACAGGTGATGTGGTGAGAGATAGCATGAGAATGTCAATGGGTGATGCCGTTAATGGGAAAGTTGTGGATTGATCTATAATTTGATTTAGGTGATTGTACTTTCCCATTTTGGTTTTATATAGGAAATTAGGAACTATAAGATTTATGAAATATGTTGAAATTTAGAATGTTAAGAATTTTTGTGTTCCTTTTCTTCGTTTTTCTTTTCCATTTTTTTTGTTTCATATTTGGAATCAATTTTTTTCATGATTTTTGTACATGTGATTTATATATATGTTCATAAAATTGTCAAGGTAATTAGTGTTTTTTTATTTTTTGATAATTTAATTGGAGATTTTCTTTCTTTGAGAATTCTGCATATCCTTAGTAGTTTTTTTTTTTTTTGGGGAACAAATAAAGAAGACTTTTTTGATTTACAAGTTAAAGATATATAAATTATGTAATATCTCGTATTTTTAAATATTTTAATACTGTATCGGGATATGCAGTGTTAATAATTTTTGTATATATTTATGATATTTCATGAGTTGCTATTTAATTAAAATTGATTTTTAATTGTTTTATATTACTTTAAGTATTTTACGTAAAATTTTTTCAGGACTTGTATTTTCGGAAAAATTGACACGTAAATTATTTATTATTAATTATTTTAAACAATTTTATGGACTTGCATAAACTCATATATATTTTTAAAGTACTAAATAACGTATATATGTGTATTTATTTATTTAACTAGGGTTTAATTAATTACCCTAATATTTTATTATTTATTAATTAGTTTTAATATTATTTAATTATTTTTAGGTGTATTAAATTTTAAAATATTAATTTATATGTGTGTGGAGTATATTTAATGTGTGTGAGTTTATATTATTTTAATATATAGTGTAAAGTATATATATATACATATACATTTAATATTAAACAAAAAAATAAAGTTTGATTTAATTACGAAATTGCCATCCATCCTCCTCCCTCACTCCCGATCGCTTTCATCACCGTTCCACCGCCTGCCATCCCGTTTTCTCACCGTCGGTGTGCCTCCCGGCGTGCCACCTCCTTCCTCCAGCTGTTCCGCCGCCTGCAGAGCTCATTTCCGGCTTCGGAGAAGCTTGATATTACTGGAAAATCGAATTCATTCTCATCGTCGTTCACAGCGTTTTCGGCTACCATTTTTGATACCGCCAGTCTCTTTCTTCTCCTTGAGCTCCGGTGAGTGTGATTCCAAGATTTTTTTCACTTAAAATGGTCTTGATTTGCTTAGGTTTCGATTTTGGTAATTCAGTCATTTTAGGGTTCTTGATTTTTTTTAAATTCAAATTGATTTATTCATGAAAAATTCCTTCCCAAATGTTGTTCCCATTAGCTTATTATACATGTGTGAATTTTTGTAGAATTTTTGGGAATTATTTTGATTTTTGGGTATTTTTGAATATTTTATTATTATTTTCTAATTTTAGAAAATTAATTAAATAAATTATGAAATTGTGTTTTATGATAAATATAGGTGTTTAAATGAATTATAGAAATTTATTTGGAATTTTTATGAATTTCTATGTATTTATTTTGAATTTAATTAGTTTATGTAATTTTGGCAAAATAGGGTTAATTGTGTTTTTAATTGAAATTAATTAGTTAATTGAGTTTAATTATTGATATTATTGATAAATATGTTGAGAAAATTAATTTTGTGCAATTATATTATTTTTGGTGAATTTTTGGATTAATTTTAGTATATTTATATATATAGGGGTATTTTGGTAATTTGACCCTAAATTGGCTAAAAACGTAATTAAATTGCTTTTAATAGTTATTTAGGGTATAAAAATGATTACTACAAATTATTTAGTATTTTTGACTAATTAAAACTATTTTTCGTAAATTATTTTCAATTATATATATATAATATACGATTTTTCTAATAAAATGAGTTTTTATCGGTTTTTAATGTGTTTTAGGGTTAATTACGTAATTTTTACTTATAAAATTTATTTCTATGATATAAGGGTATTTTTGGTATTTTTATATTATTCTGTGTATTGTGGACCTCAGTCGGTGATTTGTAGTTTGAAGTCCGATCGAGGGATTTTGGTTGTGTTTTATATTTATTTTTGAAGTGTATTTCTTTGCAGGGCCGGCTCTACTATTTGAGTAGAGAGATGTCCGTATTACAGGGGAGGTTCTGCCGGATTTTCGGTAGAATTCTCATAAAACGTGATATCCGGTTTGAACCCTAATTTTGATTCTGTGTCCAACATTCTAGATTGAGTTTCTAGGATTTTCTGTTAGGTTTATTCTGATGTCTGTTATTTTTGTATGTTTAGTTGCGCCGAGACCGAGGCCTAATGGACCAGGCCCATCGGACCTATCTCGAGGAGCGTACTAAGTGTGAGTTACTATTTTATATATATGTGCTTAGGGTGCATAATTTAGAAACGTATGTTATTTTGATTAATTATGCATAAATAAATCAATTAGTATTTAAGTTTATTTTTAGTTTATATTCGGTATATTTTGGTATATTTTTAAATTATATGCATTTTTTATTAATAAATTATTCTTAAAATGTTTTTATGTATATCCTTGGTATATTCTTAGTTTATTTTGTAATTTAATTGGATTTATTTGACGTATATATACTCGAAATATACCTGGTTTACTTTTGGTATATTTTTAGTATATATATGGTTTATATTGCTATTTTATTCAATTCATGCATCATTTACTTTTATGAATGTATGTTTTATATTTTAATGAAGGATATCAATAGAACGTGCTACCTAGTGGGCAACACTAGGACCGAGTAAGTACCGGTACCCTTATAACATTTAGGCTATATTACTAACCTTGTGTGGATGTTGATTGGATATGATTATTTGATGTGTGATATGATTTGGAAGTGTGATTGCTGGAGCTCGGTTAACCAAGTGTCTCGGGGCCAATCACACTAACAGTCAGACTGCTGGAGCTCGATTGACTTAATGTCTCGGGGCCAGTCTACTGTCCAAATGGAACAAGGGAAAATATTGAAATAAGTAAGCCTGTATGGCTAGAGTGTTGTCTAACACTGTTTGAGGTTGTGATTTTCTAGGGTTCTATTTGATCCTTCATAAACAGTGATTTTCAATAAATATATATAAAATAATTTGTATTGCATTTGTGTGTAATTGCTTGTATACATACATATTATATATACTTTTGACTGTGTGCATTGGCATTTAGTATGCATGTATATATATTATAGTAATTCACTCAGTGAGGTCTGACTCCCCTTCGTTGACTATTTTTCAAGAGAGTCATCTTCATCAGACCTCAGTAGCAAGTCTGTACGCCGGATTTCTTCCGCCCCGGCTTCTTTATGTAAACTACTCACTTGAGTTTTATTTTATAATTTAGACACTGCAATAGTTGTATAAAGTCGTGAGATATGTACTTTAAATATTTGAACTAGATTGTATTAAAAGAGTTTATTTATATAGGAGATGAGAATTTGATTTAAATCCCGTGGTGGATTATTGTTTTTATATTTATGATTTTATTCCGTTGCACAGTATTTTATTTAATTGTGTTATTATTATTACTATTGTATGTTTTATTTTATTTTAGGCTTGCTACGGGTTCCAGATTCGAAATAATTCTCATTCCCTAGTGCCGGTCATGACCCCTGTTTTGGGTCGTGACAAATTAATAGAAAGAGGAAATGTTTTTGTGTTAAATGATTAAAAGTTGGGTCTGTATTGTCCAATTATGTTAAAAATTAACAAAAATTATTAATTAAAATGTTTGTTGCACAATAAGCTTACAAAGTAATAAGAATGATACTTAAAATTAATATATTATTTAAATATTATTCATATATGATACAATTAAAATAGTAAATTATCCGAATATTATAAGTATCTAAAACTTAAAATAATATATTATCTAAATATTATAAAAATCTGAAGGTCAAAATAATATTTGAAAGTCAAAACAATATATTATCTTAATATTATAAGTATCTAAAACTCAAAATAGTATATTATCTGAATGTTATAAGAATTTGAAGTTTAAAATAGTGTATAAAACTTAAAATAGTATGTTATCTTAATATTATAAGAATATGAAACTTAAAACAATATATTATCTGAATATTATAAGAATATGAAACTCAAAACATTATTTAAAACTCAAAACAGTATATTATCTGAATATTATAAAAATTTGAAACTTAAAATAGTATCTAAAAATTAAAAACAGTATCTCAAACTTATAAATACAGTATATTTTTTTAATATTATTTGTATATGATACAATTAAAATAGTATATTTTCTGAATGTGATTCATATCCGAAACTCAAAACAGTATTGCACACTCAAAATAATATCTGAAAATTAAAAATGGTATCTTAAACTTATAAATACAGTATATTTTCCCAATATTATTCATATATGATACAATTAACATTAAGATATTTTCTAAATATTATTCATATCGGAAACACAAAACAATATTTAAAATTCAAAATAGTATCTAAAACTTAAAATATTATTTGAATATGATAATTTAAGTAAACATTTATTGTTGAAAAAATAATATCAAACTAATATATATATAAATATAAAAATTTATATTTCAAAATATTTTTCTAACATATATGAAATTTTAATTATTTATTAAAACTAATATGAGTTATATAATGTAAATATATTAATTATAATATTTGAAATAGAGCACATTATACATATATATACCCAAAACTAAGACAAAAAGTAAAAGAAAAAAATAAAAATAAGGAAAAAATAGAAAATAAGAAAAAAATAAAAATAAAAATAAATAAAAAGAGAATATTAAAAAATAAATATAACGATAAAATAAAAATAAAGGTAACTCAGAATAAAAAATTAAGGAAAAAATAAATAAAATAAAATAAAAATTAAAGTTAAAAATTAAAAAAATAAGGATAACAAGAAATAAAAGAAAAAAGTAAAAAATGCTATTACTTTTTTTTGGTCGTAAATATACAACCTTTTATGACAAAATAAAAAATACTTCATCTCTCTCGTCGAATCTCATCTCACATTAACATCCATATTTATTAACAGTAAAGATCACCGCCAACACAAAACATTAAAGGTTGGGCATTACCATGGCAACCCACTGTCCAGTCAAATTCATAAATCAATATTACTTTCGCTGTCAAACACCATACACAGATCTCTCTCTGCCTTATGATGAAGATGACGATCTTCCAAATTTTAACTTTGGATTTAATTTTATCAAGGGGCTCAAAACACTGAAAATTTTAATTTTGTACTTAAATAATTCAAAAATAACATAAGAAACTCATCGGTATGGAATGCACCCTTGCCCATAAAATAATTTTTTGACATTAGTATGATTATTTAAATAAAACACTATTAAATTTTGGATTTGATACAATATAGATATAAATAATCCATTTTAATTTAAAGTTATACTGTGTTGTATCAAATTTAGTTTAAAATTATTATAGCAATCATATTTTTTTTTAATTTAAATTATAGTAACAAACAAAGTAAAATTTAAATTTTTTTATTTAAAAATCATTAATATTTAAAATTTATTAAATTTTAACTAATTTAATTTTATACGATCAAATAATTTTTTTTGGATCAATATAATTAAATTATTTAAATACTAAGCAATTGAACTTACTAAAATTTAGATTTGTTAATTTATTTAAAAATAAAAATTATATGATAATTATTAGATTAGTTAATTTATATAAAAATAAAAATTATATGATAATTATTTTTTAATAGCAAAGAGAGTGCCAGTAGAATATCCCTTAATTGTATTATAATTAAATAAAATTATGACAAGATTGTATCTCGACTTACATAATTTAGAAAGATTTGGAAATTAGACAATTCTTTCAATAAATGAACAAAAATTTAAAAATAATTTTTTAGTAAAATATTAAAAATATGAAAATAATTATTATTCACCCTAAATTTATTATATTAGGTAAAAAAATAATGAAAGTAAATATATGAATTAATATTATATGAAATTGCATGGATAAAATATATCACTTGAATTGGTGGTAATGAGAAAGAACTCCTGACTTTGGATTATGAAATTCAATTCCTATAAACTACCGATTTAGAAAAAAAAAAAAAAAAAAACCACGGGAGTGGCTACTTTTTAAAAGTGGAGAATTTAGATCTCCGCCCCTCCAACCAAAAATGGTTGTTCAAACAAAAAAAATGTTAATAAAAGACAGGAAAGCACTGAAATGAGTGACGCGGGAGGGTGGCTGGTTGGTTGCATCCATAAACCTCCAAACACAACACAGCACAACACGAGAAGAGGAAGAGATGACAATTAAATTGGTGTTTAATTTTATATATATATATATAAACTAATGTTTCATTGATTGATTTATAGAAATGAAAATTGAAAGGTGAAAAATGGATTGAATTATGAGTTGGGTTTTTTTTTTTTTTTTTAAGAGAAAGTTCTGACGATCCCGATTCTCAAGCTCCCTTCCCATGACCGCTTTTCCCGCTCGCCCGGTCGTGTCATCAATCCCTATATGTATGCTTTGTTTCTCTGTCTCTCTCTCTGATTAACGTCTCCTCTTTTCGTTGATTGTTTCTCTCTTTGGCTCAATGATTCACCTGTCCCACCTTTAATTTTTTTTTTAAAATTTTGATAATTCTATCAATCAATCATGCTCTTTCAATTCGTTGTTTGATTTCCTCATTTGGGTATGTTCCTTTTTTTTTTTTCCAGGTTTTTTCATTTATTTCTTGTACATGGGTTTAATTCTTGAACTGGGTAGTCTTCCAATTTCCTTGATTATATGTTTTTTCTTTTGTTTCTACCAATTGTTACATGGGTTCGGTCTCTTTTTTTTTTTTTTGGTTCTGATTCTGTTACAATCCTTACGCCTTTTTGGTTTGTTTCTCATTGTGCTTGTGATATTGATGCAGTAATTTGGTTGTGGTTTTCGAATTGTTTAATCTTGCAATGTTTACTAACTTCTGCTGATATGCTGATTGTTGTTTTCAGGATGGATACATGCATTTCTTTGAATTATATGATCCATTGTGAAAAATTGAATTTGAATATGAAATATGTATGTTAAATTGCAGGATGGGTAGGGTTAAGCTAAAGATCAAGAAATTGGAGAACACAAATGGCCGTCAAGCGACTTATGGTAAAAGGAAACATGGCATCATGAAGAAGGCCAAGGAGTTATCTATTCTATGTGACATAGACATTATCCTTCTTATGTTCTCACCAACTGGCAAGCCTTCAATATGCAAAGGAAAACGGAGGTACTCTGATTCATTTTTCCCCCATTTGAGGATCAATGCAACTTCTGAACTGTTAATTTTATTTTGCAATTTGCATCCATCTTCTTCCTTTACTGAATTAATTCAGTATCCAACTATAGAACTTGACTCATTTGAGCGGTTATTCATTGTTTAGCTACATTATGGTTATCAAATAAATACTGTAAGTAGCAATTGCTAGTGATTGAGGTGCTTGATTTGTCTTGTGCATGCATACCAGATCTATTTGTGCGTAATATGGATTTTGCTGATGTGAAATGGTTCTGCAAAAATATTCAGGGCATGTATGATGTAGTTCTTACACTCATTATATTCTTTATAACCCTCATCACCTATATCATTATATTGTTATTATTATTTTCATCAGCATTATCTATTGTTTTAAATATCCTTACCCATTAATGGTGTTTTGAGCAGCATTGAAGAAGTCATTGCTAAATTTGCTCAATTAACTCCTCAAGAAAGGGCAAAAAGGTAAGATTCAACTTTCCTTGCTTCCTTATTTTGAACTATCTCATATCTGAGTTAAATTATGGAATCCCAATTTAATTGCTTTTTCATTTGTGTGAAACAGGAAGTTAGAAAGCCTTGAAGTAAGTCCTTTCTTTTGAACCATTTCCCATTATTAATATCAAACTTATTTTCTCTTAACATTTGCTTTTACTACTGCAATATTTTTCGCTCTTAATGCTAAAATGAAGTTATGTTTTCTTTTTGAGAGTCTAGGCACTAAAAAAGACATTTAAGAAGTTGGACCATGATGTTAACATCCCTGAATTTCTGGGCACAAGGTATGTTCTAGTTTACACAGAGCATTCTCTTGTTTCTTCCTAGGTTGATTATATTTTGTGAATTTTATGTGTATTAAAATGATTTTCTTTCTATTTTTTCTTTCAGTTCTCAAACAATGGAGGTACAGGCTCAAGAGATTCCAATAAAAAATTCATCTTTTAATACTCTTTATTCCCATATGCCTAAGTTGTGACATATTTTACATGTTTGAAATTGCATTGATTAGGACTTGACAAACCAATCGAGGTTATTGCAGAGTCAGCTTTCTGAAGTGCATAAAAGACTGAGGTGAACATTAGCTAATCTTTTAACTGTAGAACTGTGGTTTTTTTTCTTTCATTTAATTGTTCTTTGACCCAACCAATAAGCTAAACTGGTCCTCGTCCATACTAATTTTTATTTACTTTTGAATTTCTGCAGCTATTGGACTAGTCCAGATAAAATTAACAGCATAGACCATCTGGGGCAAATGGAAAATTCATTAAGGGAATCGCTTAATCAAATTCGAGCTCATAAGGTATGTCTATCATTCCTGCAATGGGTGTCCTTCAGAGAGGTTACGATATTTTTTGCTTGAATGTGGGTCAATTAGTGATTTGAGTATGAATCCAGGTGTTAGAAATTCATGTGTCTAGAATCCACAGTTTTATCTGGTGCCTTACTAACAGTTTTTGCTTATTCAAACAAAAATTAGGAGTTCAGGGAGCCTGAAGATGATTTGATATCCTAGTTAGTTTAAAATTGAAGTGGAAATCTCTCTTGGAAAGGATCAATAAAATAAAGCAATACCTCTCCATGTATAAAAGATTTCCCTAGGGCTTTTGACTAGCTCATTGAATAGGATACTGCTGTAAAATTTTGGAAGTACTAGGATTCCTTTAGCAACATAAAATATAGAAGTACGCATGATTTCACCTTCTTCCTGTTACAATTTGAACTATGACATCTCTTCATCGTTGGAACAGTTGCACTAGTAATTTTTTACTTCTATTTGCCAGGAATATTTGGGGAAAACAGCAACTTATGACGCTAGATTGTAATAGTCAGGTAAGTAGAGGTGTAATGCTTTCCTCTGCACCTTCATTAGAATATTTTATATAAACTAATCCTGCTTGCAGTTCCAGAATGGAATGCATGTACCTTTCAGAATTGGTGCTGAGCAGCAGCTCCCACCTATGCAATGGATTCCTAATAATGACGGTCAGCAGATTGTGTTGCCAGAGGATCCAAATCTATTACCCCATAGGTGAGCGGCTCTTACGAAATTTTAAGTTCTAATTCTGTTGCTCCAAATTGCATCCTCCCAGCGGTTCAGGGATTCACTCTCTCAACTTATATATGGGATGACAACTCTAGTTTTTTTTTTCTATGAGTGTACATGCAAAAATAAACAAACAAATGTGAGCGAGAGAGAAGAAAATTCATGTTTCTAGGAAGGTTGTTGTTTTATATATGATTTGGTGCAAGTAAAGGTACAAATATTTACAATGGGATGACTACTTCAACCATATATGATTCTTTTTATGTAGAAGCCTTTGTTTGGATTGATTATGATGCGTTCTCAACCCAATAAATGAATTAACTTTCTTTAGGGATGTTGAGTGTTCTGCAAGCTCTTCCTTTGGGAGTTATTCAGGTTACTTCAGCACAGGAAAAAGTTCCGAGCTGTCTAATTCCAGTCAAGAAAATGGTGTGAATGGTTTGCTTAATGATTTAGGTGGAACTGCATCATTGAGGCTGCAGTTGGCTGGGCAGTATCCTTATTTGCCATATAATCTCAGTCTGCTGAATGATACAAAACTCCAGCCTCCAGCAGATATGAACCTACAAGAAAGCCCTGTGGATTTTCATGTTAATGGAAGTTATGAAGTTCCCAAACCTGTATATGATAACACCCCTGGTAGTTGGGCTTCTTCATCAGGACCTTGTGCTGTTACCATGTTTGATGAGCTGTATTCTCGAGTAAGTTCAATCCTATAATATTTCTTCTTTTTCATCATTTTTTTTCTAAAAGTAGTATGTATATGCTGCCAAATCCTGAAACAGCTTTATAGTTGAGCATGAAAAAACCTTATGTCTTACTTGGCATGGAGCAATTCAGTTGTATGGAATACCAAAGCGGGCTTTTTTTTTTTTTTAAGCGGTCATTAGGTATTATATTTCTTTACATTCCATGTCCAACTCTACCATTCCTTTTCTCAAATGCTCTAAAGGAGAATTTTAATTCTTAATTAGCCTCGTGACTTCAAATGAACATAAAACTGCTAGAATTTCACTATCCTAAAAAACTGTTAGTTTCTTATTCATTTATATATTTATGTGCTTTTTGGCATGGGATGTTTGTCAAATTAGAGAAAGGTTAGGGTATGGAAGAAAATATAGTTTTAGAGATCGCCTCAACTAGAAGAAGCAATGTGCAAATGGTGTTGAATCACTTGTTTAATAACCGGCTGTAGAGCATGCATATTGCACTTCCAATCACAAGATTGTGAGTACTTGATTAAGGAGGCGAAGTAAAAGATGGTTTAGAATGAATGTCTATAACAATTAAAAGTTTTAGGCAGAATTGCTCACCTACTTTTATGTTTTTGTATGCAACTCCCACAGAAGTTAGTTATCTAATATAGCAAATTGTAATGATACTTTTTGTTGATTAAAATTTATAAAGAGCATTTTTAGTTTTCAAAGGCTTATTTGGTAGATATGCATTGGTTATTTAGAATTTTATAGATGTTTAAGAAAATTTGTAAGGAGCAAAATAATATTTTCTTATGCTTTATGCATATTAAAAATTTGTTTTGAAGAACCATTGCTATTAGCGCAGCAACTATCAGGAATATTATCGGATTACCTGACTGGTTGCTTTATTTAAACTCATGGCAGCCTCATGAACTTGCATTTCACATGATCTTAAGGTGAGTTTGATTTGTTACATGGTTGGTTATTAGAGTTTTAGCAAGACATTTTTCTGAAAGAAATTTCCCTTTATTTTTCAATTTTTTTATCTTGGCTTTCACTCTAGTACAAAAGTAACATAAGAGGGCTTATCTTGGATGGAAAGCTGCAACATTACTTTATGGCATAGTTTTATCATGAATCTTCCTTAATTTGTGGGTTTTGTACTAGAATCTCCTTATATCTTCACTGCATGACTTTTATGGTCTTGTTTGTCTTTGGTTCTGTCTTAAAATTTTATGCTTAATCATCTGTTTGATAGTGTTATAAAATTGTGTTGGAAGCAAAGATTGCAGTATATAATGTTTATTCCAGATATATGACAATTTCATCAACTATTAATCTATTTTTTGTTATTAATCCTACACCTGTGTACTTCGAACTGCTTCAACTTGCTGGTGCTGTTGTTTCTAATAAAATTTCTATATTGTTTCTTACAGCATTAAATTTTGCTCCGCATGATCTTACTATTCTCGACAGCTGCTAAAGTTATTGAAGAAATTAGGCCACATTTTTACGTGGAATTACAGATATCACCAAACGAAGCTGCTGGATTTGCAATGGATTTTTAGCCATGCAGACATGAGAAGCAGCTAATGAGATATACATACATATATATGGCATTAAACCAGCATAGGAAATGCCCTGGTTTTGATCACTTATAAGAAATATAATGGTGCCAACACCGTGGAACGAGGCATCACTTTTGTGATATTACAATATCTTTTGTATACAAACTATATATAATTGTAGATTTTTGCGGAGTTAATCTTTGTTTCTTGATGACAAGGTCACCAATGGCAGCCAGACTAAAGCCTCCTTGTCCACCGTTGAGTGTGTCCTGAGCTGTAAATTAAAAACCAACATATAGCAATAAGCATATAGAAATTTGTTGTAAGCCAAAACCACATCTATGAATTAAATTTATCTGTAAAGAGTTTTCCTTTTTTTTTTTTTTTTTTTTTTGTGGTATAGAAATAGTCGTTTTCTTTTATGATCAAGATGGATCTTTTATTTGTTAACATCATATAGTGAACTATTAAATGTTGATTTTGATTTACATTATCCTTGATAGTGATATAAATCGCAGAATTTACACTATGTACTTTATAATATCCCTAAAAAAAGGTGGACATTAGACTATTCTCTCATAAAGACGATTGCTCCATTGATTAGTTATTAAATAATCAAATTAATTACGGATATGATTCGTGTTTGATGAAATATCATTTTCTTTGTCTTATCATTAGTCAATCTGGTTTAAGGTAATTAGTAAGAGAATTGAGCTCACTTCTCTTTCCTATAATTAGAAGAATCATACCATTAATGCTTTAGGCTATTCCAACTAAAAACAGAACATTTTTCTTCGACTTGAGCTTAAGGATTCAAATCAAAATCCTGTGGGAAGAAACCTCAAATCATCTTGACAACCCAACCACTGGGAGTTGGACATCTTAAATACATGCAAACAACTCATCAGCTGGAATTTGATTTTGATTTTGATTTTGATTCCAATATTGATAGGGAAAGGGAAAAAAGGTTGGAGATAAAGCTACCAAAGTCCAAGCCTTTTTGAAGGGTCCATGTGGAAGAATTTTGATCCCCCGTATTAAATTTTTGGATTTTCCATGATATTACAGGTACTGCAGATGACTGAATTGTACAAAATCATAGAGGAACTAGAGGCACACTCAGGACCGTCAAATGGTCCTAACTTTCAAAAGTTCTGTTTCAAGGTGGGGAAATTAACTTGGTACTTCCAAGAAAAATAGAAATTATGCATAAATATGGAGGTTACTAAACTAAATTTAAATTCAATACTTACTCGTGTTAAAAGGACACATAGGTACGAGCCTATAGACCAGATCATGTTCAAATAATGTCGTAATTCAATACTTACTTAAGTCACAACATATATGATATAATTTGATCATAAATTGATACATAAGAGTTTAAATTATGATATGTGTAATTATATTAAATAAGTTATTTGAAAATTTTTATTACTTTTATAGTGTTATTTTGAATTTTTTTTTTTTATCAAATAGAAAATATATATTAATTAATTGGGTAAAATACAAGAAAGAACAGCGAGACTTTTACAATACAAGAAATTATAACAGTGCAAACTATAGTAAAAAGTTTTGGTGTTAAAATAGGAGGATTTGTATTTTGGGAAATGAGTAAGCCAAAATTGAATTTGGATAGACTTTAATTCTAGTCGGTAAGCAAACCAAGTACTCACCAACAAATTAATGGGTGGGATGAGACCCATTTTGCAAATTGAGAAATTCTTAAACAATGAGTAGACCAAATCAAGAAATTTCCCATAAAAAATAATACCTTCTTCTTTATGCATATAAGTCCAAATAGAAGTTCTTCCTCTTAAACTCAGAAACCTGTCAACAAGAGAGCAAAATCTGTATAGAATAGCAAATAGGAAATATTAGATCTAAATAATGTACAAAATATTTTAACAAAATAACCTAATATAAATAAAGTAAATAAGATGATTAACTAATTTCTAGTCAAAGATGACCAGAAATTGGTTTACAAACCGATCAGTGAATTGAATTTTATAATTGAAATGAAAGTAAAAAAAGTTGAGGAATTATATTATACTCTCAACTAAATATTTTAATCACGTTATGGAATATTTTACCATATCTCCAATTTGATAGTGATACACAAGGTATTTAATTGGGGGGTGGGTTCTTAGACAGTAGGGGAAGAACAATTCACTGCAGTTGCTATGTATTAATTGATTTAAGCTAGACTTGAGGAAGTTAGAATGAACAATAAATTAGAGTTATAATTGCGAAACATGTTTGTGAGCTATACCCTTTGGAACTCACAAACACCTTCATTAAAACTACACCAAAAAAAAAAGAATTAAATAGGAGTAGATGCATTAAAACATCAACGAAAGCAACCAGAAGGACCATTTTTTTGAGAGAGAAGAAGAAGAAGGACCATAAATAATTAACCTACTGTCACAATAAGGTTAGGCCCCTTTCATCGATGCTCTGCACGAGTTTCTTTTTCACATCCTTTCTAGTAACTACCGAAACAGTGAAGTAAATGATGCAAGTTTGATGGGTTTTGCTTTCCTCCTTTACTCACTTCATTGAGTGCGGAAGGTTTTTGTTATGATCGCAGTGAATGTCCCCAACTAATTACGCACTTAATCACAGTGCTTTATGACACACAACTTTTATATATGCAGGTGATCTAACTCTTAATGACATTTAGGGACCTTTAATTAACATTTTTCCTTTAATGTATGGATCGTGTTTTCCTTATTCTATATCAAGATTTTAGAATTAATTTAACTTTTATATATAGCAGCCAAATGGTTCTCAATGGCATCTATGGACCCTTCCTACATTGTACATTGATCAAAAAAACTTTTATATATACTAAAAATATATAATTGATATAAATAATTCTGAATTTTTTTTTTGTATATCATTTAGTTCATGTATGTTAAATAAATTATCAATCATGTAAAGAATTATTAATCAATTAATAAATTACCGATCATCTTAAAATGGAACTTCTTATGTATCATATATAAGCTAAAATTATTACTGGCATTGTTAAGAATATTTTTTTTAATAACTAGAAATTACAACAGTGAGATACACACTTTATGTGTTTATATATATATATATATATATATATATATTAGTAAATAACCACGTGTTTACGTGTGAATAAAAAATTATTTAACTCGTGATATATAGTAAATAAATAATTAAACATTATTATTATTATTGTATAAAAATTTTAAAAATAATAATAATATTATTTTTTATATAACAATTTGACATTAACTTAATATAGTTATAGTTTATTAAAATTTTCATAAATATTTTATTTAAATAATTATTTGATATGACTTCAATTAAATATACTTTAATTATAGTTATAAATATTTTCTCAAAATTAACCTAATCAGAATAAAAAAAAATATACAATTAAATTAGAATTTTTATTGGAGATAAAATAAAAGTTAACCAAAATAAAATAGAAAATATATTTTCAATTAAATTTTTATATTTTAATAATTTAATTTTAATTAGAGACAAAATAGAATTTAACTTAATTAAAATAAAAAAATAAATTTTCTATCAAATTAAAATTTTATTTTATTTTATTTTAATTAATAAATAATTAAATTATTTTTTATATAATAATAAATAATTTTTTTTTCAATAATTTTATTTGTCCGTACATATATATATATATTATAGATATATATATCTATCTATTTATATATCATATTTGTCCTATCTATTATTATTATTATTATTATTATTATTATTATTACAAATAGAGTATGAAAATTTGACCTAATTGGGATAATCAAAGATTAAAAACTTTAAATTTAAACTTATAACCTGAGATCATATTACCTCTCTCTAAGTCAAATGATCTAGGATTCATTCGGTACCAGTTAAAAATTTGAAACTAAAATCTTAAAAATAAATAGGATATATGATCAAAATCAATTTTGGTTTTGCAGCACACTGGAAAGTTGAATTCAACCAAATATCAAGAATTGACTATTTTACAAAATCGAAGAATTTACAGAATAAAAAAGAAAAATTCACCGTAGAAAGCATGCGAACAAGCGCATGTTATCAAATTCCCCAGATATTTTTCAGAGGGAACCGGAAGGTGACACGTGGAACGCGACATATGCGGCGAATCACATGGGATGTCGTCTGTCTTAACCTTTACTTTTTAGTTTACGTGCTCATTCACCACACCGAATCTGCTCCGTCACTCATAAATTAAAATTAATTAATGATAAAATATTCTAAAAAAGGGCGGGAAGTTAAATACTGTCCCAACGCCACGTAAGCAGTTATTGTCGTGGAGATCAAAAAAACCGTCAAATAATTTGTTACCAAGACACAATAAAAACTTTTTGAAAAAAAAAAACAACTGACTAGCACGTGGCTCGAGATTTCCCTCTCTGTGGTGATTTCTTTTTTTTTTTTTTAAGGACTCTCCTGTGGTGATTTTAACAGCGCCTTGTGTTGACTCCTCAATAGTTGTGCCTCTTCAGTATCGGCATGGGATGTGTCCGGTTTAATTTCATGATGGAAAAATGACAAATTTACTGTTTCAAATTTTGTAATTTTTTTTATTTAAGTGTATAAATTTTTTTATAATGAAATGTTTGAATATTAGAAAAATATATTAACATAATATCTTCAGTCAATTTAATATTAATTATTCATTCAGTCAAATTAAATAATATCTATTTTTATTTTAATCATTAATCATGTCATTTATCATATATATTATATTATTTAAAAGATAAAATTACCCTTATTCTATCATTAATGTCTATAGCTGAAGTTAATGTTAAGATTATTTCTGTCAATTCATAATCTTTAATAAGATTAATTTTGTCTTTTAAATAATACAATACATATGGCACATGACATGACCAATAATTAGAATAAACGTAGGTCTTATTTTATCTGAATCAGTATCCAATCAACATTAAATCTGTCGAAAAAACTATATTTATATGTTTTTTTTAAATTCAAACATTTAATTATAAAAAAAAATTCAAACAATTAACTAGAAAAACCATAAAAATTGAAATATCAAATTTGTAATTTTTCCTTTCAAAATCTAACCATTACTTATTAGTTAAAAAAAATTATCCAAAAAAATTCTTTTTTTTCATTGAACTAAAATTTGACTAATTCCATTAAATTAAGATAAAATTATAAAAGAAATTATAGCATTACTTTAGTTTTTATTTACTCTATACATATTTTATTATTATTAGCATATAATAAAAGTGTGTTAATCAATATAAATATTATTATTAAAAAAAAAAATTTTACTTTATTAAAGTACACTAAATTATAAAAAGAATAAAAACTTTTCTACCATTAATTCAATATAACAATATGCATTAAAAATCAAAATTTGAAATATAGTTTAACCGAAAAAAACTGTCCTATTAAAAAAAATACATTTTTTTTATAGCATGGAACTCAGTGTATTTAGTGAGAATTTTATTAACTAAACAGCGTATTTGACTTAATTCACTTCTTCTTTGACTAGGAGTCAACAAAGTGAAAAATATTAATTCACAAAATTTGATATTGTGTGTAAAATATTTTTTTAATGGGAAAATGATGAGTCATTCTCTCTCGAGTTCAATGAATACAGCTAAACTTACGCTTTGACGCACAGTACAAATATTTAAATGAACTAAAATTGACATAATATAAAATAAATTAACTTATGTTAAGACTGAAGTTATATTACATCATTTACATATCATTTGAATTTTTTTACACGTTTCAAATATTGTATACACTTAAATCTTTAATAAAGATGATATTTATTGTTTATAGAGAGAAAATTTGATATATATGTATAATGAATAAAATCTGAATCTTGTGAAATAATATTTTGTTTCTATTTTTATTTTTTTGAATTGAAGTTGGAAATTTGAGCTAATGAAGGTTAGTTAATTGGTTGCTTGAAATTTTGTAAACACTATTGAACCAAATTGAAATTTCCAGGAACCTTCATGATTCAAGCCAGCTATATATATCATGAATTGTTAAATTTTCATTTCAAAAAGAAAAAAGAGAATAAATTGAAGATAAAAAAGGATAAAAAATAAATTAAAACCAACCATTTATTATCTCTGGGAACCCTTTGGACCACTCATTTAAATTCCATTTTTATCTCTGAAAAAAATTATAATCAAAAGCATTATCATGGGTTGTATTCACATAAGATTTTCTAAAACTGATTGTATTGATAAAGTGTATGTATATATATATATATTATCCCACATATTCATATTACAGAATAGATATGAACATTGGATGCAATCTGCACGGAAAGAGACCTGCAAATTAAGAGTAAGAGACAAGCAAAGGGACATTGATATGAAATGTCTTTGCTTTTTTTTTTTGGAAAAATACGGAAAATCATCTTGTAATTTTATAGTTTTAAAGTTTTAAATATGTATTTTATTTTGTGACAATTTAGAATCTGTATTTTTACCGTTTGACAATTTCTAATATATGAAATTAACATCGTTAAATGAGTGAAATACATATGTTAAAAATCGTCAAATGACTATAAACACAGGATTTAAATTATCATAAATGACAATTTCTAATATATGAAGTTAACATCATTAAATGAGTGAAACACATATGTTGAAAATCATCAAATGATTATAAACACAGGATTTAAATTATCATAAAAAGTGAAACACATACTTAAAATTATAAAATATTAAAATCATAAATTAATTTTCCGTACTTTCCAAAAATTATTTTTAGTTAGGTCGTAGAATTTGTCAAATTCATTTAATGACATTAGTTTTATATACTGAAAATTATCAAACACTAATAAACACAAATTCTAAATTGTCACAAAATGAAACACATTACAAACCATGAAACCAATAGTGATTTTCGTAATTTCCTTTTTTTTTATATGAATCCTACTGTCAAACAAAAGTGCAATTTGCTAATTATTTCCTCAATCATTTTTCTACAACATATATGCACGTGTATGAAGCTTGAATTCGAGATCTTTTAGCACCGTTAAAAGTTAACCACGTATACTCCGATCGATCTTTTAGCAATTTTGTACGTCTCCTAGGAAATTATGGATTTAAACACCCTTAAAACAAATCGGAAGTATTTTAATGTCTAACCTTTCTTCAACAACCTTAACCAAGTAGTATATAGTAACTCAACCCCACAATGTTGTAGAGAAACTTAACCTCCCAAGCATTCTTTTGCTACTTAATTAGTATACAAACATAAACAGGGCTGATGGAGGTTCAATAATCTAAGAATAGTGGGTAGTTTTTACGTTCTAAATCTGGTAAAATTTAATTTCACAAATCAATTGTTTAGAATTCTACATCTTAATAGTCTCTAAAGTCTAAAATAAAAGGGAACCATTATACTATTACCTTTACCTTGTTGGCAAAGTACTGATGTTTTTGGCATTAGCAATGCACAACCAAATTCAATTTTCATCTCCAATGGTTGCCATGCTCATGGACTAAAATAGCTTCCAACTAAGAAACTTTATTTTTCTGTGTAAGATAGCAAGATTTCCATTTCTTGCAAACATCCAAAGCAATTTACTAGACCAGTTACAAGGTGACATTGTGATCTTTCATGAATTTTCTGGTTACCAGTGTACAGGTTGTGGCAGTCATTTACAAGTTCTCTTGCTTCGCTTGTGCTTTTCAATGGGAGGTGAAAGCATTAATTGTCAGTACAAATTGGGCCATCGCAGGGAAAAGGCTTTTGGATTCAAAAATACGAAAGAGGCTCAGTCAGGACTTGGAACCTACAAGTGGCCCAATTGAAGCTAACCGAAAAATAGAAAAAAGAGCAAAATTGAGAAAACGCTAGGTGAAATGATACATAAGTAACTTTTACTTCCATTACTATTAGACATTGAAGATTTACACCATACAAATTACTAAGGGCATAGTAATTAATCACCCAAAGTTGATTACAATAGCCTCGTAAAAAATGCTTCTAGGACTCAAATATTTTCCCTTCAAGAGAGGAAAAACCACAAAAAGTACAAAAAAAATAAATTTCAAATACTAATGGCGGGTGGTAAGAGTCCACCACTGCCATCTTCTGCCTTTTTACATAAGAGGCAGAAGGAAAAATGAAAAGACCCATCAACACTAACTGGCCCAAAAAAAGAAAGTAAAAGGTCCCTTCTAAAGTCACACAAGTTGCCTCAAAATGAGAATAGAGCAATTTTAAAATAAGCCTATCCTCATTTTGACCGACTGAAAACACAAAAGTATATATACCCTAAGATATTACTAAAGTCACACTAAGAGCTACTTTTAACACTCCCCAAAGTATAAAGATATATATAATATATTAAATGCCCTAAAATACTACTGATGCCTCTGCTTCGAAGCACATGAACAGGCGGGTAGGTGACCTAGCGGAATTGGGCACCAGAGAAAGTCTGACCAAAGGACCAACCAGCTGGAGCAACATTGTTGGACACCACACTACGCCCATCGCTGGTAGTGACCTTAAATGAAAGACTTTGTCCATTGAGATAGTTGTTATTCTGCCAATTTTGACCCCAGTTCCTTGACATTGCTTGCCAACCAGTCCTTGACCCTTTGATGGCTACAGCATGTACATCACCGGCGCCACCTACGTTGGTGATTAAGACTAGGTTGAAGTAGGAATGACCATTGATTGTGAACCTTATTCCTCCCCTTCTCCTGCAGGGTACCCTACAGAAAAATCCCAAAAAAAACAAAATTAATCACAATTTACATTCTAATTCTCATTAAATCAGACATAATTAAGACAAAAGAAGTTAGATTTGAAGCACAAAACAGCATAGGAACAGTTATATACCTTCTGTAGGCAACAGGAACGACTCCAGCTCTGTATTGAGCAATATGCTGGAAAACAGGTTGAGAGAGGTCAAAGTGTTGCTGGGGAGGGTTGCACCAGCCTCCTGCATTGTTAGGTAAGGCATTATTTGGAGGGCAGAAATTGGTGGCTGTGACCACAATGGAGCCCGGCAGGCACCATTTTGGGTCATCGACACACCTAATTTCATAGCAAGATCCACAACTCAGCCCACTATTGAACAGAGCTGTGCTCAAAGCTGCAGTGTTTGTTCCATACCCCTGGCTATACAGATTACCATAACCACATGCGCCACCTGCATGCAAAACCCAACAAAATTGATCAGATGGTTGTGTCTAAAAAGGCGCAAAATTTTGAAAAGATTCTTCATTTCGGATAAATGTGCATACCCATTGTGCCAGAGGCATCACCACCACCATAGAAAGTTGCGCGTGCATTAATCCAACCACCACCGCCATAACAATTGACAGATGACACCATTGCAAGAAAACCCACCAAGAAAAAACCAACAAGAGCCATTTTCCTGCACACAAAGTGAGCCAATTCATTAGCACATTTCTTGTTTTTTTTTTACCCTTCAAATCTCAAACATTTTCAGCACATTTTGAACCCATTTATTTGCTTCTTTTCTAATAGGTACACTTAAACTAAAAGCATAAGAAAAGTTCAAAATGAAATGTGAGGGAAGAGACAAGATGATTACTTGAAGATTGGAGCTTGGAAAGCAAGAGTTGTAACAGATAGAGAAAATGTGAGCTGGTTGAGTGAGGAAAAGTGGGTAGGGGTGAGGCGCAATTTATAGAACTTCGGTAGTGAGACAGAACTTTAAAGGGAGTGCTTTAGCCACCGTTAATAGTCACAACTAACACTACACTTTAAGCAGTTGGGGACCATAAACTACTGCTATAGTACATAAACATTTAAAAAAAAAAATTCAAGAAACAAAATGCAAATTTTAAAATACTGAAGATTTTAGGGGGTGAAAAAAAAAGGCGCACATGTGAGCATCAAATAGAGGTTTGTGGCTTAAAACCGTGTGGTTTTGTAGCTTTCTATGGCGGAAATTCCCAATATCCAAGTGGGGTATAGTGGTTTTTTCCCCCCTTTAATGATGATGGTGTCAACAAACTTCAAACCCACATGCAGCATGAACATAAACATGAACATGCAAATGATGCAAGCAAAGAACCATTCACATTTTGCCCAGAGTTTCACATTTTCTTTTATTTAGCAGCTAGAAGAGTTTTAATTACTGACCAAGCCATACAGTGAAAAAAGATTGCATATTTATTTAATTTGATGGCCTAGTAGCATTGCTTTTGTATTTACTTTTTATTTTCTTTGTTCTCCTGCTTCCCTTCCTTTTTTCTTCCCCAGCTTAAATTAACAACCATTCCTATTCCTATCATCTAGCATCAACCCTTTATTTATTTATCTACAAATAATTGAATACCATTTTTAAGAGCTTGGTAATTAACTGTCACTATTCATGGAAGCTAATTGGCTGTATCTCTTCTTCTCCTCCATCTTTTAGCACATGCACAGCATATTCTTCTCCTCCTATTGGTGCTTTTAAGTTGCTTAAACGTCTATTAAGACTTATAGACAATGTGGGTGGTCAATTTAATACAAAATCTCTTTAGGTAGATGAATTAAATGAATATTATTGACTATATATATGAACCATATTTAATATAATCCATGGTTGTCAACTGTAAGCTTCTCAATTTGGGGTTCCAAGTGTATGCCTTCATACCGCAAGCAACTAACACAAGTACAGTTTTGTTTGGAAGGAACTAATCAGGGGAAGAAAAGTAGCACTAGCTCGTTGCACATGGGTGATAACATCTTCAACAGTAACTTTGTGTGCCCATTCTTGTACAACAAACTTCGTCACATCCCATCTTACAAGCCAACCTGTACACTTTCAATCTTGCCTTTTGATTACTTTAGTTGTCTAGACTCTTGAGTATTCACACCGCCACGGAGCTTACTTGGGATTGCATTCAGGACTTAAAAAGGTTTTTCTGGAATGTAAAAAGTTAGTTTAGTCGTGTAAGATTTTTACAGAATTTATGTGTTTTAATAAAGAGATCATATAATAATTTTTTCTTTTTAAATTAATAACGATAGAAATTAAATTTTACTCCTCCTGCATTAACTATGTAAAAAAAATTTATAAAGTAAAATTTTATATTCAAATTCTTTTCAGATCAAATTTTTTAAGATTGTGCTTGGCGGTAGCTATTAGGACTCTCTAGCAATGACCTCTCATCAATTGAGAGTAACAATAAGATGGAAACCAGAAGTTGGTGGGGTTAAAAATCAGGTAGAGAGTACAAAATCTGTTGCCATGTTGTGTGCATGAACATTTTGATTGTAGTTTTGAGTGTGTTGTTTCTAAGAAGTGTAGTGTATAGCATACACATCAGTTAGTTGGCCAGCTGGATTATTAATGTCTTATCAGTAATCACATGCATGTAAGTAAGTAATTAATCAATATTAATCAAAGATTTATTAATCGTAATCGACACAAGATCTTCAAGAACAGCCACAACTTGGATTCTGATTCTGATTGACGAAATAAGAGGACCGCGATTCCCGGTATTTACAGCATCAGATCGGCTTAGTTGTTAATATATTTAGGTACGTAATTAAAGCATATACGTACAAATGCTCAATGTGGATTATGAATCAGTGGGATTAAGCAGACAGAGGTTGCTCTCTGACTTTGAAGAATCTCCTGTGACTAATTATAAGATTATGTATTTCATCTGGGTATTTGTTTGTCTAATTAATTCTTCATCATCCTTTTCGTTGTATAGCAAGTTTATTAATAAATATGTAAAATAATTTAAATATTGATATATTATTCAGCAAGACAAAATATAATTAAATTAATGGTAAATATTTCTTTTATGACACTAAAAAGTTAGAGATTTAAAGAAAATTTTCCTTACAAATTCAAAAAAAAAAAGTAATTATGCTACGTAATCCTGCATACTTATATATTTAAATCATATAAAAATTAATCTTATAAATTAATAATTCTCTAAATTTTATATAGCAAAATTTTTGTTCTAAAGTATTTTTTAAAACTATTAATATTTAAAATTTATCGAAATTTAACCATTTATTTCAGATAAATTATAAATATAAAAATAAGAAAAATCTCATAAAAATTTATTTAATATAATTGTATATACTTTCGATTATAAAATATTACTCAGCTACTCAATCTCAGCGATTATTAGTTGATTTAAACTAACTTATTTTAATCATACAGTCAAAGATGGAAGAATGAAACTAAGATTCGAAGTCCCATCCAAGGAGTAAGGACCTACTGATAACTTAATGCAAGGAGAGACAGTTGAGTTGGTGCCAATAAGATTAACCCAGTTCCAGTTGCTTTATAATCAAGGTTCAATTGGGTTGCTTTTGGAAGGTTTTAGAAGAAGTACACTTTTGGGGAAAAGCTACTTACAGGTAAAACTTAATTTAATTTCAATATTTTCTGTAATTAGTAATATGGTAAAAGTTAAAAGGGCAGCCTGAGCACGAAAGAAACAAATAATTACCATTGCAGTATCTGTCAGTAGAGAATAAGCATGGGCCTGGCAGGCCCAAATTTCAAGTGAAACTCCTGCCTGCCATGGCTAAACTTAATCCCAATTTCATCACTCCCCAGAGGGTCAAAATTCGCATAATAAATATATTAGGAAATAAATAACAAAAGCTGTAGATTGAGGGTCTATTTTGAATATATATATATATATTCTTTGCTAGAATACAATTTATCTTACAAAACTGGATTTTAAAAAAATTGAATTTAGAAAAAAAAAGTGTAAAATATATTGTCAAATTCACTTTAAATATTTTTTGGAATTCATGATATCAATAATTTAGAAAAAAAAATAGATATTAGTTATTCTTTAAGTATATTTTAAATTGCGATAGTAATTTAGTTTTTACAAAAATTTTAAATTTGTTTTTTTGATTAAATATTTTTAATAAAATACATTGAAATTTCAAACTTTTTTTCAAATTTCAACCTGGAGAAGATAAGATTAGATTAGATAGGGTGTGTAAGGAATGAAGCAGAGGGAATTTTTGGTGGCTATGCAAATGCTAAGGAAAAATCTGTGGTAAGATTTGGGTTGTGCTGGTGAAAGCGATTTTAGAGGTTTTATTTTTACGGCGCTGGATAGACACTGCAAATGCACATGCACATGCACAATTCAATTCAAAATGCTCATCCATTTTGATTTCTTCTTTCTTTTTCTTTTCAAATTGCAGTTCCTGCTTTGCTCTATTTCTCTGATGACGTGGACGTAACCAAAACAGCCACGGATATTCATTATCTCAACAGACACATAAATAATAAAAATTACTAAAATTTGTAGCATGTTTTATAAATTTAACCGTTAGAATTAATATATTAGAAGCAGATGAAAATTTCGTGTAAAAGTGTCGGATGGAAAAATTGGGAAAAAGGGAGGGATTGAGATAAAAGAGCATTAACCGCCAATAACCAACTTGGAAGTTTGAATGTATGAAGCATCCAAAAACAAAACACGACCGCACAACCCAACATCCTTTTCAACCAACCATTACCTATGTCTGTAAAATCATAGGAAAGGAATGATCTGAACCGTCCATCTTGAAAAAGAATAATGGTGAAGTTGGACTAACCAGTCACCACACCCCAATGTGGATACCACCTTAGATTTTTTCTTTCTTTTCTGTCTCCTCTCACCTTTCACTGTTCTTAAGGATTCTCTGCTTATTCTTCTTCTGTCTCAATGAAAACTCCAAAATCTATTTTAAAAGATTAAAAAATTGAAATGGATGCCCAAATCAAATTCATATTATTATATATCATATTATCATTTCTTTTGTTGACTCATTTTGACAATTTTTCACTTTAGAAAAGCATCCAATTCCTTCCCTTCTTTCCTCTTAATTTTTTTGTTTTTATAATGTAGGTTAATCAACTGCTACAACTTAATTTTGCCTGACTCGTAAAATCTTATAGAATAAAAAATAAATTTTTTTTATATTTTATCCAATTTCTAATTGCCAAAAATTTTAAAATAATAATACAAATTATCACGTAACTAAACCGATAAAACGTGTTAAGTTCAAATACTACAAATGTATTAAGCCTTTTTATTATCTATAGAATTAAATTATGTCAACTAGATGTATATTGATAACTGTGTAAGAGGGTCAAAAGGGGCTGCATATATATATATATATATATATATATATATATGAGCTTTAAATATGAAATTGAAATAAATGGATGAAACAAAATTTTCATATGCAAATGTGGAACAGCGTTAATAACATATGTCAACACACTTTACATTAGAGTGAAAGTAAAAAAAAAAAAAAAATTGGCAGTCTCTCCTAACTTAACGCTGAAATATTTTGAAACTCTAGTAAGTGAAGATTCGAATTTCCTATCCATTTCC
The DNA here is from genome assembly GCA_947683625.1 of Mallotus nudiflorus. NCBI lineage: Eukaryota > Viridiplantae > Streptophyta > Magnoliopsida > Malpighiales > Euphorbiaceae > Mallotus > Mallotus nudiflorus. Next base: position 268,103 of record CANTUR010000554.1, read on the forward strand.
TCTTCACTTATTAAAAATAAATAAATATTAAATTTTTATTAAAGGCTCTTATTACTATCTATATGTATCTATGTACACATGCAGACACTATTCTCCTTTCAAATATAATTTTAAATCAAACATCACTTCCAAATGGGTTGTAATCCATCATAATTCCTAAATTCATTCCTACGCAAATACAATGTTAACCGTAAACATAAGTATCAATTCAAATGATAAGAAGTATGAAAATCAAAACATAGAAAAATAGAGTTTAAATTTCTATTCATTCTGTTATTTTTTTACGATGAAAAATTAAACTACTGAATTTATTAATTGATAAAAAAATATAATTATATGTAAAAATTGTGACTCGATATTTCTTTTAACTGAAGTTTATGATTTGATTGGACCGAAAATAACTAAAAATCGAAAAATTGAATTGAACTTCGGTTCAATTTTATATATAAAAAATTATTGTTCTGTTTTGATTTTGAAAAACCAAAATTTTTTTGATTCGGTTCCATTCGGTTTTAATGTCCAAAAATGTAATTAAATCTAATTTAATTGATTTACTAAAATATTATGAATATATATGAATATTTATGGTTCAATCTGATTAGTTTAACACTAAATATTTAAATATAAACCAAAAATTTTAGTTTATAAATATTCAAACTCTTAATCAAATTATATAATACTAAAAAAGTTCAAACTAAAGTTATTTAAAATTCAGTTTGGTTATCCGCTTGGTTTTTTTAGAAAATAATAAATAAATTAAGTATGACAAAAGTAATAACAATAAATCTAATAATTATTATTATAAAGATTGCAAAATTATAAAAAACCAATAAGCTAAAAATTGCAAAAATTTAAAAGTAAAAAATCGATCAAACTAAACCAAATCAAAATGTTTCAGTTCAATTCGGTTTAATTATTTTTAAATATTTTCAGTTTTAGTTCAATTTTGTATATTTTTAAACCAAACCGACCGATGTACACCCCGATGTTCAAGTTTCAAAATGAAAAGAATTTCTAGGCACAATACACCAATGATATCATATATTTATCACTTTTTATTAATTTAATATTTTAATTTATAATTTTGTCATTTCAACACTTAATCTCTCTAAAAATATAATTTAAAAATCTCTATCAACACACGTGATATACAATAACGAATCCATATATGTCATATTTTAAAGTTTAAGTGACCAATAGCAGAAAGTAAAAGTATTAAACTATTAAAAAATGACAAATATATGAGGTGACAGATGTATTGTATCATTAAATTAGTATATTTTATACAAATTTAAGTATTGAAATAATAAAACTATAAATTAAGGTGTCAAATTGATAAATTATACCAGATATTATGTATTATGTTGAATTTCTATATATTAATGCCACGAGTCAATAGAGAATTGGAAACCATCTTGTCTCATCTCTTTTCTGAAAAATTTACTATAAAATAGTTGTGTTCTATCAATTGAAAATGTAATAAATACAAAAATGTGCATATTAGAATTATATTATCATATTTGATACTGGCTAAAAAATTGGTTCGGCTCTTACAATAGCTGTGGAATATCTGTACTTTAATTATATGGATGAGCACTCATTTACAAAATCTTCAAAATTTTATGAAGGTGTTTGTCATTTTCTTGACTTGTTTTTAATTTATATAACTTAAAAAAATAAAAAAAAAATTGTGAAATATATTGTTATGTGGTGTCTCCCATTCATAAGAACCAAGTGGACTAATAATTTGAAATTCAATTTTAATTATTGAGTGTGTGTTTGGATTATACGATTAGTCTCTTTTATAAAATTGTCATATTTTTAATTTATGTATTTTTTTTTTGCAATTTAAAAAAATTATATATTCAATAAATACAAGCATAAAATTATGAAAAATAAAAAAAATCAATTTCATTTTTTATCCAGTGTTTATCAATATTAAAAGTATTTTGTCATGTTTCAAATTTAAAATATAAAAAAATTATTATTTATCGCATAGTGTATAAATTATTAAATCTTTCAGTAAATAAAAATAATAAATCCTTATAATTTCTAAATGAATTATCTAATTATGTTGTGGCAAGTGGTCTGCCTCATGTGCTCAATCATATCATATAACGACCTTAAAATAGACCAATTTGTCAAATCTGGAAATGTAGATTAAAATTAAATTATAAAATTGTTTATTGCGTGTCACATGCCCCATGTGCAAATGTTGTTGAAAGTGATAATGAATTTGCCTAAATCATATCTTCTTATGAACTTTTTTAAAGATAAGCCAAATATAATTATTTTTTCGGATGCTGACTAATTACAAATATTAAAAAACAAAGAGAATCCAACTGAGATTTTTGGAATATTTTATTGCAGTCTTCTTCACAATTGAATTCGTAGACAAAATAAATAATTGCTTCAAGATTTTTTTTTTCTTATTTTACCTACAATTGTTTTTTTTTTTGAACGTTTACCTACGAAAATTTAAACCTTAATGTTTAAACTTTTAAGTTGTTTTTTTCACCTTCCTTCAACTAATTGTAGACTTTATAGCCTTCTAAGTGGGTGAAATATATATGTACATTAATCTCACTAATAACAAGCTTTGACTATAACGTCAATATTTTAAAATTCTTTTATGTAAAAGAATGATATAAATAATGAATTTGTGATAAATTGCTATTTCTCAGCTACTACAAAGTAATTTAAGTGGAGTTTTTTTTATAGTAAAATGTCTCTTGTTAGTAATTTATAAGTTCATAATTGTTAGTTATTAGTATTAGTGGATGAGATATTAACTCCTCATTAAGAGTGTAAAATCCATAAATATAGATACCACCCGTAGGATAAGCTAATAATATAATCCTTAGCGTTGTCATAAAATGAATCTGAGATCTAAAATCTCAGGATCTCAGTTTTAGACTAACTTATCTAGACATCATTGACTGTCATGAAATGAATCTGAGATTTAAAATCTCAGGACCTCAACCTTAGACCAACTTGTCTAGGCATCATTCGTAATTTTTTGTATAAATGACATATACTTTTGGCATAATACTTATGTAGCCACTTATATTTACATAAATTTGTTACTTTATTGTCTATACTATTAATTTTGCCAAATTAACACCTCAAGTTATTTATAATCTATTATATAAACATTTATACTTGAATTAATTTGTCACTTTGTACCCTATATTTGCATAAATTTATCATTTCACCTCTACGTGTCATCGCATATGTCTTGTCAATATTGCAAACATGTGTTTATATAATAAATTATAAAAAAGTTAAGATGTTAATTTGGAAAAATTGAAAGTACAGAGGACAAAATGACAAATTCATATAAATATAGGTGTCCATTGGATATAATATGCCTATAATTTTCTTTTAGTATATATATATATATACACACACACTAAGAATAAATGTACTCCATTTTCTTGAATTTATACATATTTGTCAACAAGAGGGACCAAATCAATTTGATATTTTATATTTGAGCATCATCAAAACTAGGAATTTCATTTTATAAGTGTTGTATTTTTATTGAGTGATTTTGAATTTGAATTATAACAGCAATATGTACATATCATCATATATAGGCTTTCCAAGAAGAAGTTATTAGTGTTATGCAAACAATTAGCATTTTCTTGTCAAGAAAATACTCAAAGTGAAATCAGAATTAGCTACTAGTCAAATGATGTATCATTCAACATGCTACAAAAAGAAATTTAAACTAATTATAACTAACTAACAGACCAAAAACTACAATGAATAAGAAATCAATTAAATTTCAAATACCAGACTTTCCCAACTTATGGGAACCTAAAATTTGTGTCATCAATTGCATGCCATTTGGTATAGCTTAGACAAAACCCACCTAATTAACCACATAACCACCTCAATTAACTCTGTAGTCGCTTTTCAGTACTCAACTAATTACCATATAATTTAATCTAATCACTACTATTAGTAGTGCTTTTCATTAACAACCTCAACTTGTGATCCATCTTGATTAGGTTTAATTATATATTGTTTTAGGTGAAGACTCCTTTAAGGGCTATACATAGTCTTTTAACTCCTCAAGAGGTAAAGAATAAAGTTTAAATATTAAAAATAAGGACAGTTGTACATATTACGCTACATAACATATAATGAGAGAAAAATGATAAAATACGAGTGTCAATAAATAACATATTCTTATCGTTATAAATTTTCATTTGGATTCATTAAAATTTAGGAGGCCATATAGTAATGAAAGTGATAATAAAAACAGAAGTTGTGGTCAATAAAGTAGTGATCATCAAAATACCAAACCATCCAATGTAAAGACGGTTTTTAATGTTGGTTATCCAGTTGCAGAAACGACCCCATAGGCTTTTGCTTTTGCGTTTCTCTAAAATTGCAGTCATGGTAAATCTTGGTTTATTTAATCATCAGGGACTTCCAAGCACATGAATTCTCTATAAATCAAAATAGATAATTGAAGGCTTGTTATTCAACAGTATAAAAGGATCCGAAATGGAATGATTTCGAATATCGATTCATTAGTAAGAAAACTTCTCCTACTTTTGAATTATCGAGACAAGAACTTTATGTGAGAGTCGAAGCCCCAAAAGGGGAATTGGGAATTTTTCTGATAGGTTATCAGAGTGGTTTTCCCTGGAGGTGAAAAATTCGCCCGATCATAGATCATAACATTACTATTTACGAGTGCCTCATGACATCTAATATTTCCTTAAAAATATAAAAATAGAATGAAATAATTGTTATTATTGTCCAATTATGAAGGTTTTCATTTGCTTCATCAAAATAATCAAAAACCCTTTTAGATTTTTGGAAGGTGGAGTAGTTTTATGCAACCGACAGTAATTGATATTAAGAGATCACATAATTGCCTTTTCTATTTTTTTTTTAAACAGCAAAGTCAGTTGATTTTTTTTACTCGGATTCTTTAAATTATGGAGACAAGAATAATTAAAGTTTCGGTAATGAATCTTGCTTTTAATTTTTGTTTAAACTGGTCTAGGAAATAATAATTAAGTATTGTTGGACCCATCAATCACACAATAATCCCACTTAATTAGACAATGATCATTAGAAAGTTAAAAATAACTAATCATTGGATTAGCAAAATTACCTTTGATATGAACCTCAAGGTGAAAATACGTAATGCGTAACATATATTTAAAAAAAAAAAAAAAAACTCTTCCAACATGTAAAACGAACTATAATTAGGATAAATTTAAATAAAAAAAATTAAAACTACAGTTTACTTGCCCTAAATATGTTGCACTAAACGATTAAACATAAATGTATATTTTATTTTTATTAATTAAATATAAAATACTTAAAAAGAATGTCACAAATTTAACAATAAGATGTATATATATATATATATATTGTAATGTGGGTTTCTGACTTTTATTTTTTTAAAATATGATCAGTCACTTTACAGTATTAATTATGTTGATGATGAGCATAGTGTAATTGAGTAGTCATCAATTAATCTCCTCCAATATATTGATAGATGTACGTAAATTTCCTGTTTCCTTCATCACGCGGAATCACATACGAACAAACCTTATAGCCAATAAAACGAAATTTCGTAATCAAAGAAATTTCACTAAAGCCTATCGGACTCAATCTGCTGCATACCCAATGTCAGAGTGGCTTTCATTTCGCAAGTTGAAGGATGTTGAAAGCTAATGCATACCTGTGCTTCAGCTTTTTTGTTCCATTCGCATGCATGTCATTAGGGTTATTGATTATATATTGACTTATCTTAGTTGCTAATTAATGTCCTATGACATGAAATTTATCGGTACCGAAGGAGAAGCTTCACCAACAATTAAATATATATATATATATATAATTTTGTCCGGACCACTAATTTTCAAAACTCATTCATATTAATTCAGTTTAATTCAAACAATTATAATTATAATTATAATAAAAGTAAATGTCTCATAATACTAATTTAACATAATTATATATACTATAATTCGAATAAAAAATACTGTTTAAGTAAAATTAATTTCTGCCAATTGATTATATTTATTGATATATATGTGAAATATTAATTATATTTGAATTGTTGCTGTAGTTTAATTCAAAATAAATAATTAAAATGTTATTAATATATACAAAATAGTTATTCACCATTTTTAAAATTTAAATAAATCATGTGTTAATAAAATGAAAGTTTTGATATTGTTTCATTATGAAGGAATGGGATCCTCTCTGTGTGAAGACATGCTTACTTCAAAAGCAGATGCACGACTGCTCTCATCTGTAGTGGGGAGCTACGAAATTTCCACTACCAAAATCATATGATACAAAGTTTTCTAAAGTGTGCAAAAAAAGTCTGGACTTCTGCTAAAGTGATCTTAACATTTAATTGGTTGCTTATAGCTGCTACCATTATGTATATATATGCCTTTTTCTTCGGATTACAAGGTTAAGTAATAAGTTGGGAAGTGCAAAAACTTTTTTTTTTTTGACACAGCAGATGAAGGGGAAAGAGCAATGGATTTCAAAATCTTGAAATGGAGCCAACTCCGTAGTTGGAATGATTCAGCTCAAAACAGAATAATCTAGTTTAAGACAGGTAGTTCAAACATTTATATACTTAAGAGCGTTACTCCTATGATTTGAAGGTCATGGATTTCCCTTTGCCACTTGAACCAAGTGGTGGGGTGGAGGAGAGAGGTGTGCAAAGATATTAAAAAAGATATAGGTTCATTAGTTTTGTAAAATTTATCTTTCAAATTTAAAAAAATCTTGCTAAAAATTAAGTTTGTCAATTTTCTTATGCAGGAATGGCAAATCAACAAATAATTAATCATTTTGTTTAGGGAAAATGATCAAATCTATCCTTTAACTATATATCAATTATCAATTTAATCTTAATTTTAAAGTTGTATCAATTTACTTCTCCAACTTTAAGAGTTGTTTCAAATCTATCTAAACGATATTGAACTTGTGACAGAGATAATGTGACAATCTAACGTGGTATAAAAGTAGTTGACTTATACCAAATAGCTTCAATGGCCATCTTTCGTGGCATAAGATTATTTGACATGGCAAAAAAAATTAAAAACCTAAAACTTATTGTTTTCCAAATCAGAATAGTAAAACACAAGAATATATGGTTTGAATATGAGATCATGACATGCAAATGTGGAAACATACTTCGTTTGAAGACATCTTGAAACTTACGCGAATTCAGATCGATTATTTTAGTGTTGTCTTCATTTTGAGGTATGGTTTCAACAAAAAAAACTCCATAAAAATTGAAATATTTATGCAAAATCAAAACACTAAAAAGTATCATAAAGTTCAAGTTGTAAGAAATTTAAATATTTTTAAATAAAATTATAATTTCAAGATTTATACATAGAGAAAATAGATATTAAAAAAATTTTGATCGCTTTATAGCCATTACATATGCATTAGATAAAAAAATGCAAAAGTATGACTAAAGTTTAAGTTTAATTTTATCATATTAGACACTCTTATGCCACATTAGATGACTATTGCAGCTATCTGGCATAAACTTATTTATATCTGGATAGATTTGGTACAATTCAAAAAGTTGGATGAGCAAATTGAAATGACTTTGAAATTATGATTAATTTGATAATTAGTTTATAGTTAAGGATATAATTGATTAGGTGAGTTTTAAGCTTTTTGCCATATCAGGTACTCTTATGTCACGTTAGATTGCCACGTCATTTCTATCACAAACTCAATGTCGTTTGGATAGATTTAGAACAATTATCAAAGTTGGAGAATCAAATTGATATAACTTTGAAATTAAGATTAGATTAATAATTGATCTATAGTTCATGATAAATTTGATCATTTTCCCTTTTGTTTATTATGCAGAAATGGCAAATCAACACGCAAACAACACATATAATTATTTTTTTTATTTATTAGGATTAATTTCATATGTTGAGTATTTTAAAATTTAATTTTGTATATATCAAGTTAATATAAAAAAATGTGTTTTTAAAATATGTGAGAAAATTTATACAAACTAATTACTCAATTAATAGTATTATAGCTTGAATTTTATTATTGAAACGTTTTTGAAATTCATTTAAAAAAGAAAAAAATTAAAATTTAATGTACAATAACCAATTAACTGTTGATGGTACTTTTTTCTCTATTTTTTTTTGAAAGACCAAATTTTTTTAAAATTTATTTTGAAAATAACAATTTCACAGCGTTTCAAAGAAGCTCTGTTAAGGGCAATTTCACTAATTGGACAAATTGCATTTGCATATGCACATGCTGTATAGTGGGTACTTTTTCTATAGGCTTAGAGGAAGACTTTTAGCTTATTATTATGATTATTTGTTGGGTATCAATTGGAAATTTCTTACAAAATATGAAAAAATTTAGGTGTTGGTAAAAATAAATAAATAAATAAATAAATAATTTTAGTTTTTCAGCACACTTAGTTATTTTGTATGTTTATTTTTAATTTTAAAAAGTGTATTTTTAGGAAAAAAAAAGAGAAAATAAAGAATTGTCTTTAAAACTTTTCTGAATTTCAGAAACTTCTTTGTTATTTCAAAATATATAAATAAACTAGACAAAATAAAAAAAATATGTCAAACGTTTCTTATCATTTGTTAAGGTGATGTTGAAACCCCCATGTGCATTGTGTACTACAATGGGATGGTCCATTGAGAGCAGTATTAATGCCCCCATACTTACCTCTTTGGTGCCAGCAATAGTGAGATATTGCTCAACCTAAGTAACATGTAGTTTCCCCAAGCTTTGGCTGTGATGGTGAGGGCATTGTATGGACTCGTGGGAGGTTCGAATCCCGGCCCCACTTTTTTCCTATCTAATTTAATATATTAGTAAATAGTTGTAATATGTAGTTTTAGATTACTTTGAAATTTATTTAAATTTTAAAAATTTTAATTTTTTCACATAATTTTAAATTGTGCAAAAGAATAGAAGTAATAATTTTTAGTCGAGTTGAAAAATAATTAGTATCTAATTTTCTCGTCAACCATCCAAATCAAAATTTAAAAGTAGTTTTATAATTGCAAGACAATATTAATATGTTAATCATTTTCAATTACAATGATTAAAGCTCGTAATTTTGATCATAGGTGAATATCAATCACGAAATGTAAAATAAAATTCATTTTATATTCAATTCGTCTAGTGACAAATGGTAATTTAAAAAAATAAAAAATAAAAAATAAAAAACACTGCTGTGAATTCGAAATTTAAAACCTTGCCGTAAGCCTGACATATGTGTGAGATAGAGAAGGAATGGATAAGGGCTATGAATTTTGGAAAAGGAAAACACACCCAGCAAACCAATTGAATCCACCTCTGCATACCAATAGGATCAAACACTAATGTCCTATTCGAAAAAAGCTCATTACCATCCTTCAACACAATCTCTTATGGTCTTATATATATATGGTATTATTAACAGCAGCCACTTCTTTTTGCTTACAATTTCATGATCAAAAGCTTGTTTTTTTTCCCCATGTTTTGGAATTGAATACTCGTCCCTCACTCCGAAACCCAACATTGTCAAGACATCTCATGCCCACCAATGATTATAAAGTTAATAAGGTGGCTTGCATTGAGAAAAACTATTTTATCATTGATTTGGTTAGCATACCAAACAGTTTGAAATAAAACTCAAAATAGACATGCAATGTAGCGAATGCGCAACTGACATGTAACTTTTTTTTAAGAGATTGTACGATAATTTTTTAAGTGGTAAATATTAAAATTTTTACCCTTAAATATTTTTAGTAATTATTTAATTGTACATTCACTCGTTGACGAGCGATACATAAGTTTAATATTTTATATTTAAGTGCTAAACATTTATTTTATATTGAAATAGTTTAGTATTAATAAACATATCTTACATATTTGAGAATTAAAATATATGCTTCATGAATTAAACAATACATTAAAATTTCAAATTGTTGTGAACTGAAAAAAATATAAATTCGATTTCAAACCACTGAGAGGTGAGATTACCCTCAAACATGAAATCTCTTCAACAATTGATATAATTTTGCAGGGACATATGCTTGTTTGTTGCGGTGCATATAGCTTATTAATAGCCAGCAAGGAGCCAGATTCTTGTTAACATGTTAGACCTTTCCTTAGCTGCTGTGCCTGTGCTGACATAAAAGGCTCAGCTATGGACCCCCTTATTTCATAATTCACATGGAGCTCACATGTTCTCATTTTACCAAGTCATATACATGCACTATTCTCTTCAGTCCTCCCTCTTTAGGACTGGTGGGTGAGAATTCGGTCAATATTTGGTTTATTTTGAATAATTTTTTTAACTTAATAATTAAATTAACTGAACTGAAATATAAAAAATTAAAATCGAATCGAGCTGTATTATAAAATTGAACTAAAAGAATAACATTTTTATGATAAAAATTAAACCAACCCGACCAAATTAATTTTAAAAATATAATTTCTTTCTATATAATGAAACGAAAATTTCTTTTTGTTATTAAAAAAAAAAATTATGCACTGCAATATGGTCAGGTCTTATATTGTGTTTATAATATGGATGTGTTCTGTTGTTCAAAGCTTTCTTATTGGCGTTTGACACCTCACATTTCCTGCACTTCAGTAACTATTCACTGACATGAGCTTTCATTTTCACTGTCTGTCTTCAATAATACTTTTTTTTTTTTTTTTCCTAATATCTTAAGTAGTACTTTTACTTACATGCCCATTTCTCCGAGTTTCTGTTTATTTGGTAAAAATTAAAGCTAGAAATTGGGATTGGAATCTTATTGTTTGGTTTCAGTATTGGAAATAAAAATGTGATTCCAGGACTTATAAAAAATATTATTTTTTAAAAATAAATAGTTTATAATATTAATTTTTAATATATAAAAACAATTATAATATTAATTTTTCACGTATAAAAATAATTTTCATAAAAAAATTAATTATTAAATGATATTAATTCTCATTCTCATTATTTAAATAACAAAACATATTTTTCAATTTTTTTTTTCAATTTCGTACGTATATTCACTTTCATTATTCAGGCTTCTGAACTCTGCCACTGTCCACATATTTAACTAGACATTTTTCAAGTGCATGTCTGCAAATGCAAAAAAAAAAAAAAAAACTAAACGTACAAATTAGTCCTTTAATTAGAGGTGTAATCGAATATAACGGTTTGTAATTCGTTTGAAATTTGAATCAGAAAAAAGTTGTTTGATTTTGTTTATTAAACTAAATGAGTCAAGTTCAAATTTTATTTTAACGCTAATAAACTAAATCCGACTTTTCTTAAGTTTAGCTCGATAAAACTCACGAATAAACTTGTTCAGCTCATTTACAAATTTATTTATAAATTCATAAACAAACACATTATATTAAATAGTGGTATTAAATAAATATTATTTAATTTTAATATTAATATTCAATAAATATCATTTAATTTGATAAGTCAATATTATATAACACTAGTTTTATATTAAAGAAAGATCATACAAATTAAATTACCAATAATTAATATAAAATATTATATATGACAATATTATGTACACATTATAATATTATATAATTTTTTGAACATTATATATGAAAATATAAAATATTATACTAATAATTAATAAAAATTACTAATAATTAATATTTTAATAAGTAAATGTTATACAATGCTAATTAAATATTTAGCAAATAATAAATTTCATCAATAAATGAAAATTTAAGTAATATTTGTAGTTTAAAGTAATATATGAGTATTAATATTAAATAATGAAAATTTAAAGTAATAGATAAATATAATTATAATATAAAGTAATATTCGTATTTTAAATTCAAAACTACAAAATTTTAATATTATAAGCAATTTCAGTGTTACAAAAATACCTAGTTTGAGGTTATAAAATAATGTAATATCTAATTGCAAAAATATGTTGTTGAACTCGCATGTCTCATGAGCTCGGCTTAAATTCGTCAAACATGAACTTAAACTGAGTTTGAGTCCGACTGTTGAAAGCTTTAGCTCTACTTTAATTAGTTAATTTTTAAACAAACCGAACTTAAACCTTTAAAAGTTTGGCTTGATTTATACTCTTAATTATGTTTCAAAATCAGTCAAATTGCTCATTTAATTATGTTTTCAAGTCAACATCAACAATGAATTTGGAAATTTTTTATTTTAATAGGAATTTTTTAAAAAATTAGATCATATTAGACTTTAATATTAAAAATTATTATAAATAAGTATTATAAGTCAAATAAAATTTTAATTTTAATGATTAATTAAGGAAAATTATTTAGACTACTAAATAAATGGATATTTTTTAAAAAATATATATATATCACCTAATTATAAAATTTAAAAAATTTTTAAGCCTATATAGTAATTTTTTTAAAAAAAAATTCATAAAATTACAAATTTTTAAAATTTTACAATTAAGTAATACATATTTCAAAAAAATTCATTAATTTTAATTATTAATTCAAATAATTTTTTATTCAACTACAAATTTTGTTAGTGATTTTGCTAGCTCTTTTGTGGCTTTTGCCTTACTCTCTTTGTATTTGAATATTGATTTTTTGGTTTTAATAAATTTTTTTTGGACAATAGAAGTGTGATATAGACGCTATGAAATGTCAACCTAATTGAGTTGCTTAAGTGCATCTTCTAATTTCTGGCTTCCAAATTTTTACTAAAAAAACTACTGAAATTAAATTGATAAATAACATTTTATTATTGAACTTTAAATTTAAATTATGAATAAGAATGATGAATTTTTCATATGTATATCATATCACTTGATTTTAAAGTTATTAAAATTTTAAGTCTAACAAATTTTGAAAATTTCAGAAAAAAAAATATAAAATTCTTTCTAAAAATTTTTATATAAACTTAAAATTTTATGAAATTTTATAATTAGGTGATATATTTTTTTTTGGAAATTTAATTTTATTTATTAATCTAAATATTTTTCATTAGTTAACATTAAAATTATAATTTCATTTAATTTATTGAATTTAATTGTAAAATTTTTTAAGATAAGGTCAGGATATGATTCAATTTAAAAAACATTATTAGTATCAAAAAAATTTTAAGGTTCAATATTTTTTTTTTGAACCACTTTCAATTAACTTTAAGGTATAGTTGAGTGTTCAATTTGACTTTTTGACCAAAAAATTCACCTAACCACCATTTTTTTTTATTTATTATAATAAAAAAAAGTCATAAAAGGATTATTTCTAGGCCATGTAATAAAAAATAATAGTTCAAACACTCAAATAGAAAAACATACAAAATTTATAATTTTTCCAATAATATTCAGTCTTGTATTACATTACATGTTCAAAAAGAACAACACTATTTTTCGTGTTGTTTTAATTTTTGAAACATAAATAATATCTTAATTAGTATATAAATTAATTTTAAAATGTTAAGACTAGTTCAAAAAAAATAATGTAATATGTATGTTAAAGTAGGGCTAAATTTTTTAATGGAAATGATGAAGAAGCACAAAAAAATATTTCTTTTGAAGGTTTTAGTGGCCATAAATCATTAGGTAATCAGTGGTCCAATTTGGATAATCTTGTAACTGTCTGTTCCGTTTGTGCAATGACAAACCGGTAGATGAGGAGCTATAAATTGGTGCATTACTACAGGAAACATGATGTTGGAGTAAACCAGGAAATATGTGAACAAAAGGATCAATGGAACATTGAATTTGAGAAATCCAGGCCAGTTGCTGTACATTATCCAATGGCTAAAATAAAAAAAACCCCATGTAAACAAAATCCTCTAATATCTTATAGTGATTGAGATTCAATGGAGTGTCTTTTTCTATCTGTTTATCAGAAACTTATTGATCATCATATGTATGAAGTGGGAGTAAGCAAAATTGATAGAAGAACATGGCTAGTGGCAAGGGAACAATTGTCATGTTACAACGGGCCCAATAGCAATGATGGTTTATGATTTTGTAAGGTTCAGGAAAGCCATTTGGGTCCAGCAATTGTCCAGGTTAGGGCAAACACCAGCACATGACCATGGTCCATGGAGAGAAAAGGATAGATGGTCCCCTAAGTAGCCATAAAATTCTTACAAAATTATTCAATATCTTGTAAATTTTTGAGTAGCTATGGAAATCGGATTATGGGTTTTCTTCATTTAAAGAGTGGAAGTTAGGTATCAAGTTGGGTACCAAATTAATTTTGGTTTTCATCGAGTGTTGATGTAAACCCTTTGTTGGCATATCTATCATTTTGTCATTTTACATGTATTGCATATATTTTTTTTTAATGCATCAACATGGACTACAAAAAATTTAATAACTTTGTTGTTTTTCTTTAATCACAGGGAGGACCTCAACAGGGTCAGGTCAAGTCATGCTACAAGGGCCATATATATTTGAAAATAACCCTGTTTCAATTATTTTTGCTATTTAACAACAAACATTATGTTGAAATTTTATCATGCCGAGCTCCCAAGTTATTTAAGAATAAGCATTTTGATGATTGTGAAACATGTGGTATTTTGAGCACTCAATATGTTAAGATTAGGAATTATTGTCACAACCCAAACTAGAAGTCATAACCGGCGCTAAAGAACAAGAATTATTTTGAATTCGAAACCTGTAGCGAACCTTAAAATAAAAACATGCAATACTAATAATAAAATATGTACCATAATTAAAAATCATAAACCAATATAATAAAATAAACTTTTTCATATTATATCATGAAATATATTAGTACAATATTCAAATAAATAATTTGAATTAAAAATCACATATAGTGAATATAAAATACAACTCACTACTGATATAAAATATGACTACTACAATTTTTTATAGTACAATATAAAAATTAAGTAGATAATTTACATAAAAGAGCTGGGGCGGAAGAAGTCCGCCGAATGGACTTACTGCTGAGGTCTGAAAAAGAAGACTCTCCTGTAAAAATGTCAACTGAAGGGAGTCAGACCTTAATGAGTGAATTGCTATAATATATATATATATATATATGCATATATATATATATGCATTTACTATATGTCAAATGCAATTAGTCATCAGTATATATAATAAATATATATACAGACGT
Source organism: Mallotus nudiflorus (assembly GCA_947683625.1). NCBI lineage: Eukaryota > Viridiplantae > Streptophyta > Magnoliopsida > Malpighiales > Euphorbiaceae > Mallotus > Mallotus nudiflorus. The sequence continues at coordinate 283,220 of CANTUR010000554.1, forward strand.
ATACACACAAATGTTGAAAATTATTTTATATATAATACTGAAAAACATCAGTTTGTGAAAGATCAAATAAAATCCTATTTAATCTCAACCTCAACCAACCATAGTGTTACTCTAGCCATACAAACTCACTTAATTCCAAATAAATTCACTTAATCCATGTGGAAAGTAGACTGGCCCCGAGACATTAAGTCAACCGAGCTCCAGCAATCTAACTGTCAGTGTGATTGGCCCCGAGACACTTGGTCAACCGAGCTCTAACAATCACACCATCAATCACATCACATCTCAATCAAATCATAATTCTACAAATAAGTTAGTAATTCAACCCTACAATCTATCGCACCGGTACGTACTCGGTCTTAATGCTGCCCACTAGGTAACACGTTCTATCGATATCCTTCATTTAAAATAAATCATTCATTTAGAAAAATAAATAATGCATAATATCATTTCAAATGATAAAATAAACCATATATATATCAGAAATAAATCATAATTCCACTAAGTATATTTCGAGTATATATATGTCAGATAAAATCAAACAAATCATGAAATAAACCGAAAGTAAACCAATAAAATACTTAAAACATGCTAAGTAAAAATCAATAAAAATAACATGCATTTACTTAAAAATATACCTAAAATATACTAAAAATATACCTAAAGTATACTAATCATTTAATAAAACAATTATGAATAATTATACATTTAAAACATGTATTTTCTAAAACATGCAACCTAAGTGCGATGTATATATAAAATAACAACTCACAGGTGTGCGCTCCTTGAGACTGGTCTGACGGACCCGGTTCGCTAAGTTTCGGTCTCGGCGCAACTAAATAAATAAAATAATTGCAGAATCAGAATAAATCTAACTTAATTTTTAGAAACTCGATCATAGATTACAAAATACAGACTGACACATAATTGACCCGATGTCACGTTTTACGAGAATTCTATTAAAATTTCGGCACAACCTCCTTTGTAAAACGGACATCTCTCTACTAAAAAGTAGAGCCGGTCCTGCAAGAAAAACGCACGTCGAATATTAGAATTCAAACAACCCTCAGTTGGGATCCTAAACTGTATAATTCCCCAACCAAGGTCCACAATTTACCAAAAATTCAAATAGTACAATAAATATATTAAAAATCAATAAATACCATAAATACCCTCAAAATATCAAAATATTTAACATTAAAACACCAAAAATAATTATTTCCACGATAATTATGTAAACATTCCGAAATAATAATATAATATTATTAAAAATCAAATTTCTCTATAATTCAATATAATTTAATAAAAATTCACTTTAAAAATCCAAATAACTTACTTAATCTAAATACATATTAAAAAAATTACTAAAAACCCATTTTATTACCAAAATAATATATAATATATTATTTGAAAACAATTTTCAAAAATCAGTATTAATTAGTTAAAAATAGTAAATAATTTGTAAAAATAATTTTAGTTCCTTAAATAATATTAAAACCAACTAAAATATATTATTTAGCTATAATTAACACAAAAGTACACATTTACCCCTATACTACAAAAATACACATAATATACTAATATTACTCAAAAATTCTATAAATGTATAAAAATTATTTCTCAACATATATATTAATAATATTAACTAAAACACATATTTAAACCATAATTTCAACAAAAACCCAACTCAAACCTAATTATCCAATATTGACATAATATAAAAATAATTATAAAAATTATATAAAAATCACAAAAATTATATTTTCAAGTCTAAAATTAATAAAAATTAATAATAACTCCAAATATACCAAATTTATAATTTAAATAATTAATTTACAAAAATTAATAAATTAATAATAAAATATTCAAAAATTCACAAAAATCAAACAAAAATTTATAGAGGTAGATTAAGCTACTAGGAATCACTTTTGTAATGGGAGTTTGCAAAATTCAAGCTATATCAAGTTAAAAAAAAATTTGAAAACCCTATAACTCAAAAACAAAAATCAAGAAAAACTCAAGCAAAAATGGGATTAAAGCTTAAACTAAGTTTGGATTAGTGATCACCGGTGCTAGAGGAAGAGAAAGACACCGGAATCATGTGAAAAGGTGGTTGAAAAATGATCGACAGTGAGGCAGATGTCCATCGCTGCTGCTGCCATTTTTGCAAATCCGACGACCAGAGAGGGAAGAGCAAGCGACGACAATGAAGGTTGAAGGGAGGAGGTTGGTTGTCCGGTGTCGGAGCTGTGAGAGGCACAATGACAAGGGTGGTCGGACATACGCGGGGAGAAAGAAGGAGGAAGCTGTGTTTTTAGGCTTGATTCCCGTTTTTTGTATGTTTTTATGAATATAATATACTATATATTATATACATATAATATGCTTACATGTATTAATCTCCACCATACATGCATTATATACATATATATATACACACACACACACACATATATATATATATAACACAATAATAAATAATACACACACATAAACCCTAATTATATGTGTGTATATATATATAATAACACATAAAATAACAATACAAATAATGTAGTTTATTTTAAATAATAATAATAATAACATTATAATAATAATGCACTATATATAATATTATTAAAATAATATCATTCAAAGTAGTAAATATAAATAGCGTAAATTAATTTCTAAAATAATAAGTTTCGAGATAAATATATACGTAGAAAATTATAATTAAATATAAAATAATAAATATTAACCACAAAATAATTAAATAATTAAATATAACTTTTGAATTTATTAATACTGCATATCTCACTTTAAAATAAATTAATTTAAAAATATAGGTCATTACAGTTATTTAGATGCATTGTTAGTCTTTTATAAAGTTTTTATTTAGTTTTAATAATTTTGTTCAATTTTATAATATTTGGTGATTTTTAAGTGTTTTAATTTACTTAGTTGTTTTTGATATTCACATTGAGAAGGAGAACAATGAAGGATTGATGTAACAGGCTATCGGTCAAAGCGAGGGTGATTATTGGTACATTCAAGGAGAAAATAAGAGGTGTTAAAGCTAGAAAAAGGCACATGGCCTTGCACACCATGACAAATAGTTGTGCCTTAATGGAGAATAGTCACATAGCCGTGCGCACCTTGGCGCATAGCCATACCTAATTTGAATAAAATCAAGAGAAGAGTCGTGCATTTGGGTGCGCACAATTGTGTGCCCGTAACCAACTTTTAAATTTTGAATTCATTAGTTGCTGATTTTTAGGGATTATAATATTTTGATAAGGAGCAACTTCAGAGGTGTGCAGGAGGTTAGGGTTTTAGAGAGGGGAGCCATCGGAATAGAACAAGAAATAATTTTTCTTTACCATTTGCTAAGAATCAAAACTAGCATTATTCTAGCTCTTTTCATTTTTTGATTGTGAGAGTTGATTTGTTTGTGAAGATTAAGAACTCAAGACCCTTTATTTCGGTTTGGTTTAGCAGAGAAGAGGGTTTTTCTTATTTATTTCAATTGTTATTCTTCATTTTCATTGAGTAATAATGATTGGATTTCTTCTTTCCTAATCAATATGTGTGGTTAGATTGTTAGTTAGGATACTTATTTCAATTCAACCATGTAGATAATGGAATTAGATCTAAGTCAATAAATAAAGTTCATTGGTTATTATTGTACTTAATGTCATATTAGAATTGATCACCCTTTGATTGAATATAGAAAATGGAACTTGATTGAGAAATACACTATATTTGAGATAGAACAATTACTTATTAGTTGTTTATTTAGTTGAGAAACACTTACACAATTAATATTATTAAAAAGTTGTGCTCCAAATTGAATATGATGAACACTTAATTAGTGAGAGTTGTAAAATTAAGTACTACTTGTATTCAATTAATTGTGGATTTGTCTAAAAGAAAGATCTATAATTTTAAAAATGCTTTCAAAATGAACTAGGTTTAAACTTGACTTAAAAGCTTAATGGATCTTTAGAAAGGTTAAATTGAAAAAAATAACACTAGTTTTAATTTGATTGTTAATTTTATTTAGAATTAATTTGTTTAATTGAATTTGAAGCTAAAAACAGTTTCCATGTTTAAACAAATAAGCACCTTGCGTATTAAAATAATCAATTTTTTAAAATCTATGAGACGATATTTATTTATTACTTGCACGATTTCGCACACTTGTGAAATTCACATGTCGCACTTAAAAATACACATTTTTTAGATTTATAAAAACATTGAAGAGATTCCAACTTTATTCAACTGGGATATATGGTTCAAAAGTATGAAATGGAACTTTTAGAAAATAAAATTTTAAAATTTATAGAAAAAATTCACTCCTAAACCGAAAAAAAGGCGGCATAGGAAAAAGTTTCCAGATGACCAAAAAAAGGAAAAAGTTTCCAGAGGGCACCGCCAGAAATTGAGGCCCAGTTGAAACCTTATGTATGTAATTTTAGGGCCATAAATTCTTTTCTGGAGGAATCCTAAACCTAGAGCTTTGAATGTTCGCCTCTGCCATTCCAGAAATGATCAGCAACTTATACCAAGAAACCAAATATTTTCTTTCATGTTAATTTTTTTCCCCCATACATTTGAGTACCCTTTTGCTTGAATTAACGATCCAGGTCAGAATCTACCACATTTGGCATTCCAATTTCCAACCACATAAAACCATATGATACTAAATTTGTGATATTCCAGGAACCCTCCAAGCAAATATTAAAAGGCATTTGGGAAATTACGTTGACAACAATGAATGCTCCAACTAGTGCAATTACGGCCTCCCTGGACACAATTGATGGTAAATGAAGCCCTCCTAATGTCATAATCACAGCAAAAACATGTTTGAACCTGTTGCTCCTAGGAGCAACAAGTTCGAACATGTTCTTGTTTCGCAAATATACATAACGTTTATTCTAAAAGTACACTTTCAGCAAACATAAATAAATTCCGGTGCGCTGCAATAAATATATATATATATATCCCAAATGCAATTTCAATAAGCAGTTGGCACAAAATTACTATACACAATTACATGGTTTATTGCCAGGCATCCCTCCAGCTGATGTGAGACAATGCACGAGTGAATTACATGAAAATGTATGTAAAACCACATTCACATTCCATTTTCATCTCTTCACAGTCTGGCCAGCTGTTGTCATGGAGCACCAAGCTGTTCCTAAATCAACAGACTTTCTGCTCAGCAACTTTGAAGAATACATGTCAGTCTTTGTTAGCTTTTCTGGAATTCCTTGTTAGAGTTTCCCTTCAAAGAGAGATTCTTTTTCATTCGATGTCGATTGAGTAATAACATAGTATTTCGTTGGGGTGGATGTGATGCCCCTTCAGGATAATCTCCCATTGGCACATAGCTCCAGGGCCTAGATAGTCCATCGGTAGATAGTCTAATATTTGGGAAACCATTACTCCTCAATTGTGGAAGAGCTTGCAGCTCTGCAGAATTTCTCCCATCCAATTTGATACATATAGGGCAAGGTGGGTCATTTTTATGTGCCTTAGGCGTTGCCTGCTCCAAACATTCTGCATGAAAAACATGACAGCATGAAAGCACCCCAGCAACAGGCATGTCTCCACTTCTCACAATCCGCCGAGAACTCCATGGGGATCTTTGAGAAAGAAACTTTCCACACAATCCACATCTAAAACCATCAGACGAAACACACAATCGACCCAAATTTTCAGACACAAATGGATCAGAAATATCAGAAAAATCCACACTACTTCTGGCACTGCTATAACCATGGCCATCTATTTGTAGAGAAGCAGAATCAAGCTCTGAAATCCCAGCAGATAGAGTTTCAGAAGCATCTCTTGGAGCTTGGGTGGGAAATAACAAAGGATGAATAGGTTTAGACAAAAAGGAACGACGCCCAGAAAAGTTACAATGAGAGGACAAACATGACTTGAATGTGTGCTCGGAGTCGCTACTATCCGAACAGGACGAATTGGATCTCCTGCTGTCTGGGTTCCTAGAGGTTCCCTGAAATGTTTTACCCTAATCAGGAACTGAAACACAGCAAGATAATACAGTTTCAACTTTTAACATAATACATTACCCCCACTGTAGGCTTGAAGGGTAGTTGCTGAAGCACTTGACCTAATTCAAAAGGCAAATAGGCATTTAGATAAACTCAGAAGCAGAAAAAATTTGTCAATAACAAAAAAATATACACAAGTCAAATTATTTTTAAAATTAAAAACTACAAAAGGGTGGTATAACAATAAAATACAGGTAATAGTGAATGAAAATATTCTCCACAAAATAATTATTGTTGAGGGTTCAACCCACTTGAGCAATAATATATCAGAACTTCTACTTCACAATACTCCCAACAACAAAAAAAACATGTTAAAAAGGAATCAGCTAGATTAGCCATATTACTCCTTTAGCATCCACTTCTCCATACTACAATATAAAGAAACTTTTGCATCCACTTTTTCACACTACAATATAAAGCAATTTGTAAGGGCAAACTCAGATCGGACAAAAAAAGGAAGTAAAAAGTAGGGAAAGGTGGAAGTAATACAAAAGATGCTACTTATATGGCAACCCCAACAGTGGAAATAGGTACATAAACTGAGGAATAAAGAGGTTAATATCAGAACTGACAGCAAATAGCTATCATATACCATAACTAAGGGAAGGAGGAAAAAAGGCAATTAGGTCATATCAACTTCCTTTAAGTGCTATGCACGAGTATATGGAAGCTGTGATCACATACAATGCGCATTCCATGACATATCTAATCTATTACTTCCAAATTTATCATCGTTAGACAGAACATCTACTTCTTCTCTCTTAATAAGAAGTGGCTTATTCTCTACAGAAAACTAAACTCCTCTTGAAATCTAAAATGATAGATGGAACCATCACGTGATCGTTCTCCCAATCAAGTTAAGGAAGTTAATACTACTGTATAAGTTGCAAATTCACAAAGTTTTGAGCAAGTTCTTTCCTTAAATACCATTTCTTGCATCCCTTCACAAAAAATCATTATTTATAGTGTAATTTGCAATAAGAAAATACAATATATGTTGAAGTACAAAGTCAGTAATATAAGAAAAGAAATGACAATTTTACTACCTCGTCTGGTTGCAATTTCATAATCATCAGCATTGATCTCCTGTATTATGGGAGGTGTCCATTGAGGGCCTGGAGAACGATTAGAACTATTAAACAACATGCCTACACTATCAGATGCAGAACATTGATGATTATCCAGATGGTTGCCTCTCATCCATCTGCTTTCTTTACTGCTTGATGATGTTGAGGATCCATGCAATATGTGGCTATCAGGCGAATCATATAGCATCTCTTCAGATGGAAAACTAAAACTCCATCTTGATGGGGTTGGTGAAAAGCTTGTATTAGTTTGCCAATAAGGCTCGTGCTGAACCATGGACCAGTCCCCACTGGCCACGTTTGATCCATGTGGCCTTGCAGCCACACAACAGAGCGACCCCGTTTTTTAGCTATTTTTCTAAACCTCCCCAAAATCAATTCCTCTAGCTTTCAAGTTTCAACCTTCATAAAGCTTACAACAGGAAATCACCCGTCTCAGGAAAGGATAGATTCTATCTACTCCATTGACCTATGAATGTCCTCTGGAATATAGTCTAATCTTGAAAACAAAACTGCATAAATATCCAACTTATGACTAGAAAATATAAATAGCAGTCTGTGCAAGCAGGTTAAGCATCACCTGATTGATGTTAATCAACCCTGAAAAAATAACAACGCCATGTGAGATGTATATTTTCCTAAAAAAGCTGATAGCAAAACTCACAGGCATCGTCAGAGAAACCAAACAATGGAAAAAGAATAAAGAAAGATATCAATAACATGTTTAACAAAATGCGATAAATTAAACAAGTTAGAACCCATGAATTGAACTGAAGTGAAGTGAAGTGAACCGAACCGAACTGAATTATATTACTAATTCTAAACAATAAAAGGCAACAAATCAACTTACAGGCATATGGGTACACTGCAAAACTGGAAAAAATCATAGCTTTTTCGAAGATACATAACCAGAGCGAGTGTAATTGACGGTCAGAGTGCAAAACGACGACGTAATGAAAGGAGAAAAAAGAAAATGACTCTGCTTGCTGAAAGATACAGCAACAGCAAAAGCAATCATTTGAAAATGAAAACCCTAATTTATGGGTGAGAGAGAGAGAGATTAGTTTAATTAATTAATTGATTAGTTGAAAGTACTTTTCCCCGGCTTTCCATGATATTGATAGTGCTGCAGTGGGCATCGTTTGTTTCTACTTTCTCTATTAATTTGCTAATGGCCACCACCATTTTGGCCTTAAAAATACAAATTTTGGACTAATTTATTTACTTAAAAGATATTTTAAAATGGAAGCTTCGTAATTCTTTGAAGATGTATATATACTTTTAATTTTTTAACTATTAAATTAAAATATTAAATATACACCGTGAAATTGAAATGAAAACAATAACCTGAAATTTATATAAAAATAATTTTATTAACGAATTTTTTTTTTTTTCAGATTAAACCTTAAGCTCTAACTTTTTTTAATCTTTTTATTTATTCCTCCCATCGACTCATTTCTCCCGTCACATCAATGTCATCACCCAAACCCTCTTTCCGACCACAATCGTCGCTGCTTTAATCAGTGGTTCATTATTACAGCTAATTATAGACTCTCTTAAGTTTTCACAACTTAAAAATGTTTGGCTTCACCGATCACTTTGTAGTCAATTTCTCTATTACTTTAACAGAGTTGAAGGTAAATCACTATAAAATTGCTCGCTTGATGTTACGTTTAATCTGCTACCATTTGTAGTTTTTTTTTTTTTTTGTTCAACTTATACTTTTTCCATAAAACTTACATTATAAATGCATCTTTTGTTTCAAAATAACAATGAGGGTATCCTTCACATGTTGTTCAACACAATGCCTCGAACAGAAATTAACTTGTTAAATTTTATGATACTTATTAATAACTGAAAATACTCGCTTAGATTAGTAAAATTGCTTAATACTAAATTAAAATTTACTACTAATAACAGAAATTAGCTTGCTTAATACTAAATTAATTTTTTTAAAAAAAATTTAAATAAATTCATTTTATAAAATGTTCATTTAAACTGAATACATTTCATTAATAAAATTTAATTGAAAACAAAATTTATTTAGATATAAAATGCATTCTTTAATGAAATTAAACCAAGGAGAAATATTTTTAGAATTTAGCTTGATTTTTTTGTTTCAGTACGTGCTTGTTTTTTTTTTTTTTTTTTAAAAAAAAAGAAAGCTAAACAATTAGAATAAATATTTTCCAATAATACTATTTGTTGACACTTGGTTCGATTGGTTCAAGATAGGGGACGAACTGTGGATGCTTAGTTTGATTTGTCCACCATAGAGCCCGATAATAAAAAATGTAAGGTTTGAATGCAAGAAAGAAACCTAAAGCTTTTTGGAAATGGACCTAAAAGCTTAAATTCTAAAATCTTAGCATAAACCCATTCAGAAGCAAGTCTAACCTACCTCGACCCATTTGGCCCAATGCAGAGTCGGGCCAGAAAGGTGATGCCTCTTTGAAGATGTGATCGCCTTTATGGTAGCAGGCGATGGGGCGATTGCAGAGGCACCATTTCTGCATTAGCCATTTTTCTCTACATTAAATGCAAAGGTGACCATGACAGCCAACTTGGTGGGCCCACCTTCCATTGAACTCAGCCTATTTCGTGAAGAAGATGATTTTTGGGAGAAGGGAGAGCTAGAAAGGGCAATGATGAGTAAATGGTAGGGGTATGGGCTAGCATGCGATTAAAAGGGGAAAGAAGAGAGAGAGAAAAAAAAAAGGAAGATAACAACCATTACCAAAACAAAAGAAAAGAGGAGCTCTGAAAAAAGAAAAAGAAAACATTCTTGAGGAGGAGGAAGGAAGAAGAAATCTTAAAGGTTCATTCTTGAGAGAAAGAGGGTTAAAACCTTACATTTAAGTGAAGTTCAATACATATATCTATATTTGAGGGCCAACTTCTTTTGAAAACAAGCTTTTATTCCAATAATAATCTCCATTTCTTTTCAATATCACTTAATATTAAAGGTTATAGACTTTATAAGATCTTATTTACTTATTTGTTTGCTAGCTTTTTTATATTCATTGTTTATTTTATGCCATACCCTCAATATGATCTATTGAAGTGTTAAACACAATTTTAAGTTGGACTATTTGCATATATATATATTGATTGCTTGAAATAGAAGTTTATTGCCTTTGAGAGATACCTGTGCCTATTGATTAGGCGAGCCATTGCCTCACCACTTTGAGGCGATCGATTCAACCATAAGGCAATCACTTTTGAAGCATCATCTGCCTGTTGATCAGCCGCCTCACTATCATAAGGCGATCATCTTATCCATAAGATGGTCGCCACTCTAATAGGGTCCTATGTGACCTTGTCTCGATTTTTCTCATAAATCGTGCATGATTCCCATAAATGCACATGCTTCAGTATTTCTAAGTCTATTTTGCATGATTATTTTGCTATGTTGTTCAATTATAGTCTAGGTATTTATTTTTTTATTTATATTAAACCAATTCATGAGTTAACTTTATGGATTCTTTTGTAAGATCTTTATCTACCCTGGGAACTAATATTTTTTCTATTATAGGGATTTATTAGGGATTTCTAATCATCAAATATTTATCTTGTTAATTAGTTTTTGAGAGATTTTATTTGTCTAATCCTAGTAGTTTACTTATGTTTGATTTTCTATTTATTTTACCTTTTTACTTGTTTTATTTACATTGAATGTTGGGACTTAAAGTATGCAATGAGATTAATGTGCAAATTTGGGCCTTAATGTAAAACTTAACCAATTGTTTGAAGGCAATTATAATTTATATGTTAACAAAGAAATAATTGAATAATTAAAAGTGATAAATTACAAAACAAAAACGGAGGCCAATCGCAAGATTGGGGTGGGCATTCCAAAACCCCATACCTAGTTTCCAAATCCGTTCACTGATGGTGGCTCCTAGGAACCTCCATGGAATTTAGTTGCCGTATAGTATGTCTTGGTTTCATCTGGGTGGCGACTCCATCTTTAATTAGGCTTTATGACCTATTTTGTATTTCTAATGGGCCTCAAGTTCACACAGTGTCATGGTCACCAAATACTTGGGCCCGTGTTAAACCCCACCACCTGCAATGGCGACTCCACTGGGGATAGAGAAACTGATTCCAAGTATTTTTTAATTTATCATATTAAATTATTCCTTTATTTTTTTATTTTGCATTTCTACTACATTCACTACACTTTTGCACACAATGAACACTTCAATCCTAATTAACTTGACAATAATCATTATTTAGCTACCTATGTTTCACTCAAACCTGGTAGTGAAATATTTGACTATTAAAAACTCACAACATGTACATATCCACATTGTATGGACCCTTAAGTAGGGAGACATATATGTATGTATATTGTTATGGGAGATGAAGCCTATTACTTAAGACTCAAGCTACATCATGTAGTGACCTAGTAACTTCCTTTAGGATATTCCAAAATGCATGTGTTTGATGCTATATAGTGGATCTTGGCATAAAATCTTGGCCCATTATAAATGGACTATGTCAAAGTAGGCCTTTTATGCCTCTATGACTCGTTATAATGGACCTTATTTTTTATGTAAGGGCTTGCTACTTCTTTATTCACCTTGAGAGTTATTTTACCTACGTCAATTTTTTTATCCCCTATTGATAATTGAAACCCAGACCAAAAATCTTAGGATAAAAAACTTACTATCAAATATGTGTGTGGGAGAATAAAGGTGGAAGTAATCATGCCTATACTCATTGCTCATTTATTTTTTTGTCCTTTTCTGTTCATGTTAAAAAAAAATCTTGCATTTCATGCATACATGACATTCATTGGAATTTTTAAAAATGCATTTTTCTTAGCCATAAGTCTCTTCTTGTTTGGAAGCAGATTAAAGGGATTTGGTATACCAATATCGAGGATCCAATCAAACAGTTGAGACCATTTGACAAAGAAAGCAAGATGGTAAAACCCTTTAATTTTAATGTTGAAGCTTTCAAAAAAGAACTATTGAAAGAGATCGGAGATAACATGTGACAAATGAATAGAGACATGTTTGCTGAGATGATTGGAAAGATGCATGTGGATAGAGAAGACTTTAAAACTAGAACTGTTGTTCATGAACCATTCAAAGAAAAATTGAAAGCATCGATAGATCCAATAGAGTCAGAATGGATTAAAGAAATGCAAAGAGAAATGGATCAACTGCAGATTGCACTGAAGAAGTATAAATTCAATCCTAACTTTATTGAGTTGGATCTAGATTTGAAGAAGGAAAAACTATTGCCCCTAAAATATACATTCCTAAACATGAAGAAATAATCTGGCACTGATAACCCTCATATGCTTCTGAAGCAATATGTCACCTACATGAAGGCCATTAAGTTGTTTAAAGCTCAGATAGTTAAGCAATTTCCATTATCCTTGGAAAGAGCTACTATCAATTGGTACTACACTCTGGATGCACAGGTCCAATAAGATTGAAAAGAGGTATGTTCAATCTTTATCAAATAGTATGGAATAAACTCTCAGTTTGAAGTTTCTCTTCATGAGCTATAAAATACAGTGCAAAGACCTAACGAGTCCTTCATGAGCTTTTTAAATAAGTAGAGAAGGAAATTGGCTCAAATGAATCATAGGCCTATAGAATCAGACCAATTGATTATAGCCATAGAAGCCTGCATTCCACTTATGGTAAACAAATTGAAGGACATGGGCATAAGGGACTTCAAAGAGTTATACCATTTTGGAATACAAGTTGAAGTTGACGTGAATTTGGGCATTAATGAGTAGTTGTTTATCAGTTATAACTATATAACTCAGAACCATATTTTGCTGCACCATTTTGTCTTTAATGCTAATAAATGTTTGATTGTCAAATTTACATGAGTACTAATTTATTATAATTGAGCATGCAATCTTATGCTTGAATGAGAGAGAGATTTAAAAAAAAAATCATAAAATGAGAGGATTAAAATATTAGAATTGACTTTCAAACTTTTCCTTCGTGCATATTTAACCTCAGTTTTCCCTTAAATGAATTTCTTATATTTATAAAAAAAGAAAAAGAAAAGAAAAGAAAAATAAAAAAGAAAAAGAAAAGAAAAAGAAAAAGAAAAAGAAAAAGAAAAAGAAAAAGAAAAAGAAAAAGAAAAAGAAAAGAAAAGAAAAGAAAAGAAAAGAAAAGAAAAAGAAAACAAAAAAGAAAAAGAAGGAAAGTATGGGAAAAAAAAAAGAAAATCTTTATTTGTGCCACCAACATTTGAAAAACCAAATTTGAGCAATTCTTAGAAAGTCCTTATTCGTAAATAAAAATTTCACCAATTATGAGCTGAAAAAATAGTTGGTCAGAAAACCCGTAAATGGCTAATCAATAACAAACATAACATGGCATACCTAATTATAACAGAGGAGTAATCATGTGAAGATAGTCATGAATGACATATTATTAGCATGTGAAGTGTCAGATATAGACTTATCAGTTTCGCAGCAATCAACAACATGAGTGACGTCAACGTCCGACGATCAATAGCAAGAGTAGTTAGCAACTAAAGTGATAACATGAACATCGAGCATAACAAAAGTGGTTGACCATCACCATGAATTTGCAACCATCTGGCTAGATTGAAAACTCCTATAAAGGGAGCAACCTGAGCAAAAGAGGAAAAATAAAAAAAGAAAGAAAATGAAACACCCAGCTAGATTCGAAAACTCCTTGAAAAGGAGCGACATAGGCAAAAAAGGGAATATAAAATAAAATTAATCGCATTTTTATTCTGAGAAGAGCTGTTTAAGAGATCATGAGATTTTACTTAGTGGTGCAAAAGTAAGAGAATCTATTAAGTCCTTAACTGGGGAGCAATTTTTAAGATGAGTTGAGCCTCATGAGTAATAGAGTTTTCTAACAAGTTCCTTCCACTAGGGGGCAAACAACGTCTCTTCTACACTAAAGGTCAAACACAATTGTCATACGACAACAAAGCATTCTAAGGAAGCAATTAAGTTGGGCTATATATTGTTGTTATAATCCCAATTTAATCATGAGAGGGTCTTAATTGTTGTTTTATTTGGGTAGACTTAACTTTTGAATTTGTGTTATTTGATATGATAAAGGCCAGTTCTTAAAGGTTAACTCTAAATAGAAAAAGCATTTGGCTACTGATTATTTTCTTGATTAGTTAATGCATACACAGTATTATTTTTACAAAAGACATCTTCAAACTTCATGCTTAGGTACATTAGAATAATGCACATTTTCTACAAATGTTGCACACACCACACGAGCTTGTGTTGTCAAATTATTTTTTAGTATTTTTAGAGACCATGATCATGCATACATCAACATTGAATCTTTTAGATGTGTCTTTAGAGTGGGCTAGCTTTGATGCATATGGTACAATCCTACTACGTTGATTTCGCCTGATGCTTATGAGGCTACATGACTTATTTTGGATTGATCTTATTTGATTATCTTCGCCTAATTCCCCAGAGACTATATGACATCTTTTATTTATCTTTGTTGGATGCACATTTTTATTTGTTTTCTGTTTAGCCTGATGCCCATGAGGCTATAGTGGCATATTATGATTTCACCTAATGCCTCAGAGGTACATGGCTTGTTTTAGTTGATTTCGCCTGACGTCTGTGTGACTATATGGTATGTTGTGATTTCACCTATTTGACGCCCCCGAGGCTATATGGCATTTTTTGTTTAATCTTATTTGATGCATTTTTTATCTATTTATTAATCATACCTGATGCCCTCGAGGCTATACGGTATTCGTTGTTGTTATTTTCGCCTAATGCCCATATGACTGTATGGCTTCCCTTGTGTTTCTTATTTGATGCCTACATGGCTATACATCTTCTCTTTATGTGTACTCGCTTAACGCCTACGTAGCTATATGGCTTCCCTTGTGTTTTCCCATCTGATGCTTGTGTTGCTATATAGCTTCTCTTGTATTTCTCTACCTAATGTCTGTGTGGCTATATGGCTTCTCTTATGACTTCATCTGTATGATGTTTGCGTGGCTATATGACTTTTCTTGTGTGTTCTCACTTAATGCCTGTGTGGCTATATGCCTTCTCATATACTTTTTTGCCAAACGCCTACGTGGCTATATGGCTTCCTTTGTGTTTCTCTGCTTGACACCTACGTGGCTATATGACTTCTCTTGTTGTTCTCTTTTTTTGTCCTATGTTTGCTTATCAAAGTATTAATGAGTGACTAATCGAGTTTGAATCCCCAAAGTTCATAATTTCATAAATGATAGGTCGAGTTGTGTCCCTGAAGTCCACGTTTTAGATAAGGGACTGCCTCTTAGGCCAGAAAAATCCAAAGATAACAACATGAGTTTCTTGCTTGTGATAAGGGATTACCTCTTGGGCTAGGAAAAGCCGAGGATGATGGTATGAGTCTCCTATTTCAGTTAAGGGTCTATCTCTCGGGCTAGGAAAACTCGTAGATAACGGTGTGAATTTTTCATTTTATATAAGGGACTGCCTTTGAGCTAGGAAAACCCAAGGATGATGGTGTGAGTTTCTCGTTTTGGATGAGGGACTGCCTCTTAGGCCAGGAAAACCCGAGGATGGCGATGTTATTTTTTCATTTTAGATGAGGGGCTGCCTCTCAAGATTGGAAAATTCAAGGATGACAACATGAGTTTCCCGTTCTAGATAAGGGACTGCCTCTCAGGCCAAAAAAACTCGAGGATGACGGTGTGAGTTTCCTATTCTAGATAAAGGACTACCTCTTGGGCCAGAAAAACTTGAGAATTATATTTTAGATTAGTGGTTTTTGGGCCAGGAAAGCCCATAAATCACATTTTATATGAGTGGCTAATCGGTCTAGAAAAATTCAAGGATTACGATCACATTTCCATATGATTTATCAAATATTAATGAATGGCTGATTGGGCCATGAAAACCTAAGGAACACAATCATGTTTCAAGTTAAAGAATTCATCTATTGAGTGAACCTCAGAGGTCAGGTACATCCCTTACTTTTATTGTGCATATGATTTTTTAAAATATTATCATTGCATGTGTTTGGTTTTTAAAAAAATTAGAGGGTAAAATGTTGACACTTAGTTTGATCGGCTTAAGATAGTGGTGAACTATGGATGCTCAGTTTGATCAGCTTGCCATTGAGCCGATGATGAGAAATGCAAGGCTTGAATATAAGAAAGAAGCTCAAACCTTCTTGAAAATGGACCTAAAAGCTTAAAACCCAAAATCTCAACCCAAATCCATTCAGAAGCAAGCCTAACCCACCTCAGCCTATTTGGCCCAATGTAGAGCCGGGCCAATAAGGCGACGCCTCTTTGAAGAGGCGATTGCCTCTATGGTAGTAGGCGAGCAGAGGCGCCGCCTCTACAACAGCCACTTGTCTCTGCATTAAATGCAGAGGTGACCATAACAGCTAACTTAGTGGGACCACCTTCCATTGAACTCAACCTATTTCATCAAGAAGAGGATTTTTAAGAGAAGGAAGATCTAGAAAGGGCAATGTTGAGTAAAGGGTAAAGGTAAGGGTTAGGCATAAGATTAAAAGGGGGAAGAAGAGAGAGAGAGAGAGAAAAAAAGAAGGATAACAACCATTATAAAAAAAGAGAAGAGGAGCTCTGAAAAAAAAAAAGAAAAAAACGTTCTTCAGGAGGAGAAAGGAAGAAGGAAGCTTAAAGATTCATTCTTGAGAGAAAGAGGGTTAAAACCTTGCATTCAAGTGAAGTTTAATACATAAATCTAACTCTGAGGGCCAACTACTTTTGAAAATAAGCTTTTATTTTAGTAATAATCTCCATTTTTTTTCAATATCATTTAATATTAGAAGTTATAGACTTTATAACATCTTATTTACTTATTTACTTGCTAGTTTCTTATATTCATTGTTTATTTTATGGCATGCCCTTAATATGATCTATTGAAGTGTTAAATATAGTTTTAAGTTGGAGTATTTGCATATATATATTGATTGCTTGAAATAGAAGTTTATTGTCTTTGAGAGATACCTACGCCTATTGATTAGGCGTCGCCTCATTGCTTTAAGACGACCAATTCAACCATAAGGCGATTGCTTTTGAAACGTCATTTACTTTTGATCAAGCGACGCCTTCAAAGAGGCGTCACCTCACTGCCATAAGGCGATTGTCTTATCTATAAGACGATTACTACTCTGACAAGGTCCTATGTGACCTTGTCTCAATTTTTCTCATAAACCGTGCATGATTCCCATGAATGCGCATGCTTCGGTATTTCTAAGTCTATTTTGCATGATTATTTTGCCATGTTGTTCAATTAAAGTCTAGGTATTTGTTTTTTTTATTTATATTAAACCGATTCATGAATTAAGTTTGTGTATTCTTTTGTCGGATTTTTATGTACCCTGAGAACTGATATTTTGTCTATTGTAGGGGTTTATTATTAATTTCTAATCATTAAATATTTATCCTGTTAATTAGTTTTTGAGAGGTTTTATTTGTCTAATTCCAGTATTTTACTTTCAGTTTACTTATGGTTTATTTTCCATTTATTTTCCTTTTTTATTTGTTTTATTTAAATTGAATGTTGGGACTTAAAGCATGAAATGAAATTAATGTACAAATTTGGGCCTTAATGTAAAACTTGACCAATTGTTTGAATGCAATTACAATTTGCATGTTAACAAAGAAATAATTGAATAATTAAAGGTGATAAATAAGAAACACAAATGGAAGTCAACCGTAAGGTTAGGTGAGTATTCCAAAAGTCATATCTAATTTCTGAACCTATTCTCTGATGACAGTTTTTGAAAACCTCTATGGAATTCAGTTGCCATATAATGTGTCCTGGATCTCATTTAGGTGGTGACTCCATCTCTGATTAGACTTTATGATCTATTTCATATTTTCTAATGAATTTCGAGTTCATACAATATCTTAGTCGCCAAATACTTGAGTGTGCGTTAAATTTTGCTGCTTACACTATTTTAAATGATGATGTATGCTCAAAATTATTAAAAAAAAATAAAAGAAATATTTATTTTATTCTTTTTGGAGAGTGTATTACCCTTTTATTTATTTGTTTATTTTTATAAGAAACTGGAATAACAAACTAAAATGCACAGTAACCTGAAAAAGAAAAGGCCACAAGTTAATTTTGAGAGTATTTGGACATCACATTACTTACCACTCCTAATACCCATTACTATACAAAGCAATTTTGGGAATTTTTCAAAAATGTATAAAAAAAATAAAAAGAAACTTTTCAAAAATATAAAATATGGGGAAACTTTTTCAAAAATACTTAAAGACGGAAAGAACTCTTAAAAAATATGGTCTTTTTTTTTTTTATTCTTCTCTTAATTTTTTTTTTGCATTAAATCTCATCACCCATGTCAAATCTATATTAAAACAAAAAAATTCAGATATGGTGGATCAATTCCACAATATCAACTATTTCTTTGCATTTTTTTTCTTACGTTAAATTCCATCACTATATTAAAAGAAAAAAAAAAAAAAAACTTAGACTATATATGGTGGATGAGGGACAAAGCCTCCCTCATCACATAATATAAACAGCTTCAATTCTTTTTTTTTTTTTTTATGGTTTTATTTTATTTTATTTATTTATTTTCAGTTTATTTATTTATTTTTTGACCAAAAAGACTATAAACAAGAAGAAAAATAACCATAAAAATAATTAGGAATAAAAAAATCAAATAAACAACCAAAAAAACAACCGTTAAAACAACTAGGAAAAAAATTAGAAAAATCAATACAAAACAACTTCATAAAATTAAAAAAATAAATAAAAATAAAAAATAAGTAGAGAGAAAAATAACTAAAATAGAAAAAATATAGTACAAATAAAAAGATAAAGAAAAAAAAAAGTAAATAAAAGTAAAAAAAATTAAATAGAACATAAAAATAAAAAAAGAAAAGAAAAAGAAAAAATAATTAAGTTAAACAACCACAAAAAAGTAAAAATAAAAAAAAAAACCACCAAAATAACAAAAAAAACTAGAAAAACCAGTACTGTGAAACAATCTCACAAAATATAGAGTTGAAGCAACAAAAAACTAAAAGAATCGTCAAAACAATTAAAAAACACTATAGTAAATAAAAAAAGAAAGAAAGGATAAAGAACCTGTCGAGTCACGTAAAATTCAAAAAAAAAAAAAAACCGCACGCCTGAAAAAAAAAAAAAAAGAAGACTGTAAACTTGAAAAGGTTTTGGTCAAATGCGGTGTACAACGTAATTTTCACAGCAATTTTCCATCTCTTGCCCTGCATGGTTACTTGATAGCTACTCCATACACTTGGGGGTTTAGAAATGCAGCTTTAGACAAGAAAGTTGTGCTTAAATCAACATCTGAGAATTCAGCTTCAAAAATTTTCTTTCCTGTTTCCCTTGTTAGGTGACAACCATCACCAATTATTTGTTGCAAAGGATCAAGCAAATTCTGTAGAAATCTGAGAAAAGTTCCATCTGCATCACCCCAACATCATCAAAACATCAGAAATTTTAACTATACTGCTGCTGCTACCCTCTCTCACTAGTGAATCAGCAAGTTCAAAGATTTATAGTCTGTACCTTTTGCTGCCACATGCTCCACAAATATGTAAAGCCCACCTGGTCTTAGCACCCTTTTCACCTCTAGAAACAAGGTCAAAGTTTGATCTCAGTAGCTTGAATTTAGACATTTTTTGCCATAGCCATATATAACAAAGCGCTCTAAAAACATTCAGATTAGGATCAGTTCTGAGAATATCTGGACGTTAGTGATCTTACACCATATATCGTTCTATCATGAAGATTTTCATAATGTGACTTATCCAACAAAATATAAGCATTGACATCTCAAAGGGGATTTGGAATTCCCATGGAACAGAATAAGTCAATTCTTTTCACCTAGTTTCGTGTTGTTAGGACATCATATTTTCTGTCCTTAACGTGCTATTTTCTGGAACTTATGTTAAGGCATTTTAGTATATCTAATTTGTTTTAGGACGTGACCCCCTAATCTATCAAATTAAAACGTAATGCTGCAAATATGTCAAATACATGAAGCAATAAACTCTATCCATGAGAATTAGTTCCACAAATTTGTACATGACTCCATACGCCACTGCACACTCGAATTATTATGTTGAATATATTCTCTTTATGGGACAACAAAGAACTAATCCGCAACAAGGTACATAGCATATATATTATCTAACTGCAACTAAAGAAATACAAAATTGACTCTGTGTTAAAATGTTTTATAGCTTATGCAGTTGCCCCTTTTGAATATAGAATATGTTAAACAGATACAGGGCTCATCCGGTGCACAAAGTGCTCCCCACAGTGTGGGGGGTAGAGGGAGGGTGGCTTATATGAATGTAGCCTTCCCCTTACATTTTTGCAAGGAGGCTATTTCCACACCTTGACTGTAACCTCAAGGTCACCAAAGGAGGAACCTTACCATTTGGGCCAAGGCTTGCCTAATTTGTTAAACAGATATCCCCAAAAATCGATTACCTTGCAATGTCTGATCAACATCGGTAACAGAACATAGAACGAGAGTGCCAACAACTGCATCAACTGAAGCATCAGTTAATGGTATATCCTCCCCGACCTGGATGTAAGCAATACCTTGAAAATCAACAAAGGAACAACTTTCTGCTTTCATTTCAATATGTTTCTGAAGTGAAGGAAAAATGATAAAACCAAACTTTGTGATCACTAGCATTAAATTGCAATTTCACATGCTTGCCTAATGCCAAAGGGGATGAGCGAGTAATTTAAAAGAGCAGCATGCAGTATGGATCCTTTTAACAGTCAACACGTTGGACTATGGCTGTGAATCTTTCAACAGACTCCATCTGCTAAAAAAGAACTGAGATGCATATAATGCTGTCCAATTCCAATCACTTTTAGTGCCCTCAGTTTTTACTATGTGATAATTAATCTTCAAAGGTCAAACAAGTTTGGTTTAAAACCTGGTTATGTAAACAAGTTATAAAAGGGCTAACTGTTATACTTCTAAGTCTGAACAAACCAATGCTAATAACTCAAATTGATCAAGTACAGCAATTTTGCAATAAATTTAGATAAGGCATAAGAGAAGAGCACATACTGCTTGTATGAAATTGAAATTTGCAGGGCGTAGGCCTGCAGCTTCTGCAGCTTCCTGTGCATATTTTTCCATTTTTCCAATAGGATCCACACCAAAAACCTCCATATCATCATTGTTAGCATAGTATTTGAGGTTAGCACCAGTCCCAATACCAATCTCTAAAACTTTATTGGCATTTCCTTTCAATTTTGCAAAAAGCTGTGACTTGTAAGCTGCAATCTAATCAAATGATAGATAGATACATATAATCAGATGGGAAGCTAAGAAATCCATGAAGAAAAAGAACCCAAAGTAGCAAATCGTTTTAAAAGTTAAAAGAAGGTGAATAAGAAGAAGAAGCCTCACTAACCTCTGCCTCATAGGGTTGCATCATGTCTGAACTCATAATAGATGCCAAAAATTCCTCGATCCAATCCGGCCTTGGAGGGCGAACTCTATTCAAAGTAGCCTAAAACAGAAGAGTTCTCGAAATGAAATGATAATAATTCAAAAGTTAACAAACAAATATAAACGATAGCAGCATACCTTGTAATCATCAGGAGTAGCATTTGCAGGAGCAGGAGCAGTAATTAATTGTGAAAGTAAACCTGTTTCAAGAAAATGCCTCTTCCCACATGGGCAAAACCTGAGAGGCACTGATCTTCTTGAATTGGATAGCTTCTGCTTGGTACCATTGCTCAAGGGAGTGTTTACAGAAGTAGAACAGAGGGCTCTGCTGTGGAGTTTTGAGGGTAAAAGAGTAATCATATCTATTTTCTGGTTTCTTGGCTGGTCCTAGGTTTTCATTTATGGAAATGCTATGTTTGAACTGAGGCCGTCCTAGATTGTTAGTTAAAAGTTGCTTTCAGTATACTATTTTGAACGGAGAAATATGTGCTTAGAAAAATGGAAGTCTAGATGACTCTTCAGATTATCAAATGAGAAAAAAGGAAAAAGAAAAGTCTCTAAATTTTCTTTACAAGCGAGCACATAGCCCATAGAAAAACAACAGTTTTTTCCAATCTCTGTTTCCCATGTCAAGAAAGTCAATGAGCACTACTGTCATAATTCCCGAAAAAAAATAAAATAAAATAAATAAAGAAGGTAACTGTAGCTGGATTTCCACCAATACTGCTTATACACTTCGTTGCGTGCAAGAGCTCTCTAGTTCAGAAAATCAACCCAAATTACCCCAGTGAATACGGCTTAGGTATTTGGCTTTCCTCTTCAAATTTTGAAAAATCTGCTGATGCAACCCTTGCCATTCTTCTTTAGCTCATTTATGAACAGTTAACCTAATCTTTCTAGATCACGGTACAAAAATGTTAGCATGAATGGATGCCACAGGTTGAGCAGTGATACTCAAAAGCAGCAAGCTGGAAGGTGACTTGTTTGCCTTCTAAGACAAGGTTTGTTGGGCAGTTGCTTTGTTAGACCCCTTGCTTCAATTCCATCAATAAATTCATTTCATTTTCAAATTAATTTCAAATAGAATTCATTTCAAATGAATTTCAAGTTTATTTAAACTAAACATCATTATAATAAAAATTACTTTATTTTCAAACAATTCTGTAAAATTAAAAAGTTGAAATTTAAAATGAATTTTATAAAATTTTCATTTAAATCAATCATACTTGGATTTACAAAAGAATTCTACAAAATTTTATGCAATTCATCTAAATCAAACAAACCATTAGACAGTATTGAATTTGATTTATATATAAATTTTAGATTTAATGACTTTAAAGTTCAGTATTTAATATGTATATATAGATTTATAAACATATAGTTTTCTAGTAATCCTTATTATATAAGAGTAGATAATTTTGTCATTGCTAGTTTTTACATTAAAAAAAAAATTTCTTTTATATTTACAAGTAAAAAATAGATAAGATTAAAATTTTGAATAAATAACTTCAACCTGTTTTTTTTTTTTTTTTTTTTATTCAACTTATACTTTTTCCATAAAGCTTGCATTATAAATGCATCCAATGTTTCAAAACAACAATGAGGATTATCCTTCACATGTTGCTCAACACAATGCCTCCAACAGAAATTAGCTTGTTAAATTTTGTGATATTTATTTATATCTAAAATAAAAATATTTTATATGTTAAATATTTAATTGATATAAATATATTCCATAAAATTTTATTAAATTTATAGCTAATTTGGCTTAATACTAAATCAAATTAAAAAAAAAAATTCACGATTTTCAAATTAAATCATTGCACAAAATGTTCATTTAAACTAAATATATTTTATTAATAAAAAATTAATTGAAAATAAATTTTATTTAAATATTCATTTAAAAATAAAATGCATTCTTTAATAAAATTAAACAAAATAAGTTTAAATATTTTTAATATTTACATTGAATTTGTTTTGTTTAAATTTTTTACACGCTTGATATTTAAAAAAAAAAAGAATATTCAACAATTAGAATAAATATTTTTCAATATTAATATTTTAAATCATGATGCATGCTCTAAATTATTAAAAGAAATATAATTTTATTATTTTTGGAGAGTGTATTACACTTTTATTTATTTATTTAATTATTTGTCTATTTATTTATTTCTTTTAAGAATTTGGGACCAACAGCCTAAAATGTAAAGTAACGTGAAAAAAAAAAGAAAATTTCATTACGTGTCCTAGTCAACGCTAATAATTTCCTTTATGGCTGGGCCCTTTTTTTTCATTCAATATTGTTTGCTTCACTTTCAATTATATCATGAATTTTTTCTATTTTTGAAGCTTTTAGCATAGTTTTAACGTTTAGCGTGTTTCTTCTTTTTTCATCCCTTTTTTTTTTTTCTATAATTGTTTTTATTTATTTATTTATTATTTTTGAAGGCATATTTTATTTAAATTGATTATATATATTTTATTTAATTTGTATATTTTAAGCAATTTAATTTTATATTCTAAATAACAATTTTTTCAAATTTTTAAACTTACAATTATTTAGAATATAAAAATTAAACTAATTAAACAAAAAATTACCTATAGTCTTCAATAATTATTTTTACAAAATTATTTCTAATTTAGAAATTAAACTAATTAAAGTAAAAATTACCCATAGTATTCAATAGTTATTTTTTCAATAAAAAATGACAAAAAAATTATGAAATATATCAAAAAAATCAATTTTTTTTATTCTTGATACTAGTAAAAGTAAAAATTATATTTATGGTCTTAATTTTATTATTAATGATGAAAAAACTAGAAAAACAATAAACAACAATAAAAATCAACACAAATAAACAAAAATCAATAACTACAATTTTTGTTGATTTTGTTGTTTTTAGTTGTAGATTTCAATTGTTTTTGTTCTTTTTTTTTTGTCTATATTTGTTGATTTTTGTTAAAAATAAAAAAATAAAAATTATCAGATATATATAAAAAAAATTATTATTTTTATCATTAATACTAAGAAAAGTAAAAAATTTATTTATGGTCTTAATTTTGTCATTAATAATAAAAAAATAATTTAAAATAGTAAAAAATAAAAAAATAAACAACAATTAACAACATAAAATTTTGTTTATTTTTATTGTTTCAGTTGTTTTTAATTTTTTTTTTTGTTGTTTTGGTTTGTTTATTTTTGTTGATTTTTTTCTTTTTTTCAGATTTTTTTTGTTAATGTTGCAAATATATTATAAGCATTGTAAACTTATTACATATTGATGATCAATAAGTATTAAATAATTTTTTTTTGAAAAAACAAGTTAGTTAGACATTTTAATAAATAAGTTAAAGTAAAAAAATAAAATTTATATTTTTTAGAAATATAAAAATAGATTTTTTTTATTTATTGTTGTAACAACAGTTGAAGATATTTATTACTTGTTTTAACAACAATTAAAGATATTTAGTTCATAATTATTCATTTGAAAAAAGAAAGATTGTAAGAGAAAAAAATATATAGAAAAAGAAAAGAAAAGTTGAGAATAAAATGAAGATAATACCTTAAAAATAAAAAAAATATTGAGCAAAAAAAGTTGAAAAAAAAAGATGAAAATATTACAAAAAAAATGTTGAGAAAAAAAAAGGATAAATATAGTACTATAAAAATAAAAAAAAATGTTGAGCAAAAAATATTGAGAAAAAAATAAATGAAGACAATAAAAAAAATATTGAGAAAAAAATAAATGAAAACAATATAAAGTAAAAAAATTGTTGAAAAAAATAAATAAAATATTGAAAAAAAAGTATAAAGTAAAAAAAAAAAGAGTTCAAAAAATTCAGTAAAAAGGAAAAAAAATGTTGGAAAAAAAAAAGACAACCCCAAAAATAAAGGTGGTAAAGAGAATGAGACATATTTGAAAAAATTAATTTTATAAAAATATTTTTGAAAGTTTTTGTGGTCAACTTTTTAGTTTTTGGTATATTTATGTAAAACACCCAAAAATAAGGCCGAAACATTAATTTTGAGAGTATTGAGACATTACATTCACATTACTTATCCCTCCATCTATTGGGCCGCATGGTTACTTGATAGCTATTCCATACACTTGAGGGTTTAGAAATGCAGCTTCAGACAAGGAAGTTATGTTTAAATCAACACTTGAGAATTCAGCTTCAAAAATTTTCTTTCCTGTTTCCCTTGTTAGGTGACAGCCATCACCAATTATTTGTTGCAAAGGATCAAGCAAATTCTGTAGAAATCTGAGAAAAGTTCCATCTGCATCACCCCAACATCATCAAAACATCAGAAATTTTAACTATACTGCTGCTGCTACTCTCTCTCACTAGTGAATCAGCAAGTTCAAAGCTTTATAATATGTACCTTTTGCTGCCACATGCTCCACAAATATGTAAAGCCCACCTGGTCTTAGCACCCTTTTCACCTCTAGAAACAAGGTTAAAGTTTGATCTCAGTAGCTTGAATTTAGACTTTTTTTTGCCATAGCCATATATAACAAAGCACTCTAAAACATTATTCAGATTAGGATTAGTTCTGATAATATCTGGAAGTTAGCGATCCTACACCATAGTTCTATCATGAAAATTTTCATAATGTTACTTGTCCAACAAATTATAAGCATTGACATCTCAAAGGGGAATTGGAATTCCCATGGAACAGAATAAGTCAATTCTTTTCACCTAGTTTCGTGTTGTTAGGACATCATATTTTCTGTCCTTAATGTGCTATTTTCTGGAACTTATGCTATGGCATTTTAGTATATATAATTTGTTTTAGGACGTGACCCCCTAATCTAGCAAATTAAAACTGATATAATGCTGCAAATATGTCAAATACATTAGTCAATAAAATCTATCCATGAGAATTAGTTCCACAAATTTTGTACATGATTCCATACACCCTTGCGCACACTCGAATCATTATGTTGAATATATTCTCTTTATGGGACAACAAAGAACTAATCCACAACAAGGTACATAGCATATATATTATCTAACAGCAACTAAAGAAATACAAAAACTTGACTATGTGTTAAGTGTTTTATAGCTTATGCAGTTGCCCCTTTTGAATATAGAATATGTTAAACAGATATAGGGTTCATCCAACGCACAAAGTGCTCCCCACAGTGTGGGGGGTAGAGGGAGGGTGGTTTATATGAATGTAGCCTTCCCCTTACATTTTTGCAAAGAGGCAAATTCCACACCTTGACTGTGACCTCAAGGTCATCAAAGGAGGAACCTTACCATTTGGGCCAAGGCTTGCCTAATTTGTTAAACAGATATCCCCAAAAATCAATTACCTTGCAATGTCTGATCAACATCGGTAACAGAACATAGTACGAGGGTGCCAACAACAGCATCAACTGAAGCATCAGTTAATGGTATATCCTCCCCGACCTGGATGTAAGCAATACCTTGAAAATCACCTAAGGAACAATTTTCTGCTTTCATTTCAATATGGTTCTAAAGTGAAGGAAAAATGATAAACTCAAACTTTGTGATCACTAGCATTAAATTACAATTTCACAAGCTTGCCTAACGCCAAAGGGAATGAGCAAGTAGTTCAATGGAGCAGCATGCAGTATGGATCCTTTTAACAGTCAACAAGTTGGACTATGGCTGTGAATCTTTCAACAGATGCATATAATGCTGTCCAATTCCAATCATTTTTAGTCCCCTCAGTGTTTCGTTACTTCGCAACAAATATATTACCATGTGATGATTAATCTTCAAAAGTTAAACAAATTTGGTTTCAAAACTGGTTATGTAAACAATCTATGAAAGGGCTAACTGTCATATTGCTAAGCCTGAGCACTAAAAGAAGTGACAAACCAATTCAAATAACTCAAAATTGATCAAGTACAGACAATACTCAATAAATTTAGATAACGTATATGAGAAGAGCACATACTGCTTGTATGAATTTGAAATTTGCGGGGCGTAGGCCTGCAGCTTCTGCAGCTTCCTGTGCATATTTTCCCATTTTTCCACTAGGATCCACACCAAAAACCTCCACATCTTCATTGTTAGCATAGTATTTGAGGTTAGCACCGGTTCCAATACCAATCTCTAAAACTTTCTTGGCATTTCCTTTCAATTTTGCAAAAAGCTGTGACTTGTAAGCTGCAATCTAATCAAATGATAGATAGATACATATCCTCAAATGGGAAGCTAAAAAATCCATGAAGAAAAAGAACCCAAAGTAGCAAATCGTTTCAAAAGTTAAAAGAAGGAGAAGAAGAATAAGAAGCCTCACTAACCTCTGCCTCATAGGGTTGCATCATGTCTGAATTCATAATAGATGCATAAAATTCCTCAATCCAATCCGGTCTTGGAGGGCGAACTCTGTTCAAAGTAGCCTAAAACAGAAAGTTCTCGAAATGAAATGATAAAAAGAATTGAAAATTTAACAAAAAAAATATAAACCAAAGCAGCATACCTTGTAATCAGAAGAAGCATTTGCAGGAGTAGTTGTTAGCGAAAGTAAACCTGTTTCAAGAAAATGCCTCCTCCCACATGGGCAAAACCTGACAGGCACTGATCTTCTTGAATTGGATAGTTTGTGCTTGCTAGCATTACTCAAGGGAGTGTTTATGGAAGTAGAACAGAGGGTACTGCTGTGGAGTTTTGAAGGTAAGAGAGTAATCATATCTGTTTTTCTGGTTTCTTGCCTGGTGCTAGATTTTTATTTATTTATTTTTGAACTGAGGTGTTACTTAAAAGTTGTTTTCATTGTAAATAGTCCAGATTAGGAAGGGTACTATTGTATACTATTTTTTTTCTCTTTTTCTTCAAATATTCCAATTAATTCGAAGTGTTAGTTGGGTTGAAATTTTCTTAACAATTCGGGGTCATAGATTTTTTTCTGAAAATTTAAACAAAAAATTTATTTAGGAAGTCCTAACTCTCGAACCACTAAATATTAATATTTTTCTTACATTATACTAATTTATATCATCAGATAAATAAGGCTTAGTTCAAACTCTCGAACCACTAAATATTAATATTTTTCTTACATTATACTCAGATAAATAAGGCTTACATTAAATGGTTTATATTAAGATCCTAAGTTTGAATTTTGCAATACCAACTAAGGATAATTTTTGATTCATGCAAGGAATTGAGTGAGACCCACTGATATGGTATTACTAAAATTAATAAGTAGCAATTATAAATATTAATCAAGCGACATCTAAAAAAAGCTCAAAGTAATTAAATAGTAATTTTTAAAAAAATATTAAAAACTATAAATTATAAATTTGATTTTAATTATTGTCATATGATAAAATTAAATTTAAAAAAAAAACTAAGTCAACTAATACTATGGTTTAAAGTTTTGAATACTCCTTGAAAAAGCTATTAAATAGTTCTTGATTTGTAAAAATTAAGTATAACATTATGTTAGGTTGAATTCTATTGAAAATTTTGTTTTCTTTCTAAATGAATTTAAAATAGAGAAATGATTTATTATTAATAAAGTATGTTTGGTTCAAATAAATAGATTGTATAATTCATTTGAAATGAATTCCATATTTTATTATATTGAATTTAGTATAATAAATTTAAAATTCAACTTAATTCTTAATTTTGATCAAAAAACACCCTTTCAAATAATGGAGTATTTTAGTCATTTATAAATTATAGATATAGATTTACAAATTGTGAAATTTAGTTGGAAATTCCAACCATTTTGTTAGAATTTATTATAGTTATAATCAATTCCACAAATATAAAAATTTTAAATTGCAAATGAATTTTACAACATGTTCATTTACCTCTTATTTGGATTAATTCCACCAAGAAATTCATTTTTGTTGGCACGAGAATTGCCTAGCTCGTGAGTGGAGGCCCAAGGATGAAGATCGTAAAAGTAAACTAGACTCAACAAAGCCCAATTCAGCTCCTCTTTTTCTCCAAAGCTCACTAAGTCTAATCAAACCTTTAGCTTGGCCTGTTGATAAGACGAAACGCCTTAGTGATAAGGTGTCACCTTATCATTAAGGCGAACACCTTAATACTAAGGCGATGCCTTAGTAGCAGATATTTTAAAAAAATATAACATTAGTTGTTGGCACGATCTCTGAAATAACAGAGATGTTTTGTTAACAACATAAAGTTGAGTGAGAGAATCTTAGGAAGTTAGGATGTGGAGAGATTGGTTGGAGAAAAGTGATGAGAAATAATTTTAAAAGGAGGGAGATAGCTCTATTATGTGGGTTAGCAAGTTTGAAGCTAAAAAAGACACAAAAAGTATAGGAGGATTTCAGAAGGAAGATAAAGAAAAAAAGAAATGAGAATTGAAGGGGAGAGGAAGGCAAAGTTGAAAAGAAAAGAAGAATTGGAGAGAAGGGAGAAGGTTCAAAAAAGAGTTGACCATCTAGTTGGCTTTGGAAGGAAGAAGAGCAGAAATCAAGTAGCTGAGTCCCAGTTTGCAGATTAAACAATGTCTTTGAGGACCAAAGAATCATATTTGAACAGGTAATCTCAACCACTTTCTTTTTAAAGTCCATTTCTATTAATTTTATTTGTGTAAGATGTAGTAAACATGTTCTTTTGAATTACTTATAGGTATTTGGTTTTGTTA
The DNA here is from genome assembly GCA_947683625.1 of Mallotus nudiflorus. NCBI lineage: Eukaryota > Viridiplantae > Streptophyta > Magnoliopsida > Malpighiales > Euphorbiaceae > Mallotus > Mallotus nudiflorus. Next base: position 313,425 of record CANTUR010000554.1, read on the forward strand.
GAGATCATTTTACAAATAGTTTATGTTCTAGGCTTTAAAAACAAGTTTGTTGACCAATTACATGATCAAACTCCTAATTTTGGACTTTGACAAAAAATTTAGATTCTAATAATTTCATTTAAATGCGTAAGGAGTTGATTTATCATTAAGATTAATTATGTTTAATGATTGGAGACAATGAAATACTCCTTAAAAGAGTATTAATATGAATTTTGATAAAGTATCTTAACCTATGCAAGTCCCTGATCTTTGAGGACCAATTATATACTAAAAATATACCAAATTAGACTTACAATGATCCTTTCACGAGCGCCTTATAAGCCAAGCCTCTATAGTGCATGTCTGAGAAATTTTTGCCAAAAGAGGCAGTGCTTCTCACGAGCTGCCCTCACGATTGTGAGGAATAGGCTTTAGCTCATAAAGGTAGTAAAAACATGCTATAAAGACTAGCAGACTTGCTCCTCATGAGCCAGGGTTTGCTCCTCATGACCGTGAGCGGGGTTTTGATAGAAATAAGTCCAAAATTATTAAAAAATTAACAAAAGACGTTAGAGAAATAATCAATGCATCCAACAACCACAATCGAAGTTGTTTATCTATATAAACAACTCCTGGAGTTCAATTGAAAGTTTAAAAAACTTGTTTATTCATTATACTCTTTTAAGCATTTAATTAAGTTTTTAAGACTCTCTTCAAATTCACTTTATATATATATAACTCTTGTAAGAGTTGGTGAGTATTAAAATTGATGTCTTGTTCTTATATTTTCTAAGTTTAGAAAACAAGAAGTAAGATTTTATTCTAAAAGAATTGATTTAAGTGTTTAGTCATCAAAACACTTGGGAGTTTGGTTTTTGAGTGAGCCTTCAAAACTCAAGTTGTAAGGTTGAAAGAGTGAACCTTAAACTCTTGTATAATCTCAATCTTGTGAATAAGATTATGGGGATTAAAAATCCTAACTTAGGGATAAGTTAGGTAGAGACATAGGATTATTAAGAATGCGAACTCCTTAAATTCTTATGTTTATCATTCTTCCTTCTTAACATTCTTTCAAATTTTACAAAGAATTCTTTCTAATTTCCGTTTATTGCTTATTTGCCTTATTTACCCCGCTCTAAGGCAGTTTTATTTGGTATTAGAGCTTGAATTCTCGAAACTTAATTGCTAGAATACAAGATCATAACAAGTGAAATTCAAAATATCTCTTCTTTAATAGTGATTCTATTAAATTATAGGATGTCATTCTAGATGGTTGGGAACCTCCTAAGGCCAAAATCGATGATGTAGGAGTGGTTCTTAAAAGAAATCAATGGAATCAAACTCAAAAAGATAAGAATTATAAAAATAAGAGAGCTATGATTACACTACACTTTTTTGTGTCTAGAGAAGAAGGTGGCAAAGTTCAACAGTGCTAATCCACAAAAGAAGAATGGGAGACACTTAAAAATCATTATGAAGGAAACATTCAAGTAAGAAGCAAGAAGGTTCAACTCCACATGTATGAGTATGAACTTTTCAAAATGAAACCACAAGAATCAATTGCAAAAATGACAAACCACCTCAATGTTCTTCTTACCATCCTTAAAAAATTTGGAAATATTTCTCCAAGAAAGAAGTGAACAATAAGATTCTAAGAATCTAAGAAGGATTGGGAATCTAGAGTTACTTCAATAGAGGAAGCACAAAACCTTTCAACTCTCTCAAATGATGTACTTATTGGAAAACTCCTAATACATGAGCTTATAATTAAGTAAAGAGGAGAAAAACAAGAAGAAAAGGAAAAAAAGAAGAGCATAGCAGTAAAAGCTTCACAAGATGATAGTGAAGATAAAAGTCTTAAAAATTATAGTAACAACGATGGTGATGTTGCCATGCTTATAAGAGGAAGAAAAATTTCTTAAGAACTAGAGACTTAAACAAGAAGTATGAAGGAGAAAGGAAAAAGAAAACTAAAGAGGTTACTTGCTATAAATGCACGAAACTGAGACACATTAGAAGTGAGTGCCTCAAACTCAAATTTAAGAATAAGGGAGCAAAGGATAAGAAGAAACCCTTTAAAGCTACTTGGGATGACTCTTCCAAATCCAAAATGGAAGAGGAACAATAAGAAGTGACCAATATTTGCTTCATGATTCTTTAAGATGAAAAAGAGGTACTATCAATTTTTAACTCTTCTTATGATGATTATTGTGATTATGATGAATATGATGATGATATTGAGAGCTTTATTGTGAGCAAACTCTTACTTAAAGGCAAAAGCTTATTATCTAAGAAAAAATATTATAAGCATTAGTTATCTAACTTAACCAAGGAATTCAAAAATTTAAGAAATGAATTTTCAAATCTAGTTAAGTCAAATGATAAACTTAGTAGTGATTTAAAATATTCAAATTCTTTAAAAGAGCAACTTAAGAAAGCAAGTGATGAAAATTATAAGCTTTCTAATGAGGTATTAAAATTAAAGAATTTCATTTTCAAATTCCAAAAAATAAGGGAGAGATTAGATAATCTTCTTGACTCTCAAAAACTTTATGGAAACACTCATGGATTAGGATATGAGAATGGAATGGCTTCTTCCTCCTCATTATCATGTATTAAATTTATTAAAGCATCATGCAATTCCATTCATTCTACTTTTAAAATGATTAAGACTCAAGCTTTTAAAGCTAATAAGTCTCATGTGTCAAATAATAAAGGAAAGTCTTATAAGACTTAATCCTATTTGACAGAAAGGGGTAAGTCTTATAATAGAAAAGCACAACCCAAACATGCTTACATGTACACTAAATACAACACTAATAAGCATGTTGTACAACACAATGCATCTAAACATGTTGCACAAACTTATCAAAATACATATTGCCATTATTAATGCATGTGTTACACTATGACTTAAAATAATAGGAGACATACACCGCCACAACATCAAAGGCATGTTTCATTTACCAAATAATCATATGCTCCTAAAAGAAATAAGTTTGCAAATGTTGTATGTTCATATTGCATGATCAAAGGATACACTAACAATATGTGCTTCTATAGAAGACTACATATGAATTTGCTTCTTTTAGATTATATTAAAACTAACCAACCTATATTAAGAAAGGTTTGGTTTAAAAGAACACTTAAATTATCTTGTGTAGGTATGCTTGAAATCCATAAGAGCAAAAAGTAAGTGGTATCTTGATAGTGGATGTTCAAGGTACATGATGGGAGACAAGGAGCAATTCAACAAGCTTGATGCAAAGGATGAAGGATATGTCACATTTGGAGATAATGCCAAATGAGAGATAGTAGGCATTGGAGAAATTAGTAATCTTCAATCCTTATCTATATATCATGTATTGTTTATTGATGGTCTTAAATATAAATTGCTAAGTATAAGTCAATTATGTGACATGGGAAATAAGGTTACTTTTTATCCTAGAAATTACTTTGTTGGTAGTCTTGATGAAGACAAAGTAATTTTTAGTGGTGAAAGAGTAGATAGCAAGGACATAAAATGCTTAATATTAATTTTCCATGACTTATGGACATGACATAGAAGATTAGGACATGCAAACTTTAAGCTTTTAAATGATCTTTGTAGACATAAACTTGTGATTGGTCTACCCAAGCTTGAATTCTCCAAGGATGAACCTTGTGATGCTTGTTAAAAGGAAAAACAAAATAAGTCTTCATTTAAGCTTAAGAATGTAGTGTCCACCTTTAGGCCATTTGAACTTATACATATAGATTTATTTAGACCAATTCGAATTACTAATCTCAGTGGAATGCACTATGCTTATGTATTAGTTGATGACTACTCTAAATACACTTAGGTGTGTTTTCTTGCTCATAAGAATGATGCATTTAAAGCTTTTGAAAATTTCTCAAAAAAGGTTTTTGTATTTTTTCCATTAAAAGTGTTCATGAAACTGAATTTGAAAATGAATTTTTTAAAACCTTTTGTAATGAAAATGGTATTTCTCATACATTTTCTTCTCTTAGAACACTCAACAAAATATGGTAATTGAATGGAAAAATAGAATGCTTCATGAGTATAATTTGCCTCTCTACTTTTAAGCGTAAGTTGTTAATATGTCTTGTTATATTGCAAATTGAGTTTTCAAAAGACTAATTTAAGCAAAACTTCTTATGATCTATGGAACAATAGAAAACCCAAAATCTTATATCTAAGAGTATTTGGATGCAAGTGCTTCATATTAAATACCAAGGATAATCTTAGAAAATTTGATTTTAAAGCCGATGAAGAAATTTTCCTAGGCTATTCCACTTCTAGAAAAGCATATAAATCAAGAGAAAGACATTTATTATGATGAAATCTTTTCCCCCATTGTAAGGTTAAAAGTTATTAGAATGCTACTTGCATTTTCATCATTCATGAATTTTAAACTTTATCAAATGGATGTTAAAAGTGCATTTCTACATGGTCTTATTGAAGAGGAGGTGTATGTTGAACAACTTCTGGGTTTTGATAGTTTTGATTTTCCTAATTATGTGTTTGAACTTTCAAAAGCATTATGTGGATTAAAATAAAATCTAAGAGCTTGGTATGAAAGATTGAGTAACTTTCTTTTAGAAAAAGGTTTTTCTAAAGGAAAAATTGACACAACTGTTTTCGTAAAGAAATCCAAACATGATTTATTTATTATTCAAATTTATGTTGATGACATTATTTTTAATGCTACTAACCATTACTTGTGTGAGAAATTTTCTAAGTTGATGCAAGGAGAATTTAAGATGAGTAAGATAGGTGAGCTTAAGTTCTTCCTTGAACTTCAAATCAAGTAATGCAAAGACGGGACTTTCATCAATCAAACTAAATATGCTAAAGAAATTCTCAAGAAATTTTGTATGGATGGAGCTAAGTCAAGCAAGACTCCTATAAGCACCACCACCAAACTCAACAAAGATGAGAATGGTAAACTTATTGATGAAAAGTGTTTTAGAGGAATGATTGGATCCCTTTTTTATTTAATTACAAGTAGACTGAATATCATGTTTGCTATATGCTTGTGTGCTAGGTTTCAATCAAATCCTACAGAGTCTTATTTGAATGCTATTAAAAGGATTTTTAAATGTCTTTGTGGAATAATGCATTTAGGACTTTGGTATCCTAGGAGTTCTTTATTTAGCTTGATTAATTATTCTGATGCAAACTTTACTGCTAGCTTACTAGATAGAAAGAACACTTCTAGAACTTATCAATTTTTAGGACAATGTTTAGTTTTTTAGTTTAGTAAGAAATAAGTTTTAGTTGTTTTGTCCACTACTGAAGCAGAATACATGGTGTCTAGTTGTTGTTGCACACAAGTTTTATGGCAAAAACAATAATTATTGGACTATGGTATTGATATTAATCACATTCCTATTAAATGTAATAATACAAGTGCTATAAATCTTAGCAAAAATCTCATACCGAATTCTAGAACTAAGCATATAAACATTAGACATCATTTCTTGCGTGATCATATGCAAAATGGTGATATTTTTCTTAATGTTATTGACACTAATCATCAATTAGCAGATATCTATACCAAGCCTCTTTGTGAAAAAAGATTGAATTTTATTAAATATGAGCTTGGCATGATTGATGGTTCAAGTTTGTCTTGACAACTTGATAAATTTCAAAGTTGATGATTGGATTCGAGAGTGATCATGTAGTTACTTATATTTGCTTTATGTTTATTTTTCGTGTTTGATACCATTGTATAAATTCATGCTTAATTATGATTTGTATGGTTTCGATTTATTTTTGGTATCTAAATTTTAGTAATGTAGTAATGTACAAATTTTGTTTTATTTATTGATTAAATAATTAATTTTATTCAATTTATTAATTATTCATTTTTTATAACAAAATTTATTATATTATCTCCCATTTGCATGATTTATTTTTAAATATATTTATAAAATAATAATAATAATAATAATAATAATATTATTATTATTATTATTATTATTATTATTATTATTATTATTATTATTATTTCAAAATAATTATTTGAAAAATAAAATCTATTTTTCAATTTAAAATGTTTAATTTTGTTAATTTATGATAATTATTGAAATAGCATTTGATTTAGTTGCTATTTGATATGAATTGATGTTGATTTAATGATTAAGGACCCATTTGAAACGTTTTTAGGATGTTATTGTAAATAATTTAAAAGTTTAGGGGTCTACCAGCATCTTTTGTCATGAGTCGTTGAGCTCATGACCGTTGCTTCTCGGTCTGTCTAGAGCCACTCATGAGCAAACTACTCGTGAGTAGCGGTTTGACAGTCCAAAATCCTTATTTATAAGGATTTGGTCTCTTTCTTGCATGGATTCTTTTTAAAATAGTAACCTGCATTTATGTATGACTTTTTAGCGTATTTATGATTATTTTTAACCATAATTCATGCCTATATAAACCTCATAAACTCTCCTTTTCATTCTCACATCATTATTTTGCAAATCAAACCTTTCTCCTCTTAAGCAATTTCTCTCATCTTTTCTCTAATAACTTTCATACTCCAAGTGCTATCACTATGGCTCCAAAGAAGAAGATTGCTCAAGATGTCTCTTCCTCCTTTAGAAGAGCTACCAAGGATCAACCTTAGAAGCAACCTTCTTTCTCCTACACTTTAACTCAATTTAGGGAAAGACTTACTCAATTCAAGGAAAGGAAAATTATTTCCTTAAAATTTATGTCTCAAGCTACATTAGAAAAAGATGGGATGCTACAATGAGGTTAGGACTTTACTTGAAAATGCGGGTTTGTATGATTTTGCATTCAATGCTTTTCCTACCTATCCTTCTTTGGTCCATGAATTTCTTGCTTCCTATTGCTTGAGAACCCACCACTTTAATAAGCAAAACCCTATCCATATGTCATGACCCAAACCGAGAGTCATGACTGGCGTTAGGGAACGAGAATTCTTTTGAATCTGGAACCCGTAGCAAGCCTTAAAAATAAAAAGCATGCAATAAATAAATAAAAATACGACATAATTAAAAATTTAATTTATATAAAATAAATACTCAAATGTCATTTCTTAAATAAAAATATATTCATACAATATTCAGAGAAATGTCTCATACTAACATAACATTCTATTGATACAATACACTATTACTGCAGTATTTTAGAATACAATAAAAGTTCAAATAAATAAATTACATAATTTAGCCGGGGCTGAAGAAGTCCGGCATAGAGGTTTACTACTGAGGTCTGATTGTAATAACCCATATTTTTAAATTATTTTAATATATATTGAGATATGCAGTGTTAATAAATTTAAAAGTTATATTTATTTATTTTATTATTTTATGATTTATAATTATTATTTTATGTTAAATTATATTTTCTACGTAAATATTTTATTTTAGAAACTTATTATTTTAAACATTTAATTTGTATTATTTATATTTATTATTTCGGATAGTATTATTTTAATAATATTAATTTAGTGTACTATTATTTCTAAGAGAAGATGACATTAACCTCTCTGAGATTAGACCTAATTTACATTTTAAAACCTCATGTTTTAAAATCGAATATTAACCTCCCTACAGTTTCAAAATCGAATACTTAAGAACTTTTGTTGACTTTTTTGCAAAAAATGACCATTATACCCTTATCTTCTGTAAGAGCAAATTACATTAACCTCCCTAAAACTAGGCCTAATTGACATTTCAAAATCTAACACTTAATGGCTCTTATTGACTTTTTTTACATAAAATGACCATTATACCCTTATTTTAATATATGTTTTCTCTAATCCCGTTACATATAATCCATAACATGTTTTTTCTAACCTCGTTACATAAAATCCCTAGCATTTACCTTTCTCCAATTTTTATATTTTTTTAAAAAATTTAAAATTTTATTTATAGATCTAAAAATTATTAATTATTAATTCCTTTTAATTTTTGTAAATCTAAAATTTTTTTAACTTTAAAACAAAATTTTTTTGTATAGAAACTTTTTATTTTTTTTATTAAATGTATATGGATTGATTGTAAAAGTTTTAGATCCATAAAAATTATTTTTAACTTTTTTTAAAATTTTTTAAGAAATATTAATAAATGATTTTTATGAACTAAAAAATTTTTAAAAAATTATAAATGTATATTTTAAAAGTAATTTCATCAATTCTCATTGTTATTCAAATATAAAGTTTGGGGTAAATGCTATGGATTATATATAATGGGATTAGAGAAGACATATGTTAAAACAAGTGTATAATGATCATTTTTTGTAAAAAAAGTCAATAAGAGTTCTTAAGTGTTTGATTTTAAAACTATATGGAGGTTAATATTCGATTTTGAAATAAGAGGTTTTGAAATGTCAATTACGCCTAATTTTGGGGAGGTTAATGTCATTTGCTCTTATAGAAGACAAAGGTATAATGGTCATTTTTTGTAAAAAAGTCAACAAAAGTCCTTAAGTATTCGATTTTAAAACTGTAGGGAGGTTAATATTCGATTTTGAAATAGGAGATTTTAAAATGTAAATTAGGCCTAACCTTAGTTAGGTTAATGTCATTTTCTCTTATTTCTATTATTGTTTTTATTAAATTTCATTATTTGTATTATTGTTAAACTATTTCATTAGTATATCATTTGTTGTAAATTTTATATTATGTGTTTATTATTGTACATGTGTGTGTTTATATATATGTGTATGTATATGTGTGTGTGTATATATATATATATATGTGGATATTTATAATGTATGGTGGAGAATTGATTTAATATAAAGTAATATTATAATATTTAGTTATAATATAAATTTTTATTAATATATATACATTTGCAAAAAGATAGAAACAAAAACGCAAACACAGTAAGCTTTCCCCTCTCCCCAAGCGCCATTGCCCGATTTCTTACCATCGGTGTTGTAAGCACCCAATTTTGGGATGCAATTGTGCACAATTGTGACATAAGCCCCTATGATGAAATTTATTCAAAAATTGAACTTGGTTGTCGATTTTCTAGATTTTAAGGACTAAATTGCAACATTTTTTTAGGGTTTGATTGCAAATAAGTCATTTTTCAGGGGTCTTTTGATAATTAAAAGTAAAATAATAATAATAATAATAATTTTTTAGGATTGGCATTTAAAATACCGATCAACATTGGTGTAATGTCGACTGGCATTGTGTAGTGCCGATTGGCATTACATAATGCCGATTAGCATTATACAATGCTGGTCGGCATTTCACAGTGCCGACGCGCAATAAGTCCCTTTTTTGATTTTTCACATATTTTTTCTTATCTTTTATCGATTTTTTCAGTGTTTTGATTGGTTGAAAATTCAAATTTCATATGATAAGATTTTTTTGAAACACAGAAGATTTTTGACATAAAAAAACCAAATGCTATCTGATCATCAATTCGTTCCTCCTTTGGAGGAAGTTTAGTACGCGCAGACTCTGCATTTAAAAATAGAGTTTGCATGCGTGCGTAAGGAGGATTTTTTTTTTTGGGGGTTTTTTTTTCTTCTTTCACTCAGAAACTTGACTGCGCAGAAACCCTAAAAAAAACTAAAACATCACTGAGAATGCCGGAGCATCAAAAAACTTCAATTTTGTCAAAGCTCTTTTCTATGCAATTCTTTCAACCAGAACAGTCCAACACTATTTTTAATCCTGAGTCCAGAATCGGCAACAGTTTCAACGATGAAAATCCTAGTATGAGGGGCCAAAGCATATACACAACATTTTTTCTTTTTTCTCTTTTCTTCTTGTAAACCTTTTTTATTTTTTATTTCATTATTATTTTCTTATTTCATTACTAATCTAATTTTTTGTGTGTTTTTGTTTGATGCTCGATTGTGGATTGAGGAGAAAACAGTCTAAAATCCAAGAATTGAATAGAAGATCCATGGAATGTCATGGATGAACCTATATTATTTTTTCAATAGTTCTTAGGATTTTTTTATTTTTCCATTTTTGGTGTTATGTGTAGTTATTTTAATTTCTGGGTGTATAATCATTTAATTTTAATTTTGTATATAGTTTGTAATAGCCCTAGTAGTAGGAATAGTAAAAATTTAATTTTTTGTACTTTAAAATTAATTAGTAATTAGGTTCAATTGAGTAACAAAATCAATTAAAATCAATGGTGGTAGTAGCTTAAATTAGGGTTTGCATGTAATTAATTTAGAGTTTTTTTAGAAAATCACTGTAATGTTTATTTGATCCATTTTTTTGTGTTTTATTTGTTTTGGGTTTGTTTTTTTATGTTTTTATATTTTTGAGCCCCAAGCCCACGTTTAGGTCTAATCCACTTAATAAATATGTTTAAAAAAAGGTTTACGTTTTTTAAATAATTAAAATCAATTTAGGCCCATTAGGTTAATTAGATTTTAGGCCCACTTAGTTAATTAAAATTGTTTAGTCCCACTTAAATTCATTTCTTTTAAAATAAATAGACCTAGGCTCATATTTCACTTAAAATAAAACCAAGTTAGACTTAGGCCCATCAATTTGATTTTTCTTTAAAATTGAATAGACTTAAGCCCATTCCTTAGAAAAATTAAAATAAACAGATCCAGACTCACTAATTAATAAAAATATAGGCCCACCTATAGTCCATTTCGCATTTATGAATAATATGTAGACTTAGCTAACTTATAAAATAAAATTAACATAGTTTAGACATAGGGACATTGCCTTTTTATGCATTTTTACTTGTAATTTTGTTGACTTGTTGCCTTTTGGGTTAGATAGATGTTAATTAGGATTTAATAAAATTGCATGTAATTAGAGGATGAAATAATCATTTATAAAATTATTCAAAAAGAACACGAGATTAAGAGAAGTTAGTATTCCGTATCTAGAATCTCCTGGTTGTGGTGCTAGCTTTCTTTTAGGGAATCGAGTACCACCTTTTCAATCTGTCCCAGTTATTACCTTGGGTGGCGACTCCTCATCTCCATGCCATGTCTTTGTGACAGTGGTTAGTGTGTTCTCTAAGGCCCTGAGCCTAAACAGTGTCGTGGTTGCTAAAATTTTGGACGCGTGCTAAACCCCGCCGTCTACAGGTGTGCCTCCTCCCCTTGCTTACTGAATTGCCACCTCCTTCCTGCCAGCTCCGCCGCCTTCCTCCTTCTTCTCCAATGCTGGCAGCAGTAGAAACAGCAACAGTGACAACAAGAGGTTTTTCGGTCGTTTCTTCCTCCTCCGGCCACCTTAGCTCACCATTTTGGTGCTGTTCAACTCCATGAGTCTTGAGGAAGACGAATTCAAGCTCCTTTTGAGTTCAATCTTCATCATTTGTGAGTTTTGTTGAGTTTTTGGTTTTTAAGCTTTTAGGATTTTATTTTTTTTGGGTTGTTTATTGGTTAATTTTTGAAAACTCCCTTAAGAAACTTTGATCCTTGTTGCTTGAGCTTCATGAATATATTTTTGTTATAATTTTTGGAATTTATTTGAATTTTGGTGAATTTTTTATTATTTTATTAATTTTCATAAATTAATTTATTTAATTATAAAATTGGTTGATTTAGTGTTATTATATATTTTTATTAATTTTAGTGTTGAGAAAATAATTTTTGAGAATATTGTGTAATTTTTAGTTTATGTAAATATTGGATAATTAGGTTAAATATGTATTTTTGCTGAAATTATTGATTAATTATGTGTTTTAGTTGATATTAGTATATTATATGTTGATAAAAGAATTTTAATGATTTTATATAATTGTTGAGGAAATTATTTAGTATTATGTGAATTTTTAATTATTAGGGTAATTGTGTAATTTTGTTAAAATTATAGTTAAATCTTAGGTTTTAATTGGTTTTATAATTATTTAAGGAAATAAAATGATTTTTATAAATTATTTACTATTTTTAACTAATTGATACTAATTTTTGAAAATTTATTTTCAAATAATATATTATTTACTAAATTAGTAATTAAATGGGCTTTTAATTACTTTTGATATATATTTAGGCTATTTATGTTATTTGAATATATAAAAGTGATTTTTACTATTTAATTTTGATTTTTAATATATTTATTGTAATATTTGATTTTTTGGTGAAATTGTGGACTTCAGTTAGGAAATTGTGTAGTTCGGAGTCCCAATCGAAGGTGTTGTGTTTTCTGTTGTTAGAAGTGCGTTTTCTTGCAGGATCAGCTCTACTTTTTAGTAGAGAAATGTCCATTTTATAGAGGAAGCTCTGCCAAATTTTCGGTAGATTTCTTATAAAACATGACATTAAGTCGATCCTGAGTTTTCAATTTTGTCTGAATTCCGTTTTCTTAGGTCGAGTCTTTTTAGAAGTTTAAGTTAACTTTATTATGATTGTTATTATTATTTTATTATTTAGTTGTGCCAAGACCTAGTAGACCGGGCCTGTTAAACTAGTCTCGAGGAACGCAAACTTCTAAGTTGTTATTTTATATATACGTCTCATTTAGGATGCATGTTTTAGTATATATTCATGTTTTAATTTGTATTTATTCATAAATTGTTTCATTAAATAATTATTATATTTTATATATATTTTTTGTATATTTTTGATATATTTCTAAATAAATGCATGTTTTACTTTTGATAAATACTTAGCATATTTTTAGTATATTATTGGTTTATATTTGGCATCTTTTATGATTGATTTTGAATTTATTTGACATATATATACTTGAAATATACTTAGTTTATTTTAGATATATTTCTGGTATATATATGGTTTATTTTGTTAATATGAATGTTATTCTGCATTATTTATTTTCCTCTACGAATGTTTAAATTTAATTGAAGAATATCGATAGAACGTGCTAGTTAGTGGGTAGCACTAGGACCGTATATGTACCAGTGCAATAGATTTAGGGTTGAGTGAGACTCACTTATGGAAATATGATTTGATTTGATTGATTGATTAAGATGTGATATGATTGATAATGTGGTTGCTGGAACTCGGTTGACCTAGTGTCTTGAGGCCAATCACACTGACGGTCAGACTGCTGGAGCTCAGTTGAATTAGTGTCTCGAGGCCAGTCTATTGTCCATATGGAATAAGTGAATTTATTTAGAATTAAGTGAACCTGTATGGCTAGAGAGTTATTGTTGATTGAGGTTGCGATTAAATAGGGTTTTATTTGATCGTTCAATAAAACATATGTTTTTCAGCATTTTTATATAAAGTGATTTCAGCATCTGTGTGAAATGCTTGTATATGTATTTATTATATACGGATGAGTGATTGCATATGACATTAGGATATGCATGTACATATAATATAATAATTCACTCAGTGAGGTCTGACTCCCCTCAGTTGATTTTTCAGGAGATTCTTCTTCAGATCTCAGTTGTAGGCCCATTCGCTGAATTTCTTCAGCTCTGACTTGTTTATGTAAACTACTTACCTGATTTTATTTGTACTTTAGAAAGCTGCAGTAGTGAGTTGTATTTGGTTTTTACTGTATGTTGGATGTAATTTCAGAAATATTTCTCTGAATATTGTGTATTATATTTTATTTTATGATATATCATAAGTATTATTATTATTATTATTATTATTATTTTTATATTGGTTTAAGATTTTAATTTTGGTGCATATTTTATTCTTTATTGCATGCTTTTATTCTTTTAAGGCTTGCTATGGGTTCCAGATTCGAAAGAATTCCCATTCCCTAGCGCCGGTCATAACTCCCAATTTAGGTCGTGACATTGACGATAAGGAATCTCCTGAAAAAAATATTGAGGGGAATCATACCTCACTGAATGAATTATTATAATATATATACACGTAATCTAAATACTATACAGTCAGATATCAGTATATATATAAACATATACATGCATTTCACACAGATGTCAAACTCTGCTTTGATATATATATAATAAATGCAAAAAAAATTTATTTAAATGAAGGATCAAATAGAACCATAATATTTGCAACCTCAATCAAAATATCATACTAGCCACATAAGCTCACTTAATTCCAAAGTAATTCTCTTATCCCATTTTAGACAGTAGACTGGCCTCGAGACACTAAGTCAACCGAGCTTTAGCAGTCTCATTATTAGTGTGATCGGCCCCGAGACACTAGGTCAATAGAGCTCCCGCAATCACATAAGTCAATCACATCAATTCTCAATAATCGATCAATCATATATCACTCCAAGTGATTTAATAACTCAACCCTAAAATCTATTGCACTAGTACGTACACGGTTCTAGTACAGTCCACTAGGTAGCACGTTCTACTGATATCCTTCATATAAAATCACATATTTATGGAAAATAATAAAATACATCATTAAAACATAGTATACCACTATATACCAATAATATACCAAATAAATATGCTGTATATATGTCAAATATACTGAATTTATACCAAATATATACTAACATATATATGTCACATATATACAAAAGATATACCAAAAAAATAACTAGCATACATGTCTAATATAAAGCAAATATATCAAAAAATATACCAAATCCTTAATCATGCATCCTATATGCAATGCATATATAGAATGATAACTCACAAGTTTGCGCTTCTCGAGACTGACTCGACGGGCCTGGTCCGATAGGCCTCAGTCCCGGCACAACTAGAAAAATAAATAATAATAAAAATCAGAATATATTCTAACTTATACTTCTAAAAATTCTAAAGAAGACTCGATCTAGGAGTTTAAAAAATTTAGTTAGAACACAAAGACTCAGGATCGACTCGATATCATATTTTACGAGAATTCTACTAAAAATTCTGCATAACCTTCTTTGTAAAATGGACATCTCTCTACTGAAAAGTAGAGCTGATTCTGTAAGGAAAACACACTTTTAAATTCCACAAAGCTCAACACCTCGAGTTGGGACCCCGAATTGTACAAATATCCAACTGAGGTTCACAATTCGCCAAATATCAATATTAAATAATAAATATATTAAAAATCATTAAATTCCAAAAATATCCATAAAATAGCAAAATATAATATATTTAAACATTAAATCACTAAATATAATTAATTTCACAATAATTAAATAAAAATCTCAAATAATAATATAATATTAATAAAAATTTGATTTTTCAGTTATTTAACAATAGAATAGTACAATTCACTTTTAATTCCTCAAATAGGTTATATATATATATTAAAAATAGTTAAAACCCCATTTAATCACAAAAATAGTAAATAATTTGTTATTTCAATATAGTTTTCAAAATTTAGTATTAATTAGTTAAAAATAGTAAATAATTTACAAAAATTATTTTAACACCATTTATTATTTCAAAATTATTTAAAACATATTATTTAACAATATTTTCAACAAAACTACACAATTAATCTATAATTTCCAAAATCACATAATACTAATATATTCTCCAAAATTATATATAATTACCAAAAATCATTTTCTAAATTCTAAAATTAATAACTTAAATTAATAACACTAATTTTACCAAATTTTCATCCAACATAATTATTTAACATAATTTACAAAAATTTAATTTTTTAATATTAAAATAATAAAAAATACCCATTATTCAAATTAATTCAAAAAAATAAACTAAAAATATATTTGAGTAGATTGAACTACCCACAGACACATTCTCAAAGAGAAAATTCATGGATCAAAGTCAATAAACAAAACTTGGACATAACTTAAAATCTAGTGAGTTTAAGCTTAAAAGAAGCTTAGAAATGGACTCATCGGTCCAAGAGGAGTCGATCAACACCGGAATGAGGAGCTAAAGTGACCGGAGTCTTCACCTGAAAGAATGGCCGTTTCATGGTCACCTTTGGCTTCAACAGTTTTGGTGTGCTCCAATGGTCTTTTGGTGGCGATGAAGGCGAGAGGAAGAAAAAGAGATGATGGTAGTGATGGCTGGTTGATGCAGATGGCGTCCGACTTGGGTGAAGGTGTAATGACCCTATATTTTAAATAATATTAAACTTTTTTTAGATATGCAGTGTTAATAAATTTTAAATTGTATTTATATATTACTATTATTATTTATGAATATTATTTATTTATTTTATTTTAAGAATTTTTTTTACGTAAAATAATTTATCTTAGGGGTTTTATTATTTATATGCATTAAAGTTATTATTATTATTATTATTATTATTATATTTATTTATTTATTTGCACATGTGCATGTGTGTATTGTACATGTATATATTTGTATATATATATATATATATATATTATAAGTGAGGGCATTTTCGGGTTTTTGCCCCTTCATTCTCTTTTTTCTTTTTTTTTTCTTTTCTTTCTTTCTCTTCCATTTGCGTTTTTTTTCTTCTCTTCTTCCTGCTTTTCGTTTCCAGCAGCTCCTTCCACCCACATCGGACCACCACAACCACAGCCACCAACCACCATCACCTCTAACCTCTTCTTGCCGTCAACCGCCACCTTCAGAGCGCCTGGAGCCGCCGAAATCGTGCGAGGCTGAGACTTGCAACAGGAAACCTCCATGAATGCCGGTAGCATTTTCAGCCGTGTGAACTTGCGTTCTTGGACTCTTTTGAATCTTTGAGCTTCAGTGAGTTCATTTCCAAGCTTTGTTCAAGCTTAAATCCCTTTATTTTTGAGTTTTAGTTAATTTTTAGTTTATGTGTTTTAGGGTTTTTATTTTTTTTGAACTTGATATTGATTGATTCATGGATTCTTGCTTTACAAATGTTGTTTATGGCAACTTAATCTTCCTAAAAATAATTTTTTATTTTTTTGAATTAATTTGAATTATAGGTAATTTTTTATTATTTTAATATTAAATATTGAATTTTTGATAATTATGTTAATTAATTAGTTTTAATGAAAATTTAGTTAAATTATTGTTATTAATTTTAGTTATTAATTTTAGAATTATTAACATAATTTTTAGTGAATTTATATAATATTTGAGAATATTTTTATATTATGTGAATTTTGTATATATAGGTTAATTGTGTAATTTTATGGAAATTATAGTTAAATAATATGTTTTAAATGAGTTTAGAATTATATAGGGCATTAAAATGATTTTTATAAATTATTTACTATTTTTAACTAATTAATGCTAATTTTCAAAAATTATATTCAAATAATATATTATTTACTATTTTGGTGATTAAATGGATTTTTAATTACTTTTTATATATATTTAAGCTATATGAGTATAGAAAATGAATTTTTACTATTTTATGTAGAATTATTGAAAATTTTGATTTTTATTAATATTATATTATTATTTAAGATTTTTATTTAATTATCGTGAAAATAATTATATCTAGTGATTTAATGTTTAAATATATTATATTTTGGTATTTTGTAGATATTTTTGGAATTTAATGATTTTTAATATATTTATTATTTTATATGTATTTTTGGTGAATTGTGAACCTTGGTTGGGAATTTATGCAGTTCGGGGTCCCAACCCATGGTATTAAGCTTTGTGGATTTAGAAGTGTATTTTTCTTTGCAAGATCGGTTCTACTATTAGTAGAGAGATGTTTATTTTACAGAGGAGGTTCTACCGAATTTTTGGTAGAATTCTCATAAAATGTAACGTCTGGTCGATCCTGATTTTCTGTGTTTGTCTAAGTTTTGAATTCCTAGATCAAGTCTCCTTTAGAATTCTTAGAAGTATAAGCTAGAAATTTATTGTGATTGTTATTATTTTTTATTTTATAGTTGCACTGAGACCAAGGCCTATTAGACCGGACTTGTTGAGCCAGTCTCAAGGAGTGCAAACTTATGAGTTATTATTATATATATACATTGCATATAGTGGATGATTATAAATAATTATCTTTTGATTTGAATTATTTCATTAAATGGTTTAGTATATTTTCGATAAATTTTTAGTATATTTTGGTATATTTCGATATATATGTAATGATATATACTTGATAATTTCTTAATATGCACTTAGTATATTTTGGTATATTTATGGCTGATTTTGATTATATGTAGCATATATATACTTGAAATATATTTAGTATATTTTTGGTATATTTCTAGTATATATATGGTATATTTCTTTGTTATGAATGTCATTTATATTTAATTATGCATTTAATTATTTTCTATAAATATACGATTTATTCGAAGGATATCAATAGAACGTGCTACTTAGTAGGTTGCACTAGGACTGTGTACGTACTGGTTTGTTAGACTTTAAGGTCTGTGTTATGAGAATTATTTGAGGAGAATTTGATTGATTGATTGTTGAGATTTGATGTGAGTAAATAGTGTGGTTGCTGGAGCTCGGTTAACCTAGTGTCTCGGGACCAATCACACTGACAATGAGACTGCTAGAACTCGGTTGATTATGTGTCTCAGGGCTAGTCTACTGTCCAAAATGAAATAAGAGAATTTATTTGGAATTACGTAAGCCTGTATGGCTAATGAGATATTTGTTTGAGGTTGCGATTATTTTAAAGTTCTATTTGATCATTCACCTAAATAAATATTTTCTGCATTTATATATATATAAAAGTGGATTTTAGCATTTGTGTGACATACGTGTGTGTATATATATATATATATATATATATATATATATATATATATATATATATATATATATATATATATATACTGATGCTTGACTGGATATGTTTTAGATTGCATGTATATATATTATAATAATTCACTCAGTGAGGTTTGACTTCCCTCAATATTTTTTTTGGAGATTCGTCATTATCAGACCTCAGTAGTAGACCTCTATGCTGGATTTCTTTAGCCCCGGCTAGATTATGTAAATTATTTATCTAAACCTTTATTGTATTTTAGAAAACTACAGTAGTAGTAATTGTATCAGTAGAATGTTGTTTTAGTAAAAGACTTTTCTCTGAATATTGTATGAAAATATTTTTATTTTATGATATGACAATTAAGTATTTATTTCTATATCGACTTAAATTTTAACTCTGGTGTATTTTTATTTATTTATTGCATGTGTTTTTATTTTTAAGGCTTGCTATGGGTTCTAGATTCAAAAGAATTCCCATTCGCTAGCATCGATCCTGACTCCTCGGTTTGGGTCATGACAAAAGGCTATTGTGTGGCCACAGTAAAGAGAAGAAAAATGCAGAAAGAAGAGAAGGATAAGTAAAGAAAGGGAAATAAGTGGGAAGGGAAATGAGTAGTTGACTCATTTAAATACTTAACTTTTGTTTATATATATATATATATATATATATATACACACACACACACACATAAACACACATAAACACATGCACTTCACATGCACATAACAATAACACAATACAATAATAATAATAATAATAATAATAATAATAATAATAATAATAATAATAATAATAATAATAATAATAATAATAATAATACTATTAAAAATATTAGCAATGAAAATGAGTTTAAATACTTTAAATAATAAAACTCACAAAATAACTATTTTACATAAATAAACTTTTAAAATAAAATAAATGAAAAATATACACAATTAATAATAATATATAAATAAAATTTAAAATTTTATTAACATTGCATGTCCCAAAATATATTTGTATTATTTAAAATACAGGGTCATTACAACATAGCATGAGATTTAGATTAGGTGGGAGAAATATATTTTTGACATCTCAGAAATTTGATCATATTTTTGGGTTTAAGCAAGAGGGTTAAGCTTCTCCTATTTCTTCTTGGCTTCGTGGTCCTTTTCGGACTCAACATGCTAAACCTAATGCAAAAACTTTTAAAGCGGGACACACTAAAACATCTAATTTCGCTTCAAAATCTCTTTAGTATGTGCATAGGTTTATTACCTATTCTATTCATGCTAGGGGTTTGAGTAATAAAGCTATTTCCTTTGATGATCTTTTCCTTATTAGATGTCTTATTGAAGACATATATGTTGAGCTAGGAAGATTGGGTTAGCTAATGATAGTGTTAGTGATGCCTTATGTGTAGGAGGATTTGCCATTAGAATTGCTCATCACTTTAGAATCAACTTAAACAACACTCCTTCCATTCCTCCTTTTTTCCTTGATGATAACCTCTTGAGATTGACAATTCAAACTTGTTAGAAATTCTTAGATTTGGAAAGATGAAGTAGGAGATGAAGATGTTGATGAGGAGCTAAAACAAAAATTAGAAGACATTGAGCACATTGGCACTCATGGTCTTGAAGGTGTTCAAATTGAAGAAGAAATCCCTCAAGAGCATGCTTATCCTCAATCTCAAAGAAAAAGGGTAAGAGGACCTTCTACTTCTCAAAGTGTTGATGAAGAACCTGCTTGGTTTGGAGGATTTTTTTATCATCTCTTTATTGTTGAATCCAACTTCAACAATAGGTTTGATCAAATGGACACAAGAATTAATCATTTTGAGAATAGGATGGATCACATGGAGTATGATATTCATTAATTGTATGCTCATCACAACATACAATGCACTTAGACTCCTCATCCCCTTCTACCTCCTCCATAAGATTAGATTTTTTTTTTCATTATTTTATATTTAGTTTATTTTCAGTTTTTTAAGCCTTGAGATGCTAGTTTACGTCTTGTGTTTTATTGTTTGTTTTTTCATTTACAATTGATATTCCAATATCATTATATTTTATCCTTTAATGTAATTTATATTTTGCTAAAATTTTCTTTTGCATTTTGACAAAAGAGGAGAAATAATTGAGTTTGCATGTGTATTTAGTTAATTTTTTTTAAGGAAAAAACTATTTTAAAAAGAAAAAAGGATGTATTTATGTTAGTAATATAACTATTTGAAATAGGGGCAAAAAATTATTTTACATAATTTTATTTGTGCATGCATAAATAACATTGTAACTATGGCTAGTTTTGTCATATGTGATAAAATGCCTTGTTTTGCTTACTCTGTTTATATATGACATAGATTTTATAAAGATTTGGTGTATCTTTAGTTTCATTACTTTGGTTCTTGGTCCTTTACTTCCTTTAGGATTTTTTCATTCCTTTAGATTTATTTCCCTTTATATCTCTCTCTTTTCTTTTTGTCTTTGACAAAAGGGGAGAATAAGTTATGTGATAATTTGTGTTTGTGTTATGCTAAGTACTATCTGATCATGTATTGATCATGTAATAAGAAGTGCCATATGTACTATTTTTATGATACATTTGCATGATCAAACTCTTAGTTTTGGACTTTGACAAACAATTTAGATTCTAATAATTTCATTTAAGTGTGTAGGGAGTTGATCTATCATCCAGATTAATTGTGTTTAATGATTTGAGACAATGAAACACTCCTTAAAAGAGTATAAATATGAATTTCGATAAAGTATCTCAACCTATACAAGTCTCCAATCTTTAAGGAGCAATTATATACCAAAAATATACCAAATTGGACTTACAATGATCCCCTCACAAGCGCCTCATAAGTGGTTCACTAGCCAAGCCTCTACAGTGCCTATTCAAGTAACTTTTGCCAAAAGAGGCAGTGCTCCTCATGATCATGAGGAGTAGGTTTTAACTTATGAGGGCAATAAAGATAGGCTATAATGACTATATTGAAATGTAATGGCTAGCAGACTTGCTCCTTATGACCGTGAGCAACATTTTGATAGAAATAAGTCCAAGATGATTTAAAAATCAACAAGAGACATTGGAGACATTATCAATGCATCTAATAACCATAATATAAGTTCATTTATCTATATAAATAACTCCTAAAGTTCAATTAAAATTTTAAGAAACTTGTTTATTCATTATACTCTCTTAAGTATTTAATTAAGCTCCCAAGACTCTCTTTAAATTCACTTTATATTTGCATAACTCTTGTGAGAGTTGGTGAGTGTTAGAATAGATACTTTTTTTCTAATATTTTTGGGGTTTGAAAAACAGAAAGTGAGATTCTATTATAAAAGAATTGATTTAAGTGTTTAGCCATTAAAACACTTGGGAATTTGGTTTTTGAGTCGGCCTTCAAAACTCAAGTTGTAAGGTTAAAAGAGTGAACTTTAAAATTTTGTGTAATCTCAATTTTGTGAATAAAATTATGGGGATTGAAAATCCTAACTTGAGGATAAGTTAGGTAGAAACATAGGATTATTGAGAATCCGAACTCCTTAAATTATTGTGTTTATCATTTTTCATTCTCAACATTATTTCAATTCTTGCAAAGAATTCTTTTAATTTCAGTTTATTGCTTATTTGCCTTATGTACCCCCCCTGTGCCCTCTAAGGCATTTTCAAAGTTCTCATTCAGATTTAATCTATTATGGTAATAAGGCGACGCCTTATCCTTAAAACAACAGAGATATTCTATTTCAATTCTTTTCATGTTCATTCTTTTTTTTTCTATATTTTTATCTCTAGCTGAGCATTGTGTTGTAACTTTCGATTTGCTAGGTTGTTGATTTTCTTGAAAATTTTAAATTTATTTGTATTTATTTGTTCTTTCTTGCATGTTTGAAATTTGCTTAACTTCTCATGTTATTTTCTGATACATTGCATGATCTTACTTTTTATTGAGCAGGATTTTAATGGTTCATTTCAATTATTATTATGGTAAAATATTTATTTTACATTTATTTAATGGTTAGTTGTGTTTTTCATGCCTTAGTTGTTATTTTATGAATTACGACTTATGAGTTTAAATTCTTGTTCATTTTATTATTTGATGTCATTAAATTAAACCCTATTGTTTGCTTTTTTTTTTTTATCTCTTTTATATTTTAAGGACATGACTCGGTGTTTTTCTTGTAGGATTTCTATTTTGGAACTAATTAAATTTGATTTTATTTCAGGAACAATTTAGGGTGATAACTTAGTCACCAAATAATTTACTTTAACTTATAAAATCCTTTAGTTTGTCATTTTACTTATTTATCTTAATTTTATTTTATTTTATTGCATGTCAAAAGAGTGTAATTCTTTTCTTCTCCCTCCATTTCTTCTGCATACGCATTTTATTTACTTTTTTGTTTATTTTTTCATTTTGTTTAAATGGTTTGAATGTAAAATGTGATGAATGATGGGTTGAATCACATGAAATTGGAATAAATTAACAACTTGGGTTTAATTGTAAAAATTGAAATTTTTTTGGTGGCAACTACAATTTTGCATGTAAATACGGAAATAATTAAATAATTAAAAGTAATAAAATATAAAATACAAATGGAGGCCAACTGCAAGGTTGGGTGGACATTACAAAAGCCCATACCTAGTTTCCAAATCTAGTATCTGAAGACGGCTTCTGGGTAACCTCCGTAGAATCCAGTTTTTGTAAAACCTTTCTTGGGTCTCATACAGATGGTGACTTCATCTTTGACTTGGGCTATAAGCCCTTGATTTGTTGGGCCCTGAGCAAGCATAGTGTTGTGGTCGCTGAAAACTTGGGTGTGTGCTAAACCCCGCTGCCTACAATTTTATTTCCAAATAAAATTCATTTCCAAATAAATTTTAAATTCATTTAAATCAAAACATACTTCATTAATAAGAATTGATTTAGTTACAAACAATTCTACAAAATTAAAAAAAAATTGGAATTCAAAATGAATTTTATAAAGTTTTTATTTAAAATAAATATGTTTACATGAATTTGCAAATAAATTATGCAAAATTTTATAAAATTCATTTGAACCAAACATATATCATTTCAAATTGCATATGAGTTTCACAAAATTTTATAAAATGTACTTATACCAAATACACTTTAAACAAATAAGTTATAGTTTGATGGAAATACTTAAAATACCATTATGTTAGTTCACTATATAAATTAATATATATTAATTAAGTAAAAATAAGTGTAAAATTGATTAAAAATAATCAATGTTTTTTTAATTTTCTAAAAAGGCAAATAAAATAAAACAAAAATCTTGTCGGTTTAAGATGAATGATTTACTATATGGCCAAAGGGTCAATTTGCTCCCTGTACTTGGACATGGTTGCCAAAAAACCCAAATATTAACTTTCTAGCTAATTTACTCAACAACTTGTCCAGTCCATCTAAATGACCCCAAAATTGGCCACTGAATTTGCGCGTGACTTGCAATCACGGATTCAAGCAAGTAAGTTCCAAATTTTAGATTATTTTAATATAATATTATTAGGTAAGGACAAAAAGCAGAATTAACACACACGTGCTTTACTTAGGACACTATTATATTTCTAACAAAATCACTAGCCTAATAAAATCCTTAATTTTTACTCTGAAAAACCCTAGAAAACTCAGAAAATGAATTGCTTATTAATGGAGGTAGAATATTTTATAATATAGTCGATTTAACCTAGAAAATCATTTGAATCTACTATCCATTTTTTGAGCAAGTGTTTTAGGGCGCCAAGCAAGTGTTTCCAATAAGCAATTATTTTAAGGAATCAACATCAAGCAAAAATAAAAGATGGATGGTTATATATCTGTTAATTGGAGAATACATCATGCGGGAACCATTGTTAGGGACCTAGTGTTAAAGTATGTTTCTTACAAACACATTGTGGTGGAAAAGTTCTCACTATAATTGGAAGAGACAGAAATAATCAAAAGTTTCCCATTACAGTGGCAGTTGTTAGAATTGAAAATAAGGACAGTTGGACTTGGTTTTTAAAATTACTGATAACGGATTTGGACATAACTGATGGAGTTGGCTTAGTTATATTTAATATAATATTATTAGGTAAGGACAAAAAGCAGAATTAACACACACGTGCTTTACTTAGGACACTATTATATTTCTAACAAAATCACTAGCCTAATAAAATCCTTAATTTTTACTCTGAAAAACCCTAGAAAACTCAGAAAATGAATTGCTTATTAATGGAGGTAGAATATTTTGTAATATAGTCGATTTAACCTAGAAAATCATTTGAATCTACTATCCATTTTTTGAGCAAGTGTTTTAGGGCGCCAAGCAAGTGTTTCCAATAAGCAATTATTTTAAGGAATCAACATCAAGCAAAAATAAAAGATGGATGGTTATATATCTGTTAATTGGAGAATACATCATGCGGGAACCATTGTTAGGGACCTAGTGTTAAAGTATGTTTCTTACAAACACATTGTGGTGGAAAAGTTCTCACTATAATTGGAAGAGACAGAAATAATCAAAAGTTTCCCATTACAGTGGCAGTTGTTAGAATTGAAAATAAGGACAGTTGGACTTGGTTTTTAAAATTACTGATAACGGATTTGGACATAACTGATGGAGTTGGCTTAGTTATATTGATAGATATGCAAAAGGTAACCATTCTTTTTTTTAATGATTTGATATGTTTAAATAAATAATATTATGGTTTTGTATAAGGTCTCTTACCAGCTATAAAAGATGAATTGCCCTTTACGGAGCATAGGTGGTGTGCTATGCATATTTACGTAAGGTGGTAGAAAAGATGGCATGGTATAGAACTTAGGAAAGCATTTTGGAAGGTTGTAAAAAATAGTTTTTATGAACTTTTTATGGATAACTTGGAGGAATTGAAGAAAATGGCTACATGAAGTGTTGAAGATTTACTTGTTTACCCTTCACATACATGGTTTAGGGCATTTCAGAAATTTGATACATGTTGTGATGTTATTGATAACAATATGTGCGAAAGCTTCAATTCTATTATATTAAATGCTAGGAAGAAACATATTGTGCATATGCTTGAGTCAATTAGGAAAGTAATGATGACTAGAATATATCATAGGCAAAATTAGGCAATAAAATGGTAGTGAAATATTAGTCCAAGTTGCATTAGCCAGTTAGATAAGAACATGGAAAGAGTTTTCAATTATAAGGTTCAATGGAATGGAGAAGTAGGTTTTAAGGTAAAAGAAAGGAAGTATACTCATACGATTAACATAGATAAGAAAAGTTGCATATATCGAGCTTGGGACATAATTGGCATTCCATGTCTTCATAGTATTATTATAGAGGCTTGTAGTGAGTAATGTAAAAAGGACAGATTTTTAAAGATATATAGCAATGTGCTACAACTAGTTAGGAGTGATACTTTGTGGACTAAAACAGGAATGCCATATCTTGAGCCACCAGACTTCAAGAAAAAAAGCAGTAAGCCTCAAAGGTACAAGAGAAAAGACCCTGATAAGCCTAAAAAAAGTGGAAAATTATTGAGGAAAGGGACTTAAGTTAAATGTAGTAAATGTCTTCAATACGATCATAACAAAGCTAGCTGTAAGATCATAGCTGTGAACAATCAGTTCTCTCATTGTGAAATAATTCAGCAAACAAGAAAATGTGCACATTCTGAAGGTGCCAATTCAAGTTTGATGCACTCCTAATCTAAAGTCTGCTTTTGATGATTTTAGATTATACTCGTGTTCTTAAATTGTAGCACATTTTAATGATTTGGTTACTATATTACAAAAGGTACCTTTTGTTAACTCCATATATACAAACATTGATTTAAGAAAAAAAGAAAAATCTACAAATGTTGTTGCCAAAGCAAAGACACCTATGAAAAAATAAAAAGTTGACAAACCAGCAATTCATATTGTCTTTAATAAAGGATAAACAACTTTGAATGTAAGTTTAATGCAAGGTTAGTATTTTTTTTACACAAAACTATAAATTTTATAGTAAGTTTTGATTTTGTTGATTTTGTGTCATTGTAGCAAGCAATGTTTATGGATAGATTAATTAAGCAAATGCCGAGATTTTTTGGAAAGACCCCAGTAAAGGTTAGTGCAATTAAACCTCCATTGACTTATGAAGGAAATCCTACTTATAGGAGATTTAGAGCACCAGGCCTCAGATGGGATGGACATCTACTGATAATAAATAGTCATTTGTAAGCTAATGCACAAAAAAAAATAGGGCATATGAAAAATAAAGGAAGCATGAGTGTTGGAACTACATCAATTGTTACAAGGTCTCAATGTAGTAGTGCAACCATGGACATGCAACATTAGCCTTGGATACTATTAACTTTTTGCTATATATATATATATCAGTGAAGGTTGGTGCAATTAAACCTTTAGTGACTTATGAAGGAAATCCTGCTTATAGGAGATTTAAAGCATCCGGCCTCAGATGGGATGGACATCTAGTGATAAAAAGCAGTCACTTGCAAGCTAATGCACAAAAGAAAATAGGACATGAAAAAAAGGAAGCATAAGTCTTGGAACTACATCAATAGTTATGGGTCTCAATATAGCAGTGCAACCACAGACATACAACATTAGCCTTGGATACTATTAACTTTTTCTATATATATATATATATTGCTAAACTAATTGGGCATATGCCATTATATAGATCAAAGAAAATGGCATATTGAAGTGCATATAACTATACTGTTAATAGATTTTGTAGCTTTTTGCATGGTTTAGAAGTCTAAAGATGCACAGGGGATTCTTTTTGTCAATAAATATGCAAATTGGTTGATTTGTAATCTATTTTAATATATACTTATTTAAAATCAATGAAATGCATTTGATATCAATTTTTATATCTTTATCCCCATTATGTTGTATTATATATATATATATATATATATATATATATATATATATATATATATATATATATATATATATTTAAAATTTATATTAGCTTTCAAAAATTACAAATAATGTAAATGTCCATTTTAATTTGAAAAAATTCAACATTTCATTACTAAACCATGATACATCATCCTTAGCAAGATAATATATATGTGCTGACATTGATACAATGTCTAGCTTTCAATTATAAAAGGTTCATTAAAAGTTCCTAAGATTTGTAGTTATAGTGGCTTAATTCAACATGCCTCATTTTAAATAAGGATATTGGTTGCCAATATTCTTGCCAAACAAGGTAATCACCACCACTGCAAGATAGAAAACCCATGACAATACCAATAGCACCTTCAAACAAACACAACTTTCAAATGCTTTTTATTATCGTTCTTTATGTTATACATCTGCATCTTCAGTGTCTTCACTTCCATTTCCAACCCATTCATTTTTTTCTTTAGTTTATCATCTATACTAAAACTCCTCTCTTTGTATCTTCTCATTTCCTATGCATTTCTTCTTCCATTAAATACCCTTAACCTTTCAACCTCTACTATAAAGTCACGAATGACTTGCTTTGCCCTATTTAGAAACTCTTTATTATACCAAATAAAATGTTGCACTTCTAAAATTGTAAAATTAATCAATCAAATAAGAGTCATACTAACCTAAGAAATTACTACTACCACAGACATTAAAACTTACAAAGGCACCTTTTTCTTATCATATTTTATGTAACCATAAAACCTTCTGCCTAGGTTATCTTGTGTTTTAGGGGTCCTTCTTGGAACGATGAGATCACACTTGCCTTTAACATTAAAATGTGGATCATTATCTTCAACAAATTGGAAGACTAGAGTTCGACAAGAGTAGAAAGAATATGAGGTTGAGGAAGACATATTGTTGGGTATTTTTTGAGGAAGATAATGGTTATTCAAATTATGGATTTTTTTAAAAAAGAATTCCAATGAGGGATTTCAACTAGCAATTTCAAAAATGAGGAAGGAGAGAAGAAAGGTTCAGTTGGGTGTTTTAATATTATCAATTAAATATATTTTTTTAATTTTTATTTAGTGATTACAAGTCACGCACAAATTTAGTGGCCAATTTTTAGGTCATTTAGTTAAATTGGACAAGTTACTGAGTAAATTATCTAGAAAGTTAATTCTAGGTTTTTTGGCCACCACGTCTAAGTACAGGGGGCAAATTGACCCTTTGGCCTTTACTATATTATCAAAAAGGACTAAATCTTTAATGGAGGGCATAACTTTAATTCCTTACCATATAAATAATAAATACCAAAAAAATAATTAAATAAATCAATTCTAAAATGAACCATATTTTAAAATAAAGTGAATATTTCAAGGACCAAGTTAGTAATTTTCAAAGCCAAGATAATACAAGAACAAAAATGTAATGGGCAAAGTCACGGTGACAAAAAGAACATAACCTCATAACCAATTCCCGCCACCTGTTCGCCTATCATTAGGGGTGTAACCAAGCCAAGCTGAGCCAAGTATTGACCAGGCTTGGGCTTGGCTCAATTGAGCTCAAGCTCTGTTTGATTTTGCAAATCTGAGCTTGAGCTTGCTCATTTATAACTCGAGCTTGGCTCGAGCTCGCTTGAGAAGGCTCGTGCTCGCTTGAGAAGGCTCATGCTCGCTTGAGAAGGCTTGTTTGTGCAGAGCTTGAGCTTGCTCGTGAGAGAGATAGGGAAGAGCTCGTCAGAGAGCTCATAAGAAAGCTCGGTTAGAGCTCGTGAATAAGTAACAAATCAAATTCAAAAAAAAAAAAATCTTACAAAATAATTGAAATTCTTTAAATCTAATACACAACCAAACACATTTAAGAAAAATGTTCATCTAAAATAGTAAACATACAAATAAATTTTAAAAAAATGAGATAATAAAAGTTCAATTTAGCTTGATTCAAGTTCAAGAGTTCAAAATATCTATAATTCATTTGTAGGGAAAATTTGTTAAGTTTGTGTATCAAGTCTCTATGATATCCACCTGTCCAAAAAATGGAAAAAGAAAAAGATAAAGAGATAAATATATATAATAAACTTTCTTAAGTCATAATAATCACAAAGATTGACTATACTTATCTATTTTATATGAATATTGATATGATTGTAGAAAAAAATAATTAAAAAAAGGATATGGTAAAAGAAAACATATAGAGAAGGTATAGGAAAAGGTTATTACCACCAAATATGAAGATCACTTAGTTAAGATCAAACAAATAAAAAACTCAATATGCATCCACCATTTTTTTTTCAGAATTCAACTTTATATTCAAAATTCAAGATCACATAAACACAAAGATATGACCTTTATATAATTAACTTCAAGTGAGAGGTATTTTAACCTCTTTAATGTCCTCTTGATCCTAAAAAAAGTGCAACAAATATCCAAAAAAAATCAGTAGCTAAAATACAAAAAAAATTAAAAATAAATACAAGATTTAAAGTTTGAGATATTACTTTTCTTTTTTGCTTTATCCTTGGAAGGTACGTAACCAATCTTCACCGCATAACAAAACTTGAATTGTGTTTGCTCCTAAAGATGCACAATATGGATCAATGACTCTTCCCCCTGCACTAAATGCAATTGGAATTAATAAAAAGTCACATGCTATCTTTGATAATAATTTGAACTTTAGAGCATTCATCTTCCACCACTCTAACACATCAAAATTTAAATCATCTTCACAAACATAGACACCTTCATCTAAATACACATCTAATTATGATTTCACTTGTTCAATTGATGATTCAACATTTCTTATGTAACTATAGAATTCAACCCTCTCTTTAGTTTTTCCTTTCACCCCAAGACTAGAAGATTCTTTTTTAACTTCACATTGACCTTATTTTTCATCACTTTTTGCTCTATGAGCTTTAACATACTCTCTATAAAGCATGCACAATGTCTCACAAACAGTAGTAACATGCTCAATACTATTAGCTCCAGAATAAATCAAAGGGAAACACCAATCAACCAATTGCAACTTATTTCTTGGATCTAAAAGTGCTGCAGCAGAAATCAATAAATTGCAGTCACCCTAATACTTATCAAACTTATCTTTTTATTTTCTTAACCATTGAGTGCATAAACCATTTTAAGCATTGTATTTTTCATCCAATAATTTTTTGACATTATAAAGCTCAAGAAGATATAGATTTGATTTAGGTATTTAGAACCTACAAGATATATGTATGATATTATCAAGTTAAAATTGACAAATTTGAAAAGCATGTAAATGAAAACATGCTAAAATATTATGAAAAATTAAATAAACATGCAACAAACCTAAAATGATTTTGGTAACTTCATTAAATTCTTATAGAAAAGAGCAAACTTCAGCTACTTTCATCTAATCCTCCTCATTAGGTAAAAATAAGTAATTCAAATCTCTCTATGCATATCTAGGAAAGACATCTTTGAACTCTTAGGTAGCTGACAATATAAAATATGTTGCATTCCATCTTGTGCAATAATCTAAGGATAAGCTGCTTGGAAGGCAACTTTAATTGCTTCACAATATCCCTAAAAATATTCAAATGGCTCTTTGACTGTATCATATGCTTAATACTTTCCTGCACATTCTTAATTATATCTCTAATTTGAGATAGCCCATCTTGGACTAAGAGATTTAAAATATGTGCACAATATCTTACATGAAACAACTTTCCACTAATAGGAAGCTAATTTTTGTGTGAAAGATTATCTTTCAACATGTGAATAACAACATTATTGTAAGATGCATTATCAACCATAATTGTCCAAACTTTATCTTTGATTTCCGATTTAACCAAACACTTACTTAATGCATCACAAATAGCAACTCCAGAATGAGGTGGGGTATATCACAAAAATTGAGAACATGCTTTTGAAGCTTCCAATTTGAATTTATAAAATGACAAGTTATAACCATATATGAAACCTTTTAATTAGTTGATTTCCATGTATCGATTGTCACACTTACTTTATTTACAGATTTCAGTAAGGTATAAACTTTCTTTTTCTCCACTTCTGTCACGACCCAAATCGGGGCCATGACCGACGCTAGGGAACGAGAATTCTTTCGAATCCAGAACCCATAGCAAGCCTTAAAATAAAAGCATACAATAAAATAAAATAAATAATTATGCATCATAATTAAAATCCCAAATCAATATAATAAAAATAATCTCTTTCATATCATAATATAAAATATATTAATACAATATTCAAAGAAGAGTCTTTGAATTAAAATCACATACAGTAAATATAAATACAACTCACTATTGAGACAAAATATAACTACTGTAGTTTTCTAAAGTATAATATAAAATTAAGTAGATAATTTCCATAAACAAGTCGGGGCGGAAGAAATCCAGCGGATGGGTCTACTGCTGAGGTCTGAAGAAGAAGATGCTCTTGTAAAAATGTCAACTGAGGGGAGTCAGACCTCACTGAGTGAATTGTTATAATATATATACATGCATCTCCTATATGTCAAATGCAATCAAACATTTGTATATAATAAATATATATACACGTGATTCACACAGATGCTGAAAATCACTTATATAATAATACTGAAAAACATAAATTTATGAAGGATTAAATAGAACCCTATTTAATCACAATCTCAATCAACAATAACATCACTCTAGCCATACAGACTCACTTAATTCCAAATAAATTCACTTATCCATTATGGACAATAGACTGGCCCCGAGACACTTGGTCAACCGAGCTCCAGCAATCACACTATCAATCATATTACATCTCAATCAAATCAATCATATCATTCTTAAACAAATTATAATCACCATAATTAATTCTCACTTAACCCTAAATCTATCGCACCGGTATGTACACGGTCCTAGTGCTGCCCACTAGGTAGTACGTTCTATCGATATCCTTCATTTAAATAAAACATTCATAAAGGAAAAATAAATAATGCATAATGATATTCATAATAGCAAACTAAACCATATATATACCAGAAATATACCTAAAATAAACTAAGTATATTTCAAGTATATATATGTCAAATAAATTCAAATCAATCATGAAATATACCAAAAATAAACTAATAGTATACTAAAAACATGCTAGGTATATATCGAAGATAAAACATGCATTTATTTAGAAGTATATCAAAAATATACTAAAAATATACCTAAAGTATACTAAACATTTTAATAAAATAATTTATGAATAAATACAATTAAAACATGAATATGTGCTAAGACATGCATCCTAAATGCAATGTACATATAAAATAACAACTCACTGGTTTGCGCTTCTCGAGACTGATCCGACGGGTCCGGTCTACTAGGCCTCGGTCTTGGTACAACTAAATAATAAAATAAATACGGAAATCAGAATAAATTTAACTTAAGCTCTATAAAGACTCGATCTAAGATTTTAGAACACAGATAGATACATAATTTAGAATTGACCCGATGTCACGTTTTACAAGAATTCTATCAAAAATTCGATAGAACCTCCTCTGTAACACGGACATCTCTCTAATAAAAAGTAGAGTCAGTCCTGTAAGAAAAGTGCACTTCAAATCACATAATTCACACAACCCTCGATTGAGATCCCGAACTGTACAATTTCTCAACTGAGGTCCACAGTTCACCAAAAATTCAGATAATATAATAAATATACTAAAAATCAATAAATGCCATAAATATCCTCAAAATATCAAAATATAGCATATTTAACATTAAAACACCAAAAAAAATTATTTTCTCAATAATTACGTACAAATTCCAAAATAATAATATAATATTATTAAAAATCAAATTTCTCGATAATTCAATATAAATTAATAAAAATTCACTTTATATATTCAAATAACTAAAATAGCCTAAATTCATATTAAAAATTATTAAAAACCATTTTATTACCAAAATAATATATAATATATTATTTGAAAACAATTTTTGAAAATTAGTATTAATTAGTTAAAAATAGTAAATAATTTGTAAAAATCATTTAATACCTTAATAATTATAAAACCAACTAAAACATAATATTTAACTATAATCTTAACAAAATTACATATTTAACCCTATAATACAAAAATACACATAATATACTAATATTACTCAAAAATTCTATAAAAAATTATATAAATGCATAAAAAATATTTTCTCAACATATATATTACTAATATCAACAAAAATACATTGTTAATCAATAATTTCAATAAAAACCCAACTTTAACCTAATTTTCTAATATTGACATAATATAAAAATATTTATAAAAATTACATAAAAATCACAAAAATTATTATCTCAACACTAAAATTAGTATCAATTTATAATAACACCAAATATACCAAATTTATAATTTAATAAATTAATTTACGAAAATTCAATAAATAATAGTAAAATATTCAAAAATTCACAGAAATTAAAATAAATTCCAAAAATTCAAAAAAAAATATAAACATGTAGATTAAGCTACTAAGATCAACTTTTGTGAAGAAAGTTTGTGTGAATCATCAAGATCAAGCTTAAAAAAATTGGAAAACCCTAAAACTCAAAAACTAAAATTCAACAAAACTCAAGAAATTGATGTTTTGAGCTCAAACCGAAGCTAGATTAGTACTCATCGCTGTTTAAGGGTTCGAACGACACTGAAAATGCAAAGAATGATGGCCGAAAATGGAAGAAACATTGAGGAGCTTCAACTTTTTGCCACTGCCGTTTCTACAACTCCGGTGATGCTCCGACATGTAGGCAATGGTGGGAAGGCTAGAGAAGAAGGTGGTGGCTGGCCAAAAGCAAAGGAGGCACACCGACAAGCTCGGATCGGGACAGTGCGAGGGAGGGAAGGTATTATGGGTTTATGTGTTTGTTTATTATGTTTTGGTTCACGTTTTGGTACATATACATACATACATACATACATATATATATATATATATATAGCACACAAATAATCACACACACATACATTATAATATATAATAATAATACTAATAATGTAATTTAATAAAAATAATAATATTAAAATAATAATGAAATTTGATAAAGCAATAATAGAAATAATAACGCAAATTAAATTAATATTATTATAATAATACTATCCAAAAAATTAAATATAAACCATGCAAATTAAACGTCCAAAATAATATATTTACGTAGAAAATTCAATTAAACATAAAATAATAATAATTAATCACAAATAACTAAAATAAATCAATAAAATTTACAAATCTTATTAACACTGCATATCTCATTATAAAATAAAATAATTTAAAAATTAGGATTATAACAACTTCATAAGTTGCAAAACAATCTTTTTTTACAGTTGCACTACTAATCTGTTCATAGTGTGGAGTTGTAGTCTTCATCAACAGATTAAACACGTCATACTCCATAAAAGAAAATAGTAGCTCATGAACCATGATTATATGAGACAATACCTCTCTGATCTTAGCTTGGTCATATTTAAAATTTTACACCTTCGCAACCGTTTCAGACTCTAAAATAGAGGTTTTGAGTATTTGCTCCTTTTGCCCTGCCTATTAATTTTCCTCCTCACATAGTTCTTGAGATGCCTATTATATTAAGTTGTAGGACCACCCTTGGAATATGCAAAATGACTCTTGCAATGCATGCATTCAACCTTTTGTGATTTGTCCTTAAGCGTGACTACTTTAAATTCATTCTACACTTGGGAGGTGAACTTTCTTTTTATTGCATTATTGGGTTTATCATCTATACTATCTTCAACATTATCAACCCCATCAACACCAGTAGTTACATATGATGCATTTTCCTTATTTAATATAACATTTGTTGCATTAACATTCGTAGCAACAATTTCCATTGTCGGACTTGTTTGCAAATTTTCTGGGGATAATATATTTGCAGAAGGAAGGTATGACATGCTAGTGGAAACAATAAAATAAGAAATTGAACATCAAAACAGCAGTACTAAAACAATATTCAAGAAATGCATACCAAAACAAGATTCAAGACATGCAACAACAAAACAGCAGCCAACAAAATACAAAAAATAAATACAGATAATAAAAAATAAAAAATAAATATAGTAGCCAACAAATATAATAAAAATAATTTGATCTTACATTGTCCTATTTCATAAATTAGCATAAATGGGACAGTTCTCAATAAATCAACATAAATTTGATCTCATATTGTCCCATTTCATAAATCAGTATAAATGGGACAGTTCTCAACAAATTGCATAAATTAATATAAGTCAACTTGACCAACTTGAATTCATGACTAAATTTCATCAATGTAAGAGAACCAAGCTAAATTCAAATTATAAATGGTTGAATGGAACAACAAGAACCATAGATGAACTAAACAAAGTCATCAGAATGGAACAGCTAAACTAAACAACAAACTGATTTCAAATTATAAAATTTGAGAAATATACAGTAAACACATAGCATGAAAGAAGCAACTATAAAAATGCACTAACTTGAATCAGTTTCAAATCTAACAAGAGGGTCGTGTGAAGAAGAGAGAAACAAAGAGAGGGGACTGCAAGCAAAAGGAAACAAACATAAAATGGCAGTTAACAATTGGCTGTCAGAGAGCTCTGCAAGTAATTATTTGATAATTGATAGATTATTCAGAGAAGAACCCTCTACAAATACATGTAATATCGATACTAATGCTTACTATTGGTAGTTGATAGTAATTTATTTTTTGCATCATAAAAAGTAACTCATGACCCACAAAGACTTTTTATGAAAAAAATATCATATATTATCAACTGGACGGAGACTTACATTTTCCATCAATACAATTTCAAATTAGTGTTTATATATATATATATATATATATATACAAAAGATATTATAAGCATCACAAAGTTGAAAATTACACACACAGAAATGAATTATCATAAGCAAATAGCATAACAAAAATGAGCATAGCAAAAATATATATATATTGAGCATAGCATCTCTTCCTAAAAAAAGATAAGCAGATGGCAAAAACGACATTCACCCTGAAGTTGATATAGAAGAAGATCAATCTAGTGACATTCACCAAAATTAATCATAATAAAAAACATGATTGTAGACAACAGGGTTTAGCGTGCACCCAAGATTTTAGCAACCGTGACATTTTTTGAGCTCAGGACTTTAGAAAACACATTAAACACTGTCATAAAGACATGGCATAGAGATGAGGAGTTGCCACCTAGGGTAATAATTGGGACAAATCGAAAAATGGCGGTACTCGATTCTTTAAAACAAAGTTGACACCACAACCAGGAGATTCTGGGTATAAAATACCAACTTCTTTCAGTCTTGTGTTCATTTAGAATTACTTTATAAATTACTATCGTACCCTATATATACATGCAATTTCATATAAACCCTTATTAAAACAATTAACTCCAGGCAAACTAGTCATGAAAAATACACATAAACAATGCGTTCATATAAATCAATAATCCCTAAGTTAGTCTAATCTACATTGATTTTAATTAAAGAGCTAAATCTACATATTTTAATTTACAAGTGAGCTTAAAGACTAACGGGCCTAATTCCTATTCAATTTTTATTAAATGAACCTAAGTCTATTTATTTTAATTCTAAAAATGAGCCTAAATCTACAAATTATGAAGCATTTAAATTAGTGGGCCTAATTCTACATGTTTTAATTCTAAAGTAATATTAATTCTAAAAATTATGGAAAAGGCTTAAATTAAATGGGCTAAGTCTAAATTAATTAAATTAAGTGGACCTATATCTAAATTAACTAAATGGTCATAAGTTATCTCTACCCTAAGTGTAATTCATTATGAGCCTAAAATGCATTTTTATTAATTAAAATCTAGACCTAAATTTATTTAAATAAGTTAAAGTCTAATGTGGGCTTAGGGCCTAAAACATATAAACATAAACAAACAAGCCCAAAAACAATAAAAAATATAAAAAAATAATCAAATAAAAGATCAAACAATCAATTAAATCAATTTTAAAAAAAACCTAGTTTAGTTAAAATGTCTATATCAAGCAACCCTAATTCTATCCACTTAAATATAATTCAATTTTAACTTAAAACCCTAATGATTTCTATAGCCATTAACTTTAATTAATTACCCAATTAAAATCCTAATTTTACTAACCAA
The DNA here is from genome assembly GCA_947683625.1 of Mallotus nudiflorus. Classification (NCBI taxonomy): domain Eukaryota; kingdom Viridiplantae; phylum Streptophyta; class Magnoliopsida; order Malpighiales; family Euphorbiaceae; genus Mallotus; species Mallotus nudiflorus. The sequence goes on from CANTUR010000554.1 coordinate 350,951, forward strand.
TTAATTAAAATAAAACACACAATCACACACACATGATTTCATTATTCCCACTATTGGGGTATTACAATGAGCTATTGAAAATAATAAGAAAAGAAAAATTAATACAATCCTAAAAATAACAAAAATAAAACAAAATCAAAACAATAATAAACAACTAAAAAAACCTAAAAATTATATTTAGCTACAAAATTCAATCCATGGCATTCCATGGACCTTCATGGATTTTGTTCACCCAGTAAGATCATCAAGTCATCCCCTCTATAATCATCAGCATAAAAGGGTAAACAATGATTAGTGAATAAAATAACAATAACAATAAAAATTAAAATTAAAATTAAAATAATAAAAATAAAAGAAGGTAGGAAAAAAGATAATGATTATGGATGCAACATGAGTTGCCCCTTATACTAAAGTCACCGTTGTTTTTTATGTAGGTCTTCAAAACTTATTATTATTCTTCTTAAAGGTCTATTGGTCATTGTTTCAAAAACACGAATGAATCACAAAGAATATTTTTGTGTATTGCCTAGGGAAAAAGAAAAGTCTCTGAGAGAGCTTCAGGAAAAAAGAGAGGTCCCCCCCATAAAAGAGCTTTAACTAGGTTTTTATAAAAAAAACCTTAGGTCATGTACTGAAAGAGTTTCAGTTTTAAAAGGAATTTATTTCCTGAAAATCTAGATAAATCTCAAAAAGGAATTTAAGAAATTTTTTTAACCAATCAAAATTTAGAAAAAACATTTTTATTTTCTGTAAAAATATGGAAGAACGAACAAAAAACGTATAATTCCAACCGAAATTATGTAATTCCTATCAGAATTGTGTAATTCCTGTCGGAATTATAGAATTTCGATCGAAATTATGTAATTCTGATTGAAATTATAGAATTCTAGTCTTTTTTTACTTTTAATTACAAAAAGACCTTGAAAGAATTTAAATTTTCAATTAGGTCCTAAAAATATTACAATTAAGTCCTTAAAAAAACCAATTAAACTCTTTTTGAAAATGCATTCAGACTTTTGAGGTTTCAAGCTTTAAGTGTTGAAGACCTACTTATAAAATTTTCATCATTGGAATCCTTTGTCACATTCATACTTTATTATCCCAAAATTGCATGCTTACAATAATCATTGTCTATATTTTAATGCCATATATCAAGATATGACATAAGCTGTGAAAATTAAACAAAAATGAGCAAATACAAGTTAAGATTTAAGAAAGTTTTCTCAATAGTTTTTTTGTCATGACCTGAACTGAAAGGTACGTGACCGGCACTAGGGAATAAGAATTCATAAAGTATCAGAAACCCATAGTAAGCCTTAAAATTTGTTCATGAAATAAAACAATACACTAAATAATAAACCAATGATAAAAGCACAATATCACATACATATAATAATATCCATCAAATACAACATCGTTTTAATACCGGATACAATTAACACAAGTTCATAAATAACTACTGCGGTGTCTAGAATTTAATTATACAATACATATATTAGTCTAACATACATAATGCAGCCGGTGAAGAACGAACCCGACGTAGACAGGAAATACTAAGGAGCTGATTGTGATGTCCTAAAAAAAATAGATTGTGCGGAATCGGACCTCATTGAGTGAATCAATTATATAAAATGCATGTTGGTTTATAAAAACATTTATTTAAAACCTCTTTTCAAAATAATGTAAATAAAGTAATCATAATCTTTAAAATCATTTATTTTTCACAAATAATATTTAAATAAAATCTATTTATAATTCTTAAATCAATTTAACATAAAATCCTTGTAAGAAAATATATAAAATAATTGTTTTTGTGGAAAATTTAGTAGAACATTTGAACCTTAAATCTAATAGCCTTTTGGCTCTCTTTAATCCAAGTGACTGCTATCCTGAGAGCAAGCTCAACTGAGTTACTGCCACAGTCATTTCACTTGTTCCATATTAATTTCCCGAGAGTAAGATCAACCGAGTTACATTCCTTTTTTCGGCCTGAGAGCACTAGCTACATCGATCTCTAACCATTTACATTGCCTGAGAGCACACGCTCCATCGAACCTTTTCAAATTACACATAAATTGAGATCTCACCCGTGCGTATGTGGTCCTAATGACACCCACTAGATAGCAAGTTCTACCATTATCTCCAAATCAATTTAAATTATAAATAATTAAATAAATAAAATAAAATAAACCATTGAACAATGAATAATCAAATGATTAAGTAATAATCAAATAAACATCACAAAATAATTTCCTTTAAACATGTTTTCGATTTCATACTAGCAAATATATAATAAATGATCATGCATGTGACATTATAAATATATTCATAATTTAATCATTCAATCATTTCTTTATTATATTTAATTATTTGAAAATATAATAAAAACATGCACAATACACATTTCATAAAATTAACTCATAGGTTGAGTATGCTGGACGACCCGTTTTCTGCTACCCAATTAGTACAACTCGTATCCCAGAGTTCTCTAAAATAAATAATATTTATTTAAAATATTCTCATAAAATAAAATGAAATAAATTCATGAAAATTCTCAAAAATTATGAAAACAATGGAATTGACAAAACTGACTTAATCAAAGACACAAAGTCAATTAAAACTAGAAATTCGATACAAGTCAATGTCACGTTTTACGAGACATCTACCAAAACTTCAGCATGAGTATCCTCTGTAAAACAGACATCTCTCTACTAAAAGTAGAGTCGTTCCTGCATGAAAACACACTTCTATTTACAACACAGTTCTATACTCAGGTCGGGTTTTCAAACTACGCACAATTCCCGACCGAGATCACCAAAACACTACCACCAAAACTAATTTAAATCATAAAAATACATAGCAAAATTATATCAAAATCTAATTCGGTTATAAGATAAATTCTTTTAAATAATAATATTCAAAAATCCAATTTTTCATTTAATCTAATAAAATTCCTTATTTAACATATAATATCTATATTTAAGAATTATAAATTATAAAATTTTGGAAATTCATAAAAATGTATATTAGCACTAATATCATAAAATCAACCAAATAATTAAATACTATAATATTTACATACATTATATTATATTCGAAAAAATTAATCTATAATTAACAAAATATATAAAAATACTAATTTAACTAATAACATTATTTCATGCCTTCTAAAATTAAACTATCATTATACACATTAATTTAACTACAAATTTACTAAAACCCAATTAAAATCAATTTATACAATTTTCTCTAAAAATTCACATTTCACATAAACTTTTAAAAATTGATAACTAAAAATCTATCATTAATTTTAACAAACTTCCTTCATAAGATAAACTCAAAAAAATATATAGAATTTAATAAAAATAAAAAAAATTCATATCCCGAGACGGTGTGAATAGTAATTGACACCTGAAAATTCAAATTTTCCAATAATTCCAAAAAATTGAACAAAAATTACCCTTACATAGCTAATGATCTTTACAACAAGATTACTAAAGGAAATTAAGCCTAAAAATCAACCAAAAATTCAAAAATCAATAAAATATCAAATATACAAAATTTACATTTACCTCGATCTATAGTAATCCGAACAGTGGATCGATGATCCGAGGGTAGATTATTGAAGCTTGGGAGATGAGGAATCCATAGACACCAGAATTGCGATGATCCGACGTTGGAATCTTCACTAGAGGCTAAAAGAAATTCGGCCAAAAAAGAGCAAAATGGAAAAAAGGAAAAGATGGGGCTGCTACTGACGTGTCGTGGAGCAACTGGACTAATGCCGGTGTGTCGTGGTGGTACTGGGCTAGTGGCAGAGGTGCAGTAGCTATGGTAGAAAGAAGAAGAAAAGGAAGAAAAAAAAAGAAATGGAAATGTTGAGGAAGAAGAGTGGCCCGAAAATTTCATGCTGTCACTTTTTTTTTTAAGAAAAAGACAAAAGTATAATAATAATTAAAAATTAAAAATATACTTTACAAACATACATATACATACATATATATATATATATATATATATATATATAATTAAACCTTTATCAATAAAAACACCATTAACACTAATTAATCCCAAAATAATAATAATAATATTAAAATAATATTTGACATTAAAAATTTCAAATTAAATTTCATGAATAATCAAACTTAATAATCCACTTTTAATATAAATATATATAAAAATATTCGGGTCTTTACAGTCTCCCTTCCTTAAAAAAAAATCATCATCGAATTTAAATAAATAAAAAGAAATACAAATGTTTATTACTAAAAAAGATACGGGTACGCCGCCTGCATTCCTGCCTCTGTCTCCCACGTATAGTCCTCCACCGCATGGTTGCTCCACAACACCTTCACCATTGGAATCTCTTTAGTGCAAAGCTGATAAATTTGGCGATCCACTATTGCTATTGGGTACTCTTCATACGTCAAATCCTCATTGAGCTCCACTATCTGAGGCTAAAGGACGTGCGAAGGATTGGAAATATACTTCCTCAACATCAATATATGGAACACGGGATGAATTCGAGACAACTTTGGTAGTAACACCAATATGTACGCCACTTTGCCAACTCTCAATCAAGTCTCAAAGGGTTCTATGTATCTGGGAGCTAGCTTATCCTTCTTACCAAACCTCATCACTCCCTTCATTATAAATACTTTAAGAAACACTAAGTCTTCAACAGAGAATGATACATCCTTCCTCTTAGGGTTTGCATAGCTCTTCTGCCTATTGAAGGCTGTCTTCAACCTCTGCTGAATGATGAAAACTTTCTCATAAGTCACCTACACTAAATTCGGTGTTGTCAACTGCCTCTTGCCAACTTCCCAACACAAATGCGATATGCACTTCCTTCCATACAGTGCTTCATAAGGAGCTATTTCAATACTTGCATGATAACTGTTGTTATATGCAAATTCAATCAATGGCAAGTGTACGTCTCAATGGCCACCAAAATCCATCACAAACATCTATAGCATATCCTCTAAAGTTTGAATGGTCCTCTCAGACTGACCATCAGTTTGAGAATGAAAAGTTATGCTAAAGCCCAACCTTGTACCCAAAACCTTATATAATTCTTGCCAAAAGACTAAAGTAAAAGTGGCTCCTTTGTCAGACACTATACTAATAGGCACTCCATTGAGACAAATAATTCGATCTCACTAACCTGTTAGTAGAGTACGTCTTATTAATTGGCAGAAAGTGAGCTGACTTAGTCAGTCTGTCAATTATCACCCAGATAGCATCATAGCCACTTGACGAATGAGGCAATCCACCTACAAAATCCATAACAATCATATCCCACTTCAACTCTGGGATAGGTAACTGCTGCAATAATCCTGAAGGCCTCTGATGTTCCAACTTCACTTGCTGACAAGTGAGACACTTGGACATAAACGTAATGACCCTATATTTTAAATAATATTAAACTATTTTGAGATATGTAGTGTTAATAAATTTTAAATTTTATTTATATATTATTGTTATTATTTGCGAATATTATTTAATTATTTTTTCTAAGAATTTGTTTACGTAAAATAATTTATTTTAGGAGTTTTATTACTTAAATGTATTATTATTATTATTATTAGTATCATTGTTGTTGTTGTTGTTGTTATTATTATTATTATTATTATTATTATTATTATTATTATTATTATTATTATTATTGTTGTTAATTGGATCGAAGGACATTTTAGTCTTTTCATAATTAAACAAAAGAGTTAAAATCGGGTCAAGCTAATTTCTCTCCCCTCTTTTTTTTTTTTCTTCTTCTTCCCGAGACTCTGCCTGCGCCACCAGAGCTGCCACAACCACAACCAGCCCCCGTTGACTCCCCTCACCTCCTCCTTCCCTTCTGTCATGTCAGGACATATTGGTAGCTGCTAGAAACGCCGAAAACAACAGCAGCAGCATGGAGGAACTTCTCGTCGACAACTTTAATTCCAGCCACCATTTTGCGTCGCATTGGTCTTGTTTGAACCACCAAGTTTCAGTGAGTTCATTTTCAAGCTCCGTTCGAGCTTAAATCCTTTTGATTTTGAGTTATCTTCAATTTTTTATTCATATATTTTAGGGTTTTTAATTTTTTTGAACTTGATATTGATTGATTCATGGATTCTTGCTTAAGAAATGTTGATCTTGGCAACTTCAGCTTTTCAAAAATAATTTTTTTTTTATTTTTTTGAATTAATTTGAATTATGGGTAATTTTTTTATTATTTTAATATTAAATATTGAATTTTTTATGATTATGTTAATTAATTATTTTTAATGGAAATTTAGTTAAATTGGTGTTATTAATTTGAGTTAATAATTTTAGAATTATTAAAATAATTTTTAGTGAATTTATATAATTTTTGAGAAATTTTTTATATTATGTGAATTTTGTATATATAGGTTGATTGTGTAATTTTGAATAATATGTTTTAAATTATCTTAGAATTATATAGGGTATTAAAATGATTTTTATATATTATTTACTATTTTTAACTAATTAATACTAATTTTCAAAAATTATTTTCGAATAATATATTATTTACTATTTTAGTGATTAAATGGATTTTTAATTACTTTTAATATATATTTAAGCTAACTATTTTATGCGGAATTATGGAAAAATTGAATTTTATTAATATTATATTATTATTTGAGATTTTATTTAATTATTGTGAAAATAATTATATTTAGTGATTTAATGTTTATATATATTATATATTGGTATTTTATGGAAATTTATGAAATTTAATGATTTTTAGTATATTTATTATTTTATATTGATTTTTGGTGAATAGTGAACCTCTGTTGGAAAATTGTACAGTTTGGGGTCCTAACTCGAGGTGTTGAGTTTGTAGTATTAGAAGTGTGTTTTCCTTACACGATCGGCTCTACTGTTTGTAGAGAGATGTCCATTTTACAGAGGAGATTTTACCGAATTTTTGATAGAATTCTCGTAAAATGTGACATCGAGTCGATCCTGAATTTCTGTATTTGTTTGAGTTTTGGATTCTTAGATCGAGTCTCCTTTAGAATTCTTAGAAGTGTAAGTTAGAAATTTATTCTGATTATTATTATTTATTTTCTAGCTGCGCTAAGACCGAAGCCTATCAGATCAGGCCCATCGAGCTAGTTTCGAGGAGCGCAAACTTGTGAGTTATTATTTTATATATGCATTGCATATAGGGTGCATGAATTCGAGTTTTTATATTTCCATAATGGGTTTAAATATGAATTATTTTATTAAATAATTTAGTATATGTTTGGTATATTTCGATATATATATGCAATATTTATGCATGTTGTAATTTTCAGTATATACCTAGTATATTTTTGGTATGTTCATGGTTTATTTGGGTATATTTGCAGTATATATATTTGGTTTATGTTTAGTATACATTTAGTATATTTTCAGTATACTTTTTGTATACTTTTAGTATATAATTAGTACATTTCCTCTTTAAATGAATGTTATTATGTTTATATCATGCATTTATTATTTTTAATAATTATAAGAATGATTTGAAGGATAGCAGTAGAACATGCTACCTTATGGGTTACGCTAGGACTGTTGCGCGACAATATGGTAGATTTAGGTTGAGAATCTAATATTGCTACTGAGATATTGGTTTTGGGAAAGACTGACTGTGGATCCTTGGTTGATTGAGTGTACTCAGGGCTAGTCATGCTGGTAGTGAGATTGCGGAACCTCAATTGACCTAGTGTACTCAAGGCTAGTCTACAACCTTAAGTTAGATAAATAAATATGTGGAGTTTTGATTAAGCCTATTGGTTGATGATTATTATGATCGAGGTTACGAACTGTTAGGGTTCTGCTCCGATCCTTCAATTAAAATGATTTTATGCTTTTATTATATATAAAAAAAATGGATTTTTGCATCTGTGTGAAATGCCTGTATATATATTTATATATATACAGATGCTTGATTGTATATGATTTAGACTGCATGTATATATATTATAATAATTCACTCAGTGAAATCTGACTCCCTTCAATATTTTTTTAGGAGATTCCTCGTCATTAGACCTCAGTAGTAGACCCCTACATCGGACTTCTTCAGCCCCTGCTAGATTATATAAATTATTTATCTATACTTTGTTGTATATTAGAAAACTGCAGTAGTAGTGCTTTGTATCTATAGAATGTTGTTTTAGTATGAGACATTTCTCTGAATATTGTATGGAAGTATTTTTATTTTATGATATTACATTTAAGTATTTATTTTTATATCGATTTAAGTTTTAAATTCTGGTGTATTTTTATTTTGCTTTTGCATGTTTTTTTAAGGCTTGCTACGGGTTCCTGATTTAAAAGAATTCTCGTTCCCTAACTTCAGTCATAAGTCCCGATTTGGGTCGCGATAATAAATTATGCAATGTCTCTCTTCATCCCATTCCACCAATACGTATCTTTTAAATCATGATACATTTTGGTAGAACTTAAATGAATGCTATAAGTAGCAAAATGGGCTTCCTCCATAATCTCCTTTTTTAAATCATTTACATCAGGTACACAGAACCTTGTGCCCAAACGTAACGTGCGCTCACTGTCAATAATAAAGTCTCTAGATTGACCTTGTTGGACCTCAAACATAATCTTCTATAACTGTGGATCTTTTCTCTGAGCTGCTTTAACTTTATCCAAGTACATTGATCCTACTCTGAATTGAGCTAAAAGACACTTCTTTGTCACTTTTAATTGTAACCCCTAATCAATCAATCCATGCAGCTCTTTAATTATTGGCCTCCTTTTTGTGCTAATATGAGTAAGATTGCCTACTGACTTTCTACTCAATACGTCAGCTACCACGTTCGCTTTACCCGGATGGTAAAGAATAGAGCAATCATAATCTTTCAGAAGTTCCATGCATCTCCTTTGTCTCAAATTTAAGTCTCTCAGCTGAAAGATATACTTTAAGCTCTTCTAGTCAATGTATATCTCACAAGGCACACCATATAAATAATGCCTCCATATCTTCAAAGCAAAAACCACAACTACCATTTCCAAGTCATGGGTAGGGTAGTTTTGCTCATGCTTCTTTAACTGCCATGAAGCATAAGCAACCACTCTCATATTCTGCATCGGTACACACCCTAGTCCTGCTCGGAAAGCATCATAATACACTATATACCCTTCATCACCTGGAGGTAAATTTAATACTGGAGCTGAATTCAACAAGTCGTTAAGCAACTGGAAGTGCTCTTCACATCTATCATTCTAAATAAACTTGACATTTTTTTGAGTCAACCTCATTAAAGGCACTACGATCTTAGAGAAATCCTTCACAAATCTCCTGTAATAGCCAGCTAAACCTAAAAAACTCCTAACTTCTATCACAGTCGTCAGCCTTGGCCATTATGTAATGGCTTCTATCTTCTTAGGATCTATTTGTATGTCATCTCTAGACACCACATGGCCTAAAAATGTCGCTTAATCCAACCAAAATTCATATTTAGAGAATTTGGCATATAGCTGATGCTCGAAAGTCTAAAGCACCATCCTCAAATGCATGACATGCTCAGCCTCACTCCTTGAATATACCAAGATATCATCAATAAAGACTATCACAAATTGATCTAAGAATGGCTTAAACACCTAGTTTATTAAGTCCATAAAGGTTTTTAGGGTATTAGTCAACCCAAGGGACATCATAAAAAATTCATAGTCATACGTGGCTAGATGGACTGCATAAACTAGTCCTGAACTGCGACCTGAATAGATAGCTTTACCACCATAATCTTCTGATAGTCTGTGTAGCCTGTCCAAGTCTTGGCCTCAATAATATTAAGGAAGTCCAATGCATCACCCGTGCCATCAAAGGAAACTCTCCCCACTCTATAGTATAGTAATGTTGTATTTGCATTGGACATCCGTTAGGATTCCTTTGCTGTAACATCTACTGAACTTGTAATATCCCGTGTTTTTTAAAAATATTTTTACACTGTACCGGGATATGCAGTGTTAATAATTTCTGTACATTATATGATATTTTTACGAGTTGATATGTATTTTAAACCTATTTTAATTACTGTGTTTTATATACAGTGTTTTACGTAAAATTTTCCCGGGACTTTCATTTTCGGGGAAATTTCCACGTAAACAATGTATTATTAATTATTTTAAATGTATTTACGGGTTTGCATGAACTCATACATATTTTTAAATTATTAAATAAAGCCTATGTGTGTATATTTATTTAATTAGGGTTTATTATTTCCCTAATATTTTATTAAGTATTTAATTGTTTTAATTGTTATTTAATTAATTTTATTTGGTATAAATTATTAAAATATTAATATTTTAATGTGTGTGGTGTATATTTGATGTGTGTAATTTAATATTATTTTAATATAAAGTATAAAGTATATATATATACATATATACATTAAAAATCAAAAGAATTTGCCAAATTACACATTTGCCCCCGACTCCTTCTCCTTCTTCTTTCCCACGCCTGACGCCCGACCACCATCCCTCACCGCTGCAACTGTCGTTCCTTCACCGTCGGTGTGCCTCTCGGCTTGCCACCGTCGCCTCCAGCCGTTCCCCGTCGCCAGCAGCCCCTTTCCCGACGAGTTTTGGCCGGAATTAGCTTTAGAGGCCGAAAGTCGAGCTACCGCCGTTTCTCCCTCCTCCGGCCACCGTTTTCGACACCACCGGTCTCTTTCTTCTCCTTGAGCTCCGGTGAGTGTTATTCTAGCTTTGGTTTGAGCTAAAATGGTCTAGAATTGCTTAGTTTTCGATTTGTAAATTTCAGCCTATTAGGGTTTTCGATTTTTTTGAGCTTCGAATTGGATGATTCATGGAAACTTCCTTCACAAATGTTGTTCCTAGTAGCTTAATCTACATGTATGAATTTTTGTAGAATTTTTGGAGATTTTTTGGATTTTTGGGTATTTTTGAATATTTTAATATTATTTTCTAATTTTCGGAAATTAATTATTTAAATTATGAAATTGGAGTTTATGGTTGAATTGAGTGTTGAAATGAATTATAGGAATTTATTTGGAATTTTTATGAATTTCTAAGTATTTATTTTTAATTATTGAAGTTTAGGTGATTTTGGAAAATTAGGTTAATTGTGTTTTAAATGGAAATTAATTGGTTAATTGAGTTTAAATATTGATATTATTGATAAATATGTTGAGAAAATTAATTTTGGGTAATTGTATGATTTTTGGTGAATTTTTGAAGTAATTTAAGTATATATATATATATAGGGGTATTTTGGTAATTTTACCCTAAATTGTCTAAAAATGTAATTTAATTGGTTTTAATATTTATTTAAGGTATAAAAATGATTTCTACAAAATATTTGGTATTTTTAACTAATTGAAACTATTTTTCGTGAATTATTTTCAATTATATATATAATATACGGTTTTTCTAATAAAATGAGTTTTAATCGGTTTTTATAGTGTTTCAAGGTTAATTATGTAATTTCTACGTATGAAATGTATTTTTGTGATTTAAGGATATTTTTGTTGTATTTGGAATATTATTCTGTGTTTGTGGACCCCCGTCGGTGGACTGTAGTTTGGAGTCCGACCGTGGGATTTTGATTGTGTTGAGCTCGTTTTTCGAAGTGTATTTTCTTTGCAGGGTCGGCTCTACTCTTTTGAGTAGAGAGATATCCGTTTTACAGGGGAGGTTCTGCCGGATTTTTGGTAGAATTCTCGTAAAACGTGATATCCAGTCGAACCCTAATTTTCGATTCTGTATTTAATACTCTAGATTGAATTCTAGGATTTCTGTTAGGTTTATTCTAATGTCGGTTATTTATTGCTTGTTTAGTTGCGCCGAGACCAAGGGCTAGTGGACCAGGCCCGTCGGACCTGTCTCGTGGAGCGCATTAGGTGAGTTACTATATTATATATATATGCTTAGGATGCATGATTTAGAAAATGCATGTTTTATTTTGACTGAATATGCATAAATAATGTGATTTATATTCAAGTATATTTTTGGTATATAATAAATTATATACATGTTTTATTAATAAAATATATTTAAAATGTTTTTAAATATATTTTTAGTTTAATTCATGATTTGATTGGATTTATTTGACATATATATACTCAAAATATACCTGGTTTATGTTTGGTATATTTCCAGTATATATATGGTTTATATTGTTGATTTATTTAAATTCATGCATCATGTATTTGTGAATGAATGTTTTATTATTTAATGATGAAGGATATCAATAGAACGTGCTACCTAGTGGGCAGCACTAGGACCGAGTACGTACCGGTACGCCTATAGCTTTAGGCTATATTACTAACTATTTGTGGATATTGATTTGATTATGATTATTGATATGTGTGAGATGTGGTTTGGGTGTGATTGCTGGAGCTCGGTTGACCAAGTGTCTCGGGGCCAATCACACTGGCAGTCAGACTGCTGGAGCTCGGTTGACTTAGTGTCTCGGGGCCAGTCTACTGTCCATATGGATTAAGTGGATATATTTGGAATAAGTGAGCCTGTATGGCCAGAGTGTTGTTTAACACTATTTTCTGAGGTTGCGATATTCTAGGGTTCTATATGATCCTTCATAAAAGAGGCTTTTCAGATAAAATATATAAAATGATTTTATTGCATCTGTGTGCAATTGCCTGTATATATACATATTATATATATATACTGTTGACTGTATGCATTATCACTTAGTGTGTATGTATATATATTATAGTAATTCACTCAGTGAGGTTTGACTCCCCTCCGTTGACTATTTTTCAGGAGAGTCAACTTCCTCAGACCTCAGTAGCAGGTCGATACGCCGGATTTCTTCCGCCCCGGCTTCTTTATGTAAATTGTCTACTTGAGTCTTATTTATTTTATCTAGACACTGCAGTAGTTGTGAATTAAAGTATGGGATTTTATGTACTTTGTTTTAAAGAGATGTATTATATTGAAACTGGATTTGTATTAAAGATTATATACATCTATGTGATGAGATGAGATTTAGTTTAAATCCAGTTGATATGGATAATATAATGATATTATGATTTTTATTTCCGCTGCATATTATATTTTTATTGTTATTGTGGCATGCTTTATTTTATTTTTAGGCTTGCTACGGGTTCCGGATTCGAAAGAATTCCCGTTCCCTAGCGCCGGTCATGGCCCCTGTTTTGGGTCGTGACAAAGTTGGTATCAGAGCGAAGTTCGTATCAGAGTGGAGTTCTGTGTCAGGGCTTAGTTATGTGAGTTGTGGCCCTAGTTTTAAAGTTGTGTTTTCTGTTGGACTACTGCAGTGTATTAGGTTCGAGTATGTCTTGATGAGTATTCCTTGCTGTAGTTTTCAGCGTTATTCCTCCGTTGTCTGTTTTGTCTGAATCTTTCTGTTTGTCTTTTCAGAATGAGGAGGCGAGCGCGTGTCACTCCACCGGTCGTTGAGGCCGAGGATGATGAGTCTTTTCAGGACGAGGTTTTACCTCCTGAGCAGCCAGTTAGGCGTAGAAGTCATGGCAGAGGTAGACCTCGAGGAGCGGCAGGTCGCCGTAGGCAGAGAGAGTTACAGGACGAGGAGCCTGTTGAGCCTGAGTTTGATGTTCCTGTTCCTCCAGTTGTTCAGCCTGCCTATCAGCAGGGTATGTCTGACCCTGAGGCAGCTTTGTTCTATGCCCGAGTTGGCAGGATTGCTTTTGATGGTACTTCTGATCCTTTAGATTTTCTACATGCGATTGAGACTAGGACTCGGACTACTCATACCGAGTACCAGAGGATCATGATTGTTGAGTTGTCTGTCGAGGGACCAGCCTTGGATTGGTTTATTCAGATGATCCAGCCCTTTATGATGACGATGACATGGGCTCAGTTTCGAGAGCGATTCATGAGGAGATTTTGTCCAGAGCCTCTTCGTTTGAGCTATCATCTTTGTCTGACCAGTATTTCCCGTGGAGATCGATCTGTAGAGGAGTATACCCAAGAGTTTCTTCGTCTGAGTAGATATGCTGAGGATCTGATGCGAGATCAGTATTTCGCTGTTACTACATATGTTACTGGTTTGGGTTCAGCTTTTGCTGGTATGCCTACAACAGGTCTTACTCTAGAGTCTATGATTGAGCTAGCCAAGGAGATCGAGCTGAGGTTAGTTAGGCAGGGAGCGATGCCTGATTATTACCAGTTGGGAGTTCAGTCGAGTGGATTGCAGGCTACTCCATATTCGAGTTTTCATGTTGGTTCGAGTAGTCAGCAGTGAGGTTCGACTCAGCAGAGTCAGAGACAGCAGCAGCGAGTGCATCGGAGCAGTAGACATGGCCGTGGAGGTCAGCGTAGATCGTTCGGATTTGGGTCAGGTGCTTCGAGCAGCAGCAGTGGTCGTAGTTCTGGATCAGCGGCCAGTGTTTGTCAGACGTGTGGTAGAGTCCATCAGGGACCGTGTTATCTGACACCACTGACATGTTTCAGATGCGGACAGACAGGACATTTTGCCAGATCGTGTCCTTATTCTGGGTATCAGCAGCAGCAGATTTTACGATTCCCACAGCAGTCGATTGCTAGTGCAGCACCCGTGCCATTTCAGTTGCCACCAGCCCAGCATCAGAGTTCTACTCAGTTTGTTCCACAGCAGAGTCATGGTAGAGGTACTAGAGGAGGTACCAGAGGCACTGGCCAAGCTTCTACCAGTCAGCAGGGAGGTCGAGGTCAGGCCAGAGTCTTCCATCTGACTCAGCAGGATGCTCAGGCATCTAATGCAGTCGTGGCAGGTATTCTTTCTGTTTGTTACCTGGATGCTTTGGTTTTGTTTGATCCGGGTGCCACGCATTCGTTTGTTTCTCCTATTTTTGCTTCTAAATCTTGTTAGCAAGCTTCGAGGATGGCTTTTCCTTTGTCTGTTGCCACTCCTCTGAGTGATTCCTTGGACACCGATATTATTCTTTCTGGTTGTCCAGTTCTCGTGGGAGTTAGAGAATTACCCGCCGATTTGATTTTGTTGGATGTGATGGAGTTTGATGTTATTTTGGGAATGGATTGGTTGTCTCAGCACTTTGCCGTGGTAGATTGCAGGAATAAGGAGGTGACTTTCAGAATTCCTGATGAAGTAGAATTTAAGTTTGTTGGTGATAGGAGTTCAGCACCTCAGAATCTTATTTCTGCTATATCAGCTAGGAAGTTGTTGAGGAAAGGTTGTCAGGGGTTTTTGGCATTGGTCAGGGATACGTCAGTGGAGAAGTTGTCACTCACAGATGTTCCTGTTGCTTGTGAGTTTCCTGATGTTTTTCCCGAGGAGTTGCCAGGTTTACCACCTCATAGAGAGATTGAGTTCTGTATAGATGTGGTTCCAGGTACTACTCCTATATCTATGCCACCCTACCGTATGGCTCCTGCAGAGTTGAGAGAGTTAAAGGAGCAATTGCAAGAGTTGTTGGATAAAGGTTTTATCAGACCTAGTGTTTCCCCTTGGGGTGCACCAGTCTTGTTTGTGAAGAAGAAGGATGGTACCCTGAGACTGTGCATTGACTACAGAGAGCTGAATAAGGTGACAGTGAAGAACAAGTATCCTCTCCCGAGGATAGATGATTTGTTTGATCAGTTACAAGGTGCACAGTTCTTTTCTAAGGTCGACTTGAGGTCGGGTTATCATCAGTTACGGATTAGTGAATCTGATATTCCTAAGACAGCGTTCCGCACTAGATATGGCCATTATGAGTTTCTGGTGATGTCTTTTGGTTTGACTAATGCACCAGCAGCTTTTATGGACCTGATGAACAGAGTATTCAGACCGTATGTGGATCAGTTTGTAGTAGTCTTCATTGATGATATACTGGTATATTCGAGGAGTATGGAAGAGCATGTATATCATTTGAGGATTGTACTACAGACACTGAGAGATCATCAGCTTTATGCTAAATTCTCGAAGTGTGATTTCTGGATGGAGAGTGTTTCTTTTCTTGGACACGTAGTGTCTAAAGAAGGTATTCAGGTTGATCCACAGAAGGTTGAGGCAGTATCTGAGTGGCCTAGACCTACTTCAGTTACTGAGATTCGGAGTTTTCTGGGTTTAGCCGGGTATTATAGGCGGTTTGTGCAGGATTTTTCCAGGATTGCAGCCCCTATGACTCGCTTGACTCAGAAGAATGTTAGATTTGAGTGGTCAGAAGCTTGTGAGAATAGTTTTCAGTTGTTGAAGGAGAAGTTGACCACAGCGCCAGTATTAGCTTTACCTAATAGTGTGGATAAGTTCACAGTTTACTGTGATGCCTCTAGAATTGGTCTTGGTTGTGTGTTGATGCAGAATGGAAAGGTGATAGCCTATGCTTCGAGGCAGTTGAAGAAGCATGAGCAGAACTATCCCACACATGATCTGGAGATGGCTGCAGTGATCTTTGCTTTAAAGATTTGGAGACATTATTTGTACGGGGTGACTTGTGAGATATTTACTGATCACAAGAGCCTTAAGTACATTTTTCAGCAGCGAGATTTGAATCTGAGGCAGAGAAGATGGTTGGAACTGTTGAAGGATTATGATTGCGAGATTCTTTACCATCCGGGTAAAGCTAATGTGGTAGCAGATGCCTTGAGTAGGAAGTCCTTAGGTAGTCTTGCTCACATCGGTGTTGAGAGGAGACCATTGATCCAGGAATTGCATCTGTTGGTGGATCAAGGTCTGATGATGAAGATTAGTAGATCGGGTGGACTGTTAGCTCAGTTTAAGGTACGATCTGTACTGAGGGATAGGATTAAAGCAGCTCAGAGCCGAGATCCTATTCTAGAAGAGCTTACAGAGAATGTCAGAGCAGGGAAGTTCACTGATTTCACACTCGATGATGATGGTGTGTTGTGGATTAGTGGTAGATTGTGTGTTCCTGATGTGGATGATTTGAGAGAGGAGATCCTAGAGGAAGCACATTCTACAGCTTACAGCGTACATCCAGGTGTCACTAAGATGTACCACAGTATCAGAGATCTATACTGGTGGGATGGATTGAAGAAGGATGTTGCTGATTATGTTGCTAAGTGCTTGACGTGTCAGCAAGTGAAAGCCGAACATCAGAAGCCTTCTGGGAAGCTTCAGCCTCTTCCTATTCCCAAGTGGAAGTGGGAAAGGATATCTATGGATTTTGTGGTCGGTTTACCTCGTTCGAAGGATGGATACGATTCCATCTGGGTGATTGTAGACAGATTGACGAAGTCTGCACATTTCTTGCCTGTGAAAGCCACATATTCAGTTGCTAGATTGGCGAAGTTGTATGTGAAGCATATTGTGTGCCTTCATGGAGTACCTGTGTCCATTGTGTCAGATAGAGGTTCGGTGTTTACTTCTCATTTTTGGCAGAAGTTGTAGGAAGCGATGGGCACTAGGTTGGATTTCAGTACTGCTTTTCATCCTCAGACAGATGGCCAATCTGAGAGGACGATCCAGACACTGGAAGATATGTTGAGAATGTGTGTCTTGGATTTGGGAGGTAGCTAGGATGATCATTTGCCACTCGTTGAGTTTGCATATAATAACAGCTACCATAGTAGTATTGGCATGGCACCATATGAGGCATTGTATGAAAGGAAGTGTAGATCCCCGTTGAGTTGGGATGAGATTGGTGAGAGAGCTTTGACTGGACCAGAGATGGTTCAGGATGCTGCAGAGAAAGTCGCCGTGATCAAGCGTAGATTAGAGACCGCAGTTAGCAGACAGAAGAGTTATGCGGATCCTAGGCGCAGAGATGTGGAGTTTCAGGTTGGAGATTTCGTTTTTCTGAAAGTATCTCCGATGAAGGGTGTGATGAGATTTGGCAGAAAGGGTAAGTTAGCACCGAGATATATTGGACCGTTTGAGATTCTGGAGAGAGTTGGCACTGTTGCATATCGGTTGGATTTGCCTCCGAGTATGTCACAGGTGCATCCAGTATTTCATATCTCGATGTTGAGGAAGTATATCTCGGATCCTTCACACGTGTTGCAACCTGATAGTGTAGAAGTGAGTGAAGATTTGACGTTTGTGGAAGAACCTGTGGCGATCGTAGATTTTCAAGTTCGACAATTGAGATCGAAGCAGATTCCGATGGTCAAGGTTTTGTGGCGTAGCGACAGAGTTGAAGAGCATACGTGGGAGACTGAAGCTGAGATGCGAGCTTCTTACCCGTATCTCTTTCCTTCCTGATTCTGTAATCTTATTTTCTGGAATTCGGGGATGAATTCTTGTAAGGGGGGAAGACTGTAATATCCCGTGTTTTTTAAAAATATTTTTACACTGTACCGGGATATGCAGTGTTAATAATTTCTGTACATTATATGATATTTTTACGAGTTGATATGTATTTTAAACCTATTTTAATTACTGTGTTTTATATACAGTGTTTTACGTAAAATTTTCCCGGGACTTTCATTTTCGGAGAAATTTCCACGTAAACAATGTATTATTAATTATTTTAAATGTATTTACGGGTTTGCATGAACTCATACATATTTTTAAATTATTAAATAAAGCCTGTGTGTGTATATTTATTTAATTAGGGTTTATTATTTCCCTAATATTTTATTAAGTATTTAATTGTTTTAATTGTTATTTAATTAATTTTATTTGGTATAAATTATTAAAATATTAATATTTTAATGTGTGTGGTGTATATTTGATGTGTGTAATTTAATATTATTTTAATATAAAGTATAAAGTATATATATATACATATATACATTAAAAATCAAAAGAATTTGCCAAATTACACATTTGCCCCCGACTCCTTCTCCTTCTTCTTTCCCACGCCCGACGCCCGACCACCATCCCTCACCGCTGCAACTGTCGTTCCTTCACCGTCGGTGTGCCTCTCGGCTTGCCACCGTCGCCTCCAGCCGTTCCCCGCCGCCAGCAGCCCCTTTCCCGACGAGTTTTGGCCGGAATTAGCTTTAGAGGCCGAAAGTCGAGCTACCGTCGTTTCTCCCTCCTCCGGCCACCGTTTTCGACACCACCGGTCTCTTTCTTCTCCTTGAGCTCCAGTGAGTGTTATTCTAGCTTTGGTTTGAGCTAAAATGGTCTAGAATTGCTTAGTTTTCGATTTGTAAATTTCGGCCTATTAGGGTTTTCGATTTTTTTGAGCTTCGAATTGGATGATTCATGGAAACTTCCTTCACAAATGTTGTTCCTAGTAGCTTAATCTACATGTATGAATTTTTGTAGAATTTTTGGAGATTGTTTGGATTTTTGGGTATTTTTGAATATTTTAATATTATTTTCTAATTTTCGGAAATTAATTATTTAAATTATGAAATTGGAGTTTATGGTTGAATTGAGTGTTGAAATGAATTATAGTAATTTATTTGGAATTTTTATGAATTTCTAAGTATTTATTTTTAATTATTGAAGTTTAGGTGATTTTGGAAAATTAGGTTAATTGTGTTTTAAATGGAAATTAATTGGTTAATTGAGTTTAAATATTGATATTATTGATAAATATGTTGAGAAAATTAATTTTGGGTAATTGTATGATTTTTGGTGAATTTTTGAAGTAATTTAAGTATATATATATATATAGGGGTATTTTGGTAATTTTACCCTAAATTGTCTAAAAATGTAATTTAATTGGTTTTAATATTTATTTAAGGTATAAAAATGATTTCTACAAAATATTTGGTATTTTTAACTAATTGAAACTATTTTTCGTGAATTATTTTCAATTATATATATAATATACGGTTTTTCTAATAAAATGAGTTTTAATCGGTTTTTATAGTGTTTCAAGGTTAATTATGTAATTTCTACGTATGAAATGTATTTTTGTGATTTAAGGATATTTTTGTTGTATTTGGAATATTATTCTGTGTTTGTGGACCCCCGTCGGTGGACTTTAGTTTGGAGTCCGACCGTGGGATTTTGATTGTGTTGAGCTCGTTTTTCGAAGTGTATTTTCTTTGCAGGGTCGGCTCTACTCTTTTGAGTAGAGAGATGTCCGTTTTACAGGGGAGGTTCTGTCGGATTTTTGGTAGAATTCTCGTAAAACGTGATATCCAGTCGAACCCTAATTTTCGATTCTGTATTTAATACTCTAGATTGAATTCTAGGATTTCTGTTAGGTTTATTCTAATGTCGGTTATTTATTGCTTGTTTAGTTGCGCCGAGACCGAGGGCTAGTGGACCAAGCCCGTCGGACCTGTCTCGTGGAGCGCATTAGGTGAGTTACTATATTATATATATATGCTTAGGATGCATGATTTAGAAAATGCATGTTTTATTTTGACTGAATATGCATAAATAATGTGATTTATATTCAAGTATATTTTTGATATATAATAAATTATATATATGTTTTATTAATAAAATATATTTAAAATGTTTTTAAATATATTTTTAGTTTAATTCATGATTTGATTGGATTTATTTGACATATATATACTCAAAATATACCTGGTTTATGTTTGGTATATTTCCAGTATATATATGGTTTATATTGTTGATTTATTTAAATTTATGCATCATGTATTTGTGAATGAATGTTTTATTATTTAATGATGAAGGATATCAATAGAACGTGCTACCTAGTGGGCAGCACTAGGACCGAGTACGTACCGGTACGCCTATAGCTTTAGGCTATATTACTAACTATTTGTGGATATTGATTTGATTATGATTATTGATATGTGTGAGATGTGGTTTGGGTGTGATTGCTGGAGCTCGGTTGACCAAGTGTCTCGGGGCCAATCACACTGGCAGTCAGACTGCTGGAGCTCGGTTGACTTAGTGTCTCGGGGCCAGTCTACTGTCCATATGGATTAAGTGGATATATTTGGAATAAGTGAGCCTGTATGGCCAGAGTGTTGTTTAACACTATTTTCTGAGGTTGCGATATTCTAGGGTTCTATATGATCCTTCATAAAAGAGGCTTTTCAGATAAAATATATAAAATGATTTTATTGCATCTGTGTGCAATTGCCTGTATATATACATATTATATATATATACTGTTGACTGTATGCATTATCACTTAGTGTGTATGTATATATATTATAGCAATTCACTCAGTGAGGTCTGACTCCCCTCCGTTGACTATTTTTCAGGAGAGTCAACTTCCTCAGACCTCAGTAGCAGGTCGATACGCCGGATTTCTTCCGCCCCGGCTTCTTTATGTAAATTGTCTACTTGAGTCTTATTTATTTTATCTAGACACTGCAGTAGTTGTGAATTAAAGTATGGGATTTTATGTACTTTGTTTTAAAGAGATGTATTATATTGAAACTGGATTTGTATTAAAGATTATATACATCTATGTGATGAGATGAGATTTAGTTTAAATCCAGTTGATATGGATAATATAATGATATTATGATTTTTATTTCCGCTGCATATTATATTTTTATTGTTATTGTGGCATGCTTTATTTTATTTTTAGGCTTGCTACGGGTTCCGGATTCGAAAGAATTCCCGTTCCCTAGCGCCGGTCATGGCCCCTGTTTTGGGTCGTGACAGAACTAAAGGCATGGCTTGATTTAGAGTTGTCAAGCCTTGGTTGATGCTTACCATACTAGTTGCAAAAGCTGCAGGATCAACCTCAGGAACTCTTTGTCCTACATATTGCTTTTGCTCTTGCATTTGAGTTGCTTCTGCTCTAAGTCTACCCTTACCTTTATGCCGAGGAGTAGGGGAAGGAACTTCATCTTGAATGGACTGCTCATCCTCATTAAATGCTGCACCTACAGCAAGAGCATCTCGTGCTCTCCTTCTCATTTTGAAAGAACAAAAACAAACGAGAATTCAAAACACAACGCGAAAAAGACATAACATGAAATTCTAGGAACAAGGACAATAATCGACATTATCAACCTAATTACCATAGTAGTTCAAGAAAAACATAACTCAAAGACCATTAAAGTTGAAATAAAACATGAGCTCTAATACCAACTTTGTCATAACCCAATTCGAAAGGTACGTGACCGACACTGGGGAATAAGAATACATAAAGTACTTAAAACTTATAGTAAGCCTTAAAATTTTTTTTCGAAATAAAACAATACACTAAACAATAAACCAAAAATAAACCAATGATAAAAGCATAATATCAAATACATATAATAATATCCTTCAAATACAACATCATTTCAATACTAGATACAAATAACACAAGTTCATAAATAACTACTGCGATGTCTAGAATTTAATTATACAATACATATATCAGTCTAACATACATAATGCAACCGGTGAAGAACGAGCCCGACGCAGATAGGAAATACTAAGGAGTTGACTGTGAGGTCCTGAAAAAAATAGTTTGAGGGGAATAAGACCTCACTGAGTGAATTAATTCTATAAAATGCATGTTGATTTATAAAAACATTTATTTAAAACCTCTTTTCAAAATAATGTAAATAAAGTAATCATAATCCTTAAAATCATTTATTTTTCATAAATAATATTTAAATAAAATCTATTTATAATTCTTAAATCAATTTAACATAAAATCCCTGTAAAAAAAATATATAGAATAATTATTTTTATGGAAAATCTAGTAAAACACTTAAACCTTAAATCTAATAGTCTTTCGACTCTCTTTAATCTAAGTGACTATTGTCCCGAGAGCAAGCTTAACCAAGTTATTCCACAGTCATTTCACTTATTCCATATTGATGTTCCGAGAGTAAGTTCAACCGAGTTACATCCTTTTTTTCAGCCCGAAAGCACTAGCTCCACCAATCTCTAACCATCTACACTTGCCCGATAGCACATGCTCCACCGAGCCTATTTCACATTACATATAAATCGAGATCTCACTCATGCGCACATGGTCTTAGTGACATCCACTAGATAGCACGTTCTACAATTATCTCCAAATCAATTAAACTATAAATAATTAAATAAATAAAATAAAATAAACCATTGAATAATGAATAATCAAATGATTAAGTAATAATCAAATAAACATCACAAAATAATTTCCTTTAAACATGTTTTCGATTTCATACTAGCAAATATATAATAAATGATCATGCGTGTGACATTATAAATATATTCATAATTTAATCATTCAATCATTTCTTTATTATATTTAATTATTTAAAAATATAATAAAAACATGCACAATACACATTTCATAAAATTAACTCATAGGTTGAGTATGCTGGACGACGCGTTTTCTGCTACCCAATTGGTACAGCTCGTATCCCGGAGTTCTTTAAAATAAATAATATTTATTTAAAATATTCTCGTAAAATAAAATGAAATAAATTCATGAAAATTCTCAAAAATTATGAAAACAATGGAATTGACAAAACTGACTTAATCAAAGACACAAAGTCAATTAAAACTAGAAATTCGATACAAGTCAATGTCACATTTTACGAGACATCTACTGAAACTTCAGCATGAGTATCCTCTGTAAAACAGACATCTCTCTACTAAAAGTAGAGTCATTCCTGCACGAAAACACACCTCTATTCATAACACGGTTCTATACTCGGGTCGGGTTTCCAAACTACGCACAATTCCCGACCAAGATCACCAAAACACTACCACCAAAACTAATTTAAATCATAAAAATACATAGCAAAATTTTATCAAAATCTAATTTGGTTATAAGATAAATTCTTTTAAATAATAATATACAAAAATCTAATTTTTCATTTAATCCAATAAAATTCCTTATTTAACATATTATATCTATATTTAAAAATTATAAATTATAAAATTTTATAAATTCATAAAAATGTATATTAGCACTAATATCAATAAAATCAACCAAATAATTAAATACTATAATATTTACATACATTATATTATATCCGAAAAAATTAATCTATATTTAACAAAATATATAAAAATACTAATTTAACTAATAAAATTATTTCATGCCTTCTAAAATTAAACTATCATTATACACAGTAATTTAACTACAAATTTACTAAAACCCAATTAAAATCAATTTATACAATTTTCTCTAAAAATTCACATTTCACATAAACTTTTAAAAATTGATAACTAAAAATCTATAATTAATTTTTAAAAACTTCCTTCACAAGATAAACTCAAAAAAATATATAGAATTTAATAAAAATAAGAAAATTTGTATCCCGAGACGGTGTGAACAGTAATTAACACCCGAAAAATTTGAACTTTTCCAAATAATTCCAGAACATTGAACAAAAATTACCCTTACATAGCTAATGATATTTACAACAAGATTACTAAAGGAAATTAAGCCTAAAACTTAAGCAAAAATTCAAAAATACAAAATTTACATTTATCTCGATCTACAATGATCCAGACAATGGATCAACAATCCGGGGGTAGATTATTGAAACATCGGAGATAAGGAATCCATAGACACTAGAATCACGATAATCCGATATCGGAATCTTCATCGAAGGCTAAAAGAAATTCGACCAAAAAAGGGCAAAATGAGAAAAAGGACAAGATGGGGCTACTACCGACATGTCGTGGAGGAGCTGGGCTACTACCAACGTGTTGTGGTGGTGCTGGGTTGGTGCTGGTGGCGGAGGTGCAATTGCTATGGCGGAAGGAAGAAGAAAATGAAGAAAAAAATTAAGAATGGTAAGGAAGAAGAGTTACCCGAAATTTTTCATGCTGTCACTTTTTTTTTCTTAAGAAAAAGGCAAAAGTATAATAATAATTAGAAATTAAAAATATACTTTACAAACATACGTGTGTATATATATATAAACCTTTATCAATAAAAACACCATTAACACTAATTAATCTCGAAATAATAATAATATTCGACATTAAAAATTTTAAATTAAATTTCACGAATAATCAAACTTAATAATCCATTTTTAATATAAATATATATAAAAATAATTAGGTCTTTACAGTTTTAATTTCAATTTCAAAATTACACACACAGATGACAGTGGATAGAAAATTAAAACTGAATACTTAAAGTGAGTTATATAAGAGAAATGATGCTTCTTTTCTATAGATTTGTAAAGAGTAGGAAACGTTGAAGGTGCACTGTAACAAATAACAAAGACTTCTCCATTTTCATGAAACCCAACTCCATTAAATGCTCCAGTCTAGAAAACTAAACTAAGAAGAATAGCAGTGGTAGATGTTGACAGCGACATCACAAGACGACGAACGATGATGATGCTGTCAACGATGGCAATACACAGAGGAGTGAGCTTTTATTGGGGTGAGGAAGATTGCGGGGTGAGCGACTGCTGAACCTTTGGCAATGAGAAAATTAGGTTTAATTAAAATGAAAAGGAAAGAGATAGGTTAAAGACTTAAAGTGAAAGAAATATTGTAGTGAACTAGGTCAAGCCAAAACTATGTAGTTTTGCTAAAAATGACATAGTTTTGTAGTTATATTTAGTAGTTTTATAGTTATTTTATTTATAATATTACAATGATATATATTTCTATGATAAAATATTTTAAATTAAATTATAATTTATAATTTAATAATTATTTACTTAATATTAATTTTAATTAATAATTTATTTATTTAATGTTAAATTAATATTATACAATAATACAATAATCTTATTATATTAAGATTACATAATTTAAACTTAAGATCAACTATGTAATTGAATAAGTGTATAATAAAATTATTTTATAGTTATGGACAAATTATTTATGTATGACATTAAATTATAATCTATAATAACAATTTTATGGTTATAGACAAATTATTTATTTATGAGATATGTTAAGAGGGATTTTTATTGAATTAGTATAAATAAAAAATACATAGGTTTGAATAAAACTACGTAGTTTTTATAAACCTACAGAATTTTATAGTTATGGACTAATTATTTAGTTATGACATTAAAGTTATATATTTTTATGTTGAGATAGTTCAAATTAAATTATAATCTATAACAACAATTTTATTTTGTTCAATAACAATACAAAATCGTTTTATAACATTAAGATTTGGTTAAGTGAATAAGAATGAATGAAATAAGTTAAAGTGAATTACGTTAAATCAAAACTACGTAGTTTTGAGAAAGTTATATAATTTTATGGTTTTAGACAAATTATTTATGTTAAGAGATTTTTATTGAATAAATAATTTTATCTAAATAAATAATGATTTATAAATATGGTTGTAAATATGTTAAGAGATTTTTATTGAATTAGTATAAATCAAAATTGCGTAGGTTTGAGATTAGGTTAAGTGAATGAGAATTAATGAAATAGGTTCAAGTGTAGAGTGATGTTTAGTGTGTTATATTAAATCAAAAGTACGTAGTTTTGAAAAAATTATATAATTTGATGGTTATAGATAAATTATATATTTATGAGATAGGTTAAGAGGGATTTTTAGTGAATTAGATTAGATTAAAACTATGTAATTTTGGTTTAACCATGGACAAATTATCTAGTTATAACATTAAAATTATATATTTTTGTGATGAGATAATTCAAATTAAATTATAATTTATAATAAAAATTTTATATTTGTTTAATAACAATTTTTTTTAGAATAATAACAATTTTAATCAATGTTGTATCTATTTAATACTACATTAATATTATACAATAATACTAAATCATTTTATAACATTAAGATTATATAGTTTATTTAATATTATATTTATTTAATACTCATACTTAGTTTATATGATGATGCCTTCTATATTTTTTTAAAAGTATATACTCTCTACAAATAACCATCTTAGACATAAAACACATAATTTTATAGTTATGGACAAATTATTTATTTATGACATTAAAATTATATATTTTTGTGATGAAATAATTTTCAAATTAAATTATAATTTATAATAACAAGGTAATTTTTATTCAATGACAATACTAAATCGTTTTATAACGTTAAAATTAGGTTAAGTGAATGAGAATGAATGAAATAGGTTAAAGTGAAAAGTGATCTTTAGTGAATTAGATTAAATCAAAACTATATAGTTTTTAATAAAATTACATAATTTTAAGAAAATTATATAATTTTATGATTATAGACAAATTATTTATTTATGAGATATGTTAAGAGAGATTTTTATTGAATTAGTATAAATCAAAACTATGTAGTTTTGAGTAAAAATACTTAGTTTTTAGAAACCTATATAATTTAATAGTTATGGGCAAATTATTTATTTATGAAATTTAAATTATATATTTTTGTGATGAGATAATTCAAATTAAATTATAATTCATAATAAGAATTTTATTTTTGTTTAATAATAATACTAAATCGTTTTATAACATTAAAATTATGTTAAGTGAATGAGAATTAATGAGATAGATTCAAATGAAGAGTGATATTTAGTGAATTATGTTAAATCAAAACTATGTAATTTTGAGAAAATTATATAATTTGATGGTTATAGATAAATTATTTATTTATGAGATAGGTTAAGAGGGATTTTTAGTGAATTAGGTTAAATCAAAACTATGTAATTTTATAGTTATGGACAAATTATCTAGTTATGACATTAAAATTATATTTTTTTATGAGATAATTCAAATTATCTTATAATTTACAATAACAATTTTATATTTGTTTAACAACAATTTTAATCAATGTTATATATATATATATGGTACTACATTAATATTATACAATAATACTAAATAATTTTATAACATTAATATTTAATATTATATTTATTTAATATTCATACTTAATTTATATTAAGATGCCTTCTATAATTTTTTTTAAGTATGTACTCTTTATTAATAACCACCTTAAATGTAAAACACATTCTAATATTAAGGTGATAAAAATAAAGTAATATAAAAGTAGCTAAAAATCAAAATTACTAAATTTTTTTAAATTATACATATTTAATATCACTACTTAATACTAATATAAATATTTAAATTTATGAAAGAGTAAATGAACTTGTTTACAAGTTTGTTCATGAGTATATTTACGAGTCTGTTCGCAAGTCTATTCATCATATTCACAAGTTTGAACGAATCTAATTTCAAGATGCTCGAACTCTACTCATTTAACTCAAGAACTTCAAAATTATATTCAGATTCAACTTATTTAACTTAATAAATAAATTTGACCGAGCTTTTGACTAGCTAAACATCGAGCGGCTCGAGGCAGTTCAGTTCGGTTGTACCCCAAGCTATCATCATACACAATCAAGCGCGTACTCACACCGTAACATAACAGTGCAAAAGTCAAATCCCGCACGCACCACACGCCCACGCACAAAAGCAACACGCAAACAGAACGACTCACCTCGTCTGCGCTTCTCTATCTTTGATATTATCTCTTTACCAAAAAACTTTCAGATCCGCAATCTCCCACGGACCATGGCTGGTCAAAGAAACGACTACGGAAAAAGATCAAATTCGCAATCGGACTACGGCGGAGGCAAGCGGCGTAACCCTACCGCCGACAGTGAAGATACCGACCACCACCCGCAGCATCACCAGCACCAGCCGCCGCATACAATTACTAATGAAGACACGGTCTATCGGTACTTGTGTCCGTTGAGGAAGATCGGAAGTATAATCGGAAGAGGAGGAGAAATAGCGAAGCAGTTGAGATCGGAATCTAAATCAAATATAAGAATTAGCGAAGCCATGCCAGGGTTTGATGAACGCATTGTTACTATTTACAGTAATAGTGAAGAGAGCAATTTGTTCGAAGATAGTGGCGAGTTTATATGTCCTGCTCAGGATGCGCTCTTCATGGTGCATGATAGGATTGTTGCTGAGGATTTGCATGCGAATGCGAATGTTAACGGCGAGGATGATGGCGACGGTGACGATGAGGAGGAGGAGGAGGAAGAGAAGGGATTCGGTGAGAGTCAAGAACAGGTTGTTACGGTGAGGATGCTAGTGCCGGCTGATCAGATTGGGTGTGTTATTGGGAAAGGTGGGCAGGTTATTCAGAATATAAGGAGTGAGACTGGTGCTCAGATTCGTATTTTGAAAGATGAACATTTGCCTCCTCTGGCTTTGTCTACTGATGAGCTTCTTTTGGTGAGGTTCTCATTATTATCTTTTTTTTTTTCTCTCGAGTTTTTAAGTTCCATATTTGGCAATTATGCTGTTGCTATGTTTGGAAAGTTTAAATCGAGAGTTCAATTCAATTTGAAGTCTGTGAATTGTCATGTTGGGAAAGTACATTTTTGTGTAAGCCTTACATGTGATTTATTCCAAAAAAGTTCTTATGGGGGGAAACAGCTTCATCTTATCTGACTACAGTTATGTTGTGCTATGGTCTATCTACATATAAAACTGTACGTTTTTACTTTTTAAGATGATTAATTGTCGTCACAAAATGCAAATTCTGGGTCAAAATCCATTCAGTTGTCTTGCTGTAGGTGTAGGTTCAAAATGCACCAAAGAATTTCTGTTACAGCCGTATTTGTTAGATGCTGATGTATTTATGAACTCATTGAACCTTGTATGGCCCATTTGTTGGGCATTATTGTAGAGGCCTCCAAATTGTAGTTCATTTCCTGTATTGCTCAAAGGATATATTTTAATTTTTATGGTTTTCAGATTATTGGAGAACCAGTTGTTGTTAGAAAGGCTCTGTATCAAGTGGCTACTCGCCTTCATGAGAATCCATCTCGATCTCAGCACTTGCTTTTGTCTTCTTCAACCAACATGTTTCAATCTGGTGGCATATATGTGACTCCAAATGCTGGTGCCTCTTTAATGGGTCTTTATGGAAATTACAAAGGTGGATGGTCATCATCTTATTACTCTGAACAGAGAGATGAAGGTTCTTCTAAGGATTTCTCTATTCGTTTGGTGTGTCCTATTGGAAATATTGGAAGTGTGATTGGAAAAGGTGGTGGCATCATTAAGCAAATACGTCAGGAATCGAGGGCTAACATTAAAGTTGATAGTTCAGGTGCTGAAGGAGATGATTGCATTATATTTATATCAGCCAAGGAGGTGATAATGCATTCTCATTCATTGATTACTCTTGTTATTGATTACATTATGAAGCTATATAGATGTACTACCGACCACATTATTGTTGTTCTAAACATCTGCTGTTGCAGTTTTTTGAAGACCAATCTGCGACGCTGACTGCAGCTCTTCGCTTGCAACCGCGATGCAGTGAAAAAACTGAAAGAGATTCAGGTGATTCTGTAATTACCACCCGTCTGCTTGTGCCAAGATCACAGATTGGATGCCTTATGGGAAAAGGAGGGGCTATTATTTCTGAGATGAGGAATCTAACAAGGGCAAGCATCCGTATTCTCTCAGAGGATAATCTTCCCAAAGTCGCTTCTGAGGATGATGAGATGGTGCAGGTAAATACAAATAACTATGTAGTGGGCAGTTATATTTAGGATTTAGGTCCTATGCATTTGCAATATTTTAAAGAAAATCTTTTAATGCTGATCAGATCACTGGCAGTCATGATGTTGCTAGCAATGCCCTTTTACACGTTATCTTGAGGTTGAAGGCCAATTTATTTGGAAGGGATGGAGCACTAACCGCATTTCCACCAGCTCTTCCATATATCCCTGTTTCAGTGGACATGTTAGATAGTCCAAAATATGGGAATCGAGAGAGTCAATCGCGCGGACGTGGATACTCTTCGTCTAGTGGTTACAATTCCCGTGACCTGTCCTCAAGTGAAAATTATGGAAATAATTCTAGTTCACTGGTATGCTTTTTTTCTTCTCCTTTCCCTGTACTTTTGCTTATCTTTTTTAATTTTTGTTACGTCCCATCTTCACGCATTTACACAGTTTATGTTGTGCATTCATGAATTAATTGATTAATAATGATGTGTACTTTGCTACTTTTTATTAAAATGATTTATATTATCCTGATTCAGAGTGGTGGTGAAAGTGGATATGGAGCATACAGTGGCTTCTCTTCTGGTCGCTCTGGTGGTTCAGGGTAAGACTTCTTTTTGGCTGGTCCAAAATTTAAAACTAGTTTCTGCCATCAGAAATGCCAGGCAGTCTATTATTTTTGTTTTCTGTTCTTGTTTGGCTCCTTAAAGTTTCTTGTATTTGGTATTTTTTTTTTTCTCGAAATTGGTAATTTGTTCCAGGCCTGATTTTTAGCATTTTTTACCAGGTTACCTGGCCAGAATTCAGCCCAAAGAAAACATCATGGGTTTTAGTCCCACACTGTACTGACAACAGGTAGATAATTTTATAGAGTTCATGCATTGGTCTTTCTTATTCACATGGCATGTTGCTTTAATATTCTGTTGATTCATAGGAGACAACAACTTGATGATGATAAACCAGCCATCCCAGTCTTAGAATTCTAATATACCTTTTTGCCTTCTCTCTACAATCTAAACAGCAGTGACCTACAAACTTTGAAGCCAGCCCTCTGCCCTTTTGGTGAAGCCTTCTGTTTAGGTCAGAAAAGATCAGATGAACGAGGTCTGAGAAAATTGTGCCTCACCTAGGCTCACCCTCAATGCTTTATTTTGGTGACCTACATGCTCTGATGATGCAATTCACCAATCAATCATATGTGGACCTTGTCACCAATACTTATCAAGCTCTATATCATGTGCTCTAAATGGTCATATGCCACCAGCACACTTATATGTAACAGTAATTCCATGTATTTTTCTGTAGAAGTTATGTGATTAGCAGATGTGACTGAAGTCTGATAGCATATTCTTTTAAGGTTTTCAATCTCTGTGTGGACTGAGATTGTATGGTTCTAGAGCTGTGAAAATGCTAGGCTGTTGTAATTTGAATTGCACTGCGTGCATGCATTTTTTTTTCAACTTCCCATTGTCATATTTGCCATTATTTTCTTTTCTGTGATTCATGGCTTCTTGTCCTCTTCACATTTTTAAGGGAATGAACCAATTTTTCATCTATTCTTTTACATTTTGATATAATTTCGTGAATATCAATTCTCATTAACAAAAATAGGAGATTCTTTGAAGGCATGTGTCTTGGTAATGGTGCATGTTCAGGTTTGTGTTTAAAGCTCTGGGAAAATCACAATGGGGGCTATGGTTTGCCTGAGAGGTAGTTGTGTATATTCCTCTTTGAATTGATTTTTCGGATTATCAGCGTGGTGAAGATTTAATCAGCTTAAGGGTAGGTTTCTTCTCTACATTGCAACTTCCTGTTTCTACCTTAAGCTCTGTCCAGATTGTTTTTAAGTTTTATTCTGCAATGGCAGGTTTGGTGAGTCATGGTTTCCTTGGCTTTACTAGAAGGTAATTTTTCTGCAACTAGTGATTACTGAGTTGTTTGTTCCTAAATGCAACCTAGTCACACTTTTATGGTGATTTAGATGGACCTGATCATACAGAAATGTAATCAAACAGTAAATTTTAACAATTGTTGGGTACAACAATTTTGAATTGGAAAAGTGGAAGAAAAAGTTGATGATTTTCCCGTGCTTCTGGAATTTGAAGGATGCCGAGGCAGGATATCCCTAGGGTTCTATGGCACTTTTGTCTGGTAATCTAAATGGGCTTGGAAAGGAGAGAACAGGATAGGGGCACGTGGAATAGCATAACTGCTGCTCTACGGAATAGTTGTTGCATGATTTTGCCATCAGTTGTGCTCATGACCTTGTAGAGAGAACAAAATAGGAGAGCTGTTGAACATAATATATGCATATATGCTTGACAGTTCTCTATCTTTATTCATTTGCCCTTATGAAATATGGTTATTTCACTCAATTTCTATTCTAAAGCTTAATGCAACGGCTTCAATGGCCAGCATAATGTGTTTATTAATGCAAATGCAAGTTTGATTTAGTTGCATCAAATGGCCAGCTTAATTTGAAAATGTATGATTCACTTGGTAAAAGTTCATTTGAGTAAAAGAATGAAAATTTGAAAAGTGTGTTCAGTTTCACTTGGTAATGGGAATGAAAAACAAATATCATTATTTAACAATTAAATTTTTTTTATGAAAAAATATTTTTGTAATTGTTTTTTATATATAAAAAGTAACATTATAATTATTTTTATATATTAAAAAATAATATTATATTATGTAAAATATTTATTTATTAAAATATTATTATAATTTTTTTAAAAAGTATAAAAATTATTTGCTGTTGATAAATATTTTTATTCAAATATTTAATGTATATTTTTATTAATTTATATGTTTCATTTATACATTTTAAAAATAAAATGTTAATATTTAAATATTTAACTAATTTATAATTAATTTGATTTGATTTTTAAAAAAATTAAAATTCATTTATTAAAAATAAGAGTGGAATGATAATTTCTATTGGTGGGAGAATTACATTTTTATTCTCACATTAATTTTAGTTATTCCAGTTATTCCGATTTTAAATTTTACTCTCATCTTTTACCAAACAAATGCCTCTTACAGATGTTTGCATTTTTAGCTTTCCAAAACAAATTAAAAGGGAACTGGACGACTTCTTTTATCTTTGGCTCTTGTAAATGGTTCTTTCTCGACGTATTTTTGAAGTGAGAAACTAGGTCATAAAGATAAAATTAGCTTTTTATGATGACATCAGCAGTAAAAATCAGCAAAATGGATTAAGCATGTGACAGGAATCACAGGATTATCCGGTGTTCTCAAAAAATTGACTCATTTCATATGTATAAGAGAAACAGAAATAATTATAAGAGTGGAAGGACGCTGCCTCTAAGATTGAGAGTGATCGTAGGAGTATGGCCCTTGCTACTTGAGCAGTGGCTCCTAGCATTTCTAACTGTTGGAGCACAGAGCAAAAGTGTCTTTGCCGGGGACGCTAACATTGAAGTGCATCATTTCTAGTCCTCTCATACTTGGAGAAAAGAAAAAGTTCTCCCAAGTGTCTGAATGCTTTAAGGTCCATGTTGGATATGAATCCAACGGTTTCTCAAAATATCTATATTCATTCAATTCATAAAAAAAAATTGCTAATGATTTCAATGTTCTAACGGCTCAAACCGGATATGGACTGAATTGTCTCACATAATGTTTGTATTTTTTCATGAGATGCTTGTAATAAAAGTTTAAGCGCACAATGGAATTCTCGTAGCTGCTTCCCTCTCATAAGCTATGCCAATTACTGCGTTGGCAATATGAGCATGGAACAGCCTGCAAAAGAGTGCTCTAGCAAGATGACCGAGGAATGGCACCTCCCTGGAGAGAGGGAGGAGCAGCCACTGTTCAGTACTGGACTCGAGCTGGGTCTGTTTTATTTAAAATTGTTTTGTTCTACTTAAAAAATGACCAACATGAGTTTCAGTGGAGAAGCAAACTTGATCATGTAATGTAATTTGGAAAAAAAACCTATGCTTTGATACGAATTTAGTTCACTAATTCAGGACGATTGGACCATCGCCATCCTTTTCCTCTTTGTACTGGTAAAAAAACCTCCATCAATGTCGTTTACTTATTACAGTGAGCATCATTTTATCATCAATCCTCTAATCTTATGCTCAAGAACAAATGAAACAGAGTTCACAATCTTAATTGGTTCAATAGGAACCTGTCAAATGGTTGACTACACATGGCGACTCTGATCCTCAGGAGCATTATTCCTGTCACTTCCGGTGTCCGGTGTGGTGGTTTCATCCTCTGAAGATGTATGGTTATCACCATCAACTGCTAACAAAAATGGAGTGCAACAGACTGAGCTAGTGGAGAGAAAAAGTGCTCTTGAAAATGAGATTATCAAACTGTACGTACCATCACAATCATCAGCAGGAGCATAAGCTGAGCGCCTTGAACGCATTTGGTTATGTGGGGTTGGCTGCATAGTTGTAATTAAACCAGTATACTAGTCAAATGTTTCAATATTTTTACATTATAATGGCCAGCAAGATCAGTCACAAGGCTAATAAATCATTAGAGATTAGAAAGCAATACAATACAGTAGGTACCTGTAATTTTGGGCGGAGAGCTTCAAGTGGTCCTTTAGGCTTTTGCGCTCCTTGCTGTGTTCGAACAAATTGAAGAAATAGTCATTTGACTAACATCACTACATGTACTTAAAACATTCTAGAAGGGAGAAAAAAAAAAAGAACAGAATGAGCAACCTTTCCTAGTGCCCAATCGGCAGAATCAAAGAAGGCACGCTCATGATCCTGCAAAGAGTGATACATGCTAATTAGAGTATGATCAAACAGATCAAATCTTCTTCAGAGATATATAGCTTTACCTTGGATATCAATGGCTTCTTCTTTGGCAACATTCCTCCATACTTCTTCCTCATCACTTCCTCCTGAAAAGACAGAAGGGAAGAACAAAAAAGAAAGCAACTAAATGCCAAGCAACAAACCAGTAATAATCATCAGAACTGTGAAACTAATAGCGAACAGATGTACTCATAGGTACCTCCTGCTGAAGAGAAGGAATGCAGCTTTCACCATTTTCATCAGAATCTTTAACCTCTTCCATCGGATGATCACCATGATCAAGAACTTGGTCTTTAAGAGCATTATCATCAGTACCCTGTTCTTGCTCCTTCACCTGCTCCATGTTTGTGCTTGACATCCTCTGCTTCTTCTTCTCTTTTTCTCTATCTAGCAAAAAGCTGCAATATAAGAAGTCAAGAACAAGAAGGAAAGAACCTGTACGTTATGTATACATTGCCCAAATGGAAGATAGGCACGACAAATGGAGCTGATACAAGGATTTGGTGGATATCATGATAAGTACAAAAAAAAAAAATACCCATGAACACGAACCCAAAAGAATTTTTTTTTAAATAAAAAACCCACAAATTAAATTAAAGAATCATTAACCCTTTTAAAATTTATTACCAATAATTCTTGTTCAGCCTGCTACAATCAAGAAAAACGTAAACTTTCATCTGGGTCATAACGAGTTCTTTTTCTTATTTGCTTGTTTGTTAATACGACGAAGGATCTTGATTGGCATGATCAGTAAATTAATGTGATTAGGCAGTTAGAAGACATAGGCTGATGATTAGTTAAGTTGTGTAATAGGGTATAATCATTTATTACCTGAAGATGATTATTGAAAGAAGATCGAACAAGAAGAGGCCTTTCGTTGCAGAGTATTTGCTGTTTCCAAAGAACGGGTCAACCCGAATTCGGCTTGTGTCTTATCATATCATATCATGTCCTAAAACGGAATGAAGCCTAGGCTTCACGCACAGAACAAGCTTTTTGTTGTTCGAAAAAAAAAAACAAGCTTTTGGTCCTTTCATTTTTTCATTATTTGGTTCAACTGCTAAGGTAAGACATGTCATGGACTCATGGGCCATGTGTCTCGTTTGGAAGGGTTAGTATTGGTTTCTTTTTGGAATAATTGTATTAATAGTGCCGAACTTTTAAAATTTTGACAATTGAGTATCTAAACTTTTTTTTTTTCAATTAAGTAAAAAGCTTTTCATGTCATTGTTTTTGACCGATTGAGGCTTATGTGGCAATACCGAAAAGGTCATGTGGGACCACTGCAAACCTAATAAACCTCCATGTAAGCAAAAATAAGACAATGACCTAAATAAAATCCTAAACAAAAATGTTGAATGACTAAAATAACTTTTGTAACAAATAATTACTTATTGAATTTGGAAATTAAGGATTCGTGGTTAAAAGAAAAAGAACATCAAGCTTAAGCTGAAGAACAGATATAAGAAGATTAATGTTATTCTTCAAGCTACAATTGTCTCATTCACCAACCAATTGTTTTAAGTATTTCATGTTTCGTTAGGAATATATTGAAGTTCAAGCTTTTTGGTGATAACATAATAAGGTTATGCCAGGTAGCTAAAATTTTGTATTACTTTATATATTTGTTCTTCACTTTACAACAAATAAAGTAATAAAAATGCATGTGAATAATGTTATTTTCAAAATGTATGTACAATGCAACATGGACAAGCATTATGTGGTTGATGTTTTCTATCGGGGAATCTTTTTTATTAACAATGCACAAATGGAGACAAGGTATATTGGGGGTGCCAAGGTGGAAATAGATATTGATATAAACAAGTTTGTCTTAAGTAATATGGTGAGGTCTCTTAAGGATATGTTTGGGAATATGGAGATTATGAAGATACATTTTAGGAAAGGAAAAAAAACCCTTGTCACATGGGCTAATGTTGTTGTGTGAGTAGACCACTATTACTTTCATTGAATTGTTGAAAGAATTTGGTAGGGCTGAGCTGTATTTAGAACACAATTTTTGTGGGTATGGGACAATGTTTGAACAAGAAAAAATTGATGGCTTTAAGAGGGGCATTAATTGTGATAAGAGGTTGGAGAATGAGATAATAAATAAAGATGAAGATGTTAATTTAACCCAACCCTCCTTAAGTGTAGAAATTGGAGCAATTTTGGGTAGTTTAGGAGGGCAAAAGAAACAGTTAGATGATTATCTTGAAGATGAGGTATTGGAGAGTATAGCAGATGAAGTGCTTAAAGGGGATACAAGTCAAGAGGGTCAAGCAACTTAGAGGCAGAAAATGGGAGGACTACGACTTAAGGCAAATAATGATCAACCATCTACTATATATATTTATATGCCTGTGTAAACTGCTGAAGGTGTAGAACAAGTTACAGAAGCTGAAAATGGAGAAGTAGCATATCAGTTTGAAGCTGAAGAAAAAAATCTTGAGTTTGATTATAATGGTTTAAGTGATGACAATAAAAAGTTACAACAATCCAGGAAAGCACTCAAAGAATCAGTTAGAAAAAATAAAATAAGTGAAGCTAACTATAATCCTCAAATTAACCCTGAAGCTGAATCTGCAATAACTGCATAAATTTTATTCAAAAAATTTACAGCTTACATTCAAGAAAATGAAGAGCTAAATAAGGACTGGGACTTTATTGATGATGATTAGAGTTGCATGAATTCAAATAGGAGTGACTATGACCAGGTTGTGAGAACAAAGAGTTAGTTTCCAGCATATAATCCAAAGGCTCAAAAGGTATCATTCTCTTTTGGCATGACTTTTAGTGAGCAGGTGAATTTAAAGAAGTTATAACTAGATATTCAATATAAGAAAGGAAATAATTAAATTTTACAAGAAATACTCCTAAGCAAACAAAGGTTAGATGTGTAAAGAGAAATTGTCCTTGGCTCATATATGCATTCAAAGATAGTATAACTTAATCATATCAGATAAAGACTTTTCTTGATAAGCATAATTGTGGAGTTTCTTTTAAAAATTAGAAAGTAACAACAAAATGGCTAGCATATAATTATTTGTGAAATACAAATGCATTGCAATCATGTCACTTCTTGATTTATAAACAATAGTTGTCACGACCCAAAACAGGGGCCATGACCGGCGCTAGGGAACGGGAATTCTTTCGAATCCGGAACCCGTAGCAAGCCTAAAAATAAAATAAATCATGCAATAATAACAATAACAGTAATATATATATATGCAGCGGA
Organism: Mallotus nudiflorus; assembly: GCA_947683625.1. Taxonomy (NCBI): domain Eukaryota; kingdom Viridiplantae; phylum Streptophyta; class Magnoliopsida; order Malpighiales; family Euphorbiaceae; genus Mallotus; species Mallotus nudiflorus. Next base: position 389,153 of record CANTUR010000554.1, read on the forward strand.
AATAAAAATCTTAAATATCATAATAACATTTTCATCACTGGATTTGAATCAAATCTCATCACATATATAAAATCTCTTTAATACAAATCCAGTTTCAATATAATACATCTCTTTAAATAAAATACATGAAATCCAATACTGTAATTCACAACTACTGCAATGTCTAGATAAAATAAATAAGACTCAAGTAGATAATTTACACAAAGAAGCCGGGGTGGAAGAAATCCGGCATATCGACCTGCTACTGAGGTCTGAAGAAGTTGACTCTCCTGAAAAATAGTCAACGGAGGGGAGTCAGACCTCACTGAGTGAATTACTATAATATATATACATACACACTAAGTGATAATGCATACAGTCAACAGTATACATAATATGTATATATATAGGCAATTGCACACAGATGCAATAAAATCATTTTATATATTTTCATTAAAAATCATCTTTTATGAAGGATCACATAGAACCCTAGAATATCGCAACCTCAGAAAATAGTGTTAAACAACACTCTAGCCATACAGGCTCACTTATTCCAAATATATCCACTTAATCCATTTAGACAGTAGACTGGCCCCGAGACACTAAATCAACCGAGCTCCAGCAGTCTGACTGCCAGTGTGATTGGCCCCGAGACACTTGGTCAACCGAGCTCCAGCAATCACACCCAAACCACATCTCACACATATCAATAATCATATCAAATCAATATCCACAAATAGTTAGTAATATAGCCTAAATACTATAGGCGTACCGGTACGTACTCGGTTCTAGTGCTGCCCACTAGATAGCACGTTCTATTGATATCCTTCATCATTAATAATGTAAAACATTCATTCACAATAAATGATGCATGAATTTAAATGAAATAGCAATATAAACCATATATATACCGGAAATATACCAAAAGTAAACCAGGTATATTTCGAGTATATATACGTCAAATGCATTCAATCAAATTATAAATTAAGTTGGAAATATATTTAAAAACATTTTAAGTATATTTTATTTACAAAACATGTATATAATTTAATATATACCAAAAATAAACCAAAAATACACTTAATATAACTTAAGAAATAATCAAATTATTTATGCATATTTAATCAACATAAAACATGCATTTCTAAATCATGCATCCTAAGCATATATATATAGTATAGTAACTCACCTAATGCGCTCCTCGAGACAGGTCCGACGGGCCTGGTCCACTAGCCCTCAGTCTCGGTGCAACTAAACAAATAATAAATAATCGACATCAGAATATACCTAACAGAAATCCTAGAATTCAATCTAGAGTATTTAAATACGAAAACAGAATTATGGTTCGACTGGATATCACGTTTTACGAGAATTCTACCGAAAATCCAGCAGAACCTCCCCTGTAAAATGGACATCTCTCTACTCAAAAGAGTAGAGCCGACCCTGCAAAGAAATACACTTCGAAAAACTACACAAGGCACAATCAAAATCCCATGGTCGGACTCCAAACTACAGTCTACCGACCGGGGTCCACAATCACAGAACAATTTCAGAAATACCAAAAATATCCTTACAACATAGAAATTCATTTCATAAGTAGAAATTACATAATTAACCTTTAAACACAGTAAAAACCAATAAAAACTCATTTTATTAGAAAAACCATATATTATATATATAATTAAAAATAATTCACGAAAAATAGTTTTAATTAGTTAAAAATACTAAATAATTTATAGAAATCATTTTTATACCTTAAATAACTATTAAAACCAATTAAATTACATTTTTAGACAATTTAGGGTAAAATTACCAAAATACCCCTATATATATAAATATACTAAAATTCATTCAAAAATTCACCAAAAATCATAAAATTATCCAAAAATTAATTTTCTCAACATATTTATCAATAATATTAATAATTAAACTCAATTAACCAATTAAATTCAAATAAAAACACATTTAACCATAATTTCTCAAAATCACATAAACTTCAATAATTCAAAATAAATACTTAGAAATTCATAAAAATTCCAAATAAATTCCTATAATTCATTTCAACACCTAATTTAACCATAAACTCCAATTTCATAATTTAAATAATTATTTCCGAAAATTAGAAAATAATATTAAAATATTTAAAAATACCCAAAAATCCAAAAAATCTCCAAAAATTCTACAAAAATTCATACATGTATATTAAGCTACTAGGAACAACATTTGTGAAGGAAGTTTTCATGAATCATCCAATTAGAAGCTCAAAAAAATCAAAAACCCTAATAGGCCGAAATTGAAAATTCAAAACCTAAGCAAATCTAAACCATTTTAGCTCAAACCAAAGCTAGAATCACACTCATCGGAGCTCAAGGAGAAGAAAGAGACCGGCAGTGTCGAAAATAGTGGCCGGAAATGGGAGAAACGGCAAAGGGAAGATTTCGGCCAAAAAGGAAAACAGGGGTTGCCGGCGCCGGGGAAGGGAGCTGCTGGCGACGAGGGACGGCTGGGAATGACGGTGGCAAGTCGGGAGGCACACGGACGGTAGGTGACCGGAGTTGCAGCGGGAGGGAAGGAAGTCGGGCGCACGGGAGGGAAGAAAGAAGAAGAAGAAGAAGAAAAAGAAAAAGAAAGAGAAGAAAAAGAAAAAAAGAAAAAAAAAGAAAAAAGAAAAAGAAAAAAAAAAGAAAATAATTAAATAATAACAACAAAATAATAATAAAATAATTTTAATAATTTAATAATAAATAAAATAATTAAATACAATAAATTAATAAATAAATAATAAAATATTAGGGTAATACATTAAACCCTAATTAAATAAATATACACACACATAGGCTTTATTTAGTATTTTAAAAATGCGTATGAGTTCATGCAAATCCGAAAATACATTTAAAATAATTAATAATACATTGTTTACGTGAAAATTTCTCCGAAAATGCAAATCCCGAGAAAATTTTACATAAAACACTGTAAATAATACACAATATTAAAAATAGGTTTTAAATACATATCAACTCATGAAAATGTCGTAATATATACACAAAAATTATTAACACTGTATATCCCGGTACAGTGTAAAAATATTTTAAAAACACGGGATATTACAATCTTCCCCCTTACAAGAATTCGTCCCCGAATTCCAAAAAGAAAAGATTACAGGATCAGGAAGGAAAGAGATACGGGTAAGAAGCTCGCATCTCAGCTTCAGTCTCCCACGTACGCTCCTCGACTCTGTCGCTACGCCACAAAACCTTGACCATCGGAATCTGTTTTAATCGCAACTGTTGAACTTGAAAATCAACGATCGCCACAGGTTCTTCCACAAACGTCAAATCTTCATTCACTTCCACACTGTCAGGCTGCAACATATGCGAAGGGTCTGAGATATACTTCCTCAACATCGAGATATGAAATACTGGATGCACTTGTGACATACTCGAAGGCAAATCCAACCGATATGCAACAGTACCAACTCTCTCCAGAATCTCAAACGGTCCAATGTATCTCAGTGCTAACTTACCCTTCCTGCCAAATCTCATCACACCCTTCATCGGAGATACCTTCAGAAAAACAAAATCTCCAACCTGAAACTCCACATCTCTGCGCCTAGGATCCGCATAACTCTTCTGTCTACTAACTGCGGTCTCTAATCTGCGCTTGATCACGGTGACTTTCTCTGCAGCATCCTGAACCATCTCTGGTCCAGTCAAAGCTCTCTCACCAATCTCATCCCAACTCAACGGGGATCTACACTTCCTTCCATACAACGCCTCATACGGTGCCATACCAATACTACTATGGTAGCTGTTATTATATGCAAACTCAACAAGTGGCAAATGATCATCCCAACTACCTCCCAAATCCAGGACACACATCCTTAACATATCTTCCAGTGTCTGGATCATCCTCTCAGACTGACCATCTGTCTGAGGATGGAAAGTAGTACTGAAATCCAACCTAGTGCCCATCGCTTCTTGCAACTTCTGCCAAAAATGAGAAGTAAACACCGAACCTCTATCTGACACAATGGACACAGGTACTCCATGAAGGCACACAATATGCTTCACATACAACTTCGTCAATCTAGCAACTGAATATGTGGCTTTCACAGGCAAGAAATGTGCAGACTTCATCAACCTGTCTACGATCACCCAGATGGAATCGTATCCATCCTTCGAACGAGGTAAACCAACCATAAAATCCATAGCTATCCTTTCCCACTTCCACTTGGGAATAGGAAGAGGCTGAAGCTTCCCAGAAGGCTTCTGATGTTCGGCTTTCACTTGCTGACACGTCAAACACTTAGCAACATAATCAGCGACATCCTTCTTCAATCCATCCCATCAGTATAAATCTTTGATACTGTGGTACATCTTAGTAATGCCCGGATGAACGCTGTAAGCTGTAGAATGTGCTTCCTCTAGGATCTCTTCTCTCAAATTATCCACATCAGGAACACACAATCTACCACTGATCCACAACACACCATCATCATCGAGTGTGAAATCAGTGAACTTCCCTGCTCGAACATTCTCTGCAAGCTCTTCCAGAATAGGATCTCGGCTCTGAGCTGCTTTAATCCTATCCCTCAGTACAGATCGTACTTTAAACTAAGCTAGTAGTCCACCTGATCTACTAATCTTCATCATCAGACCTTGATCCACCATCAGATGCAACTCCTAGATCAATGGTCTCCTCTCAACACTGATGTGAGCAAGACTACCAGAGGACTTCCTACTCAAGGCATCTGCTACCACATTAGCTTTACCCGGATGGTAAAGAATCTCGCAATCATAATCCTTCAATAATTCCAACCATCTCCTCTGCCTCAAATTCAAATCTCTCTGCTGGAAAATGTACTTAAGGCTCTTGTGATCAGTAAATATCTCACAAGTCACCCCGTACAAATAATGTCTCCAAATCTTCAAAGCAAAGATCACTGTAGCCATCTTAAGATCATGTGTAGGATAGTTCTGCTCATGCTTCTTCAACTGCCTCGAAGCATAGGCTATCACCCTTCCATTCTACATCAACACACAACCAAGACCAATTCTAGAGGCATCACAGTAAACTGTGAACTTATCCACACTATTAGGCAAAGCTAATACTGGCGCTGTGGTCAACTTCTCCTTCCACAACTGAAAACTATTCTCACAAGCTTCTGACCACTCGAATCTAACATTCTTCTGAGTTAAGCGAGTCATAGGGGCTGCTATCCTGGAAAAATCCTGCACAAACCGCCTATAATACCCGGCTAAACCCAGAAAACTCCGAATCTCTGTAACAGAAGTAGGTCTAGGCCATTCAGATACTGCCTCAACCTTCTGTGGATCAACCTGAATACCTTCTTTAGACACTACGTGTCCAAGAAAAGAAACACTCTCCATCCAAAAATCACACTTCGAGAATTTAGCATAAAGCTGATGATCTCTCAGTGTCTGTAGTACAATCCTCAAATGATATACGTGCTCTTCCATACTCCTTGAATATACTAGTATATCATCAATGAAGACTACCACAAACTGATCCACATACGGTCTGAATACCCTGTTCATCAGGTCCATAAAAGCTGTTGGTGCGTTAGTCAAACCAAAAGACATCACCAGAAACTCATAATGACCATATCGAGTGCGGAACGCTGTCTTAGGAATATCAGCTTCACTGATCCGCAGCTGATGGTAACCCGACCTCAAGTCAACCTTAGAAAAGAACTGTGCACCCTGTAGCTGATCAAACAAGTCATCTATCCTCGGGAGAGGATACTTGTTCTTCACTGTTACCTTATTCAGCTCTCTGTAGTCAATGCACAGTCTCAGGGTACCATCCTTCTTCTTCACAAACAGGACTGGTGCACCCCAAGGAGAAACACTAGGTCTGATAAAACCTTTATCCAACAACTCTTGCAACTGCTCCTTCAATTCTCTCAACTCTGCAGGAGCCATACGATAGGGTGGAATAGATATAGGAGTAGTACCTGGAACCACATCTATACAGAACTCAATCTCTCTGTGAGGTGGTAAACCTGACAACTCCTCGGGAAAAACATCAGGAAACTCACAAGCAACTGGAACATCTGTGAGTGACAACTTCTCCACTAAAGTATCCCTGACCAATGCCAAATATCCCTGACAACCTTTCCTCAACAACTTCCTAGCTGTAATAGCAGAAATAAGATTCTGAGGTGCTGAACTCCTATCACCCACAAACTTAAATTCTACTTCGTCAGGAATTCTGAAAGTCACCTCCTTATTCCTGCAATCTACCACGGCAAAGTGCTGAGATAACCAATCCATTCCCAAAATAACATCAAACTCCATCACATCCAACAAAATCAAATCAACGGGTAATTCTCTATCTCCCACGAGAACTGGACAACCAGAAAGAACAATATCAGTGTCCAAGGAATCGCTCAGAGGAGTGGCAACAGACAAAGGAAAAGCCATCCTTGAAGCTTGCCAACAAGATTTAGAAGCAAAAACAGGAGAAACAAACAAATGCGTGGCACTCGGATCAAACAAAACCCAAGCATCTAGGTAACAAACAGAAACAATACCTACCACGACTGCATTAGATGCCTGAGCATCCTGCTGAGTGAGATGAAAGACTTTGGCCTGACCTCGACCTCCCTGCTGACTGGTAGAAGCCTGGCCAACACCTCTAGCACCTCCTCTAGTACCTCTACCACGACTCTGCTGTGGGACAAACTGAGTGGAACTCTGATGCTGAGCTGGTGGTAACTGAAATGGCACGGGTACAGCACTAGCAATCGACTGCTGTGGGAATCGCGGAATCTGCTGCTGCTGATACCCAGAATAAGGACACGATCTAGCAAAATGTCCTGTCTGCCCGCATCTGAAGCATGTCAGTGGTGTCAGATAACACTGTCCCTGATGGACTCTACCACAAGTCTGACAAACACTGGCCGCTGATCCAGAACTACGACCACTGCTACTGCTCGAAGCACCTGACCCAAATCTGAACGATCTACACTGACCTCCACGGCCATGTCTACTGCTCCGATGCACTCGCTGCTGCTGTCTCTGACTCTACTGAGTCGGACCTCGTTGCTGACTACTCGAACCAACATGAAAACTCGAATACGGAGTAGCCTACGATCCACTCGACTGAACTCCCAGTTGGTAGTAATCAGGCATCGCTCCCTGCCTAACTAGTCTCAGCTCAATCTCCTTAGCCAACTCAATCACAGACTCCAGAGTAAGACCTGCTGTAGGCATACCAGCAAAAGTTGAACCCAAACCAGTAACGTAGGTAGTAACTGTAAAATACTGATCTCGCATCAGATCCTCAGCATATCTACCCAGACGAAGAAACTCTCGGGTATACTCCTCTACAAATCGATCTCCACGAGAAATACTGGTCAATCAGAGACGATAGCTTAAACGAAGAGGCTCTGGATAAAATCTCCTCATGAATCGCTCTTGAAACTGAGCCCACGTCATCGTCATCATATAGGGCTGGATCATCTGAATGAACCAATCTAGAGCTGGTCCCTCGATAGATAACTCAACGATCATGATCCGCTGGTACTCGGTATGAGCAGTCCGAGTCCTAGTCTCAATCGCATGCAGAAAATCTAATGGATCAGAAGTACTATCAAAAGCAATCCTGCCAACTCTGGCATAGAACAAAGCTGCCTCAGGGTCAGACATACCCTGCTGATAGGCAGGCTGAACAACTGGAGGAACAGGAACATCAAACTCAGGCTCTACAAGCTCCTCGTCCTGTAACTTTCTCTGCCTACGACGACCTGCCGCTCCTCGAGGTCTACCTCTGCCACGACCTCTACGTCTAACTGGCTGCTCAGGAGGTAAAACCTCATCCTGAAAAGACTCATCATCTTTGGCCTCAATGACCGGTGGAGTGACACGCGCTCGCCTCCTCATTCTGAAAAGACAAACAGAAAGATTCAGACAAAATAGACAACGGAGGAATAACGCTGAAAACAACAGCAAGGAATACTTATCAAGACGTACTCGAACCTAATACACTGCAGTAGTTCAATAGAAAACACAACTCTGAAAACTAGGGCCACAACTCACATAACTAAGCCCAGACACAAAACTCCGCTCTGATACCAACTTTGTCACGACCCAAAACAGGGGCCATGACCGGCGCTAGGGAACGGGAATTCTTTCGAATCCGGAACCCGTAGCAAGCCTAAAAATAAAATAAATCATGCAATAATAACAATAACAGTAATATATATATATGCAGCGGAAATAAAAATCTTAAATATCATAATAACATTTTCATCACTGGATTTGAATCAAATCTCATCACATATATAAAATCTCTTTAATACAAATCCAGTTTCAATATAATACATCTCTTTAAATAAAAATACATGAAATCCAATACTGTAATTCACAACTACTGCAGTGTTTAGATAAAATAAATAAGACTCAAGTAGATAATTTACACAAAGAAGCCGGGGCGGAAGAAATCCAACGTATCGACTTGCTACTGAGGTCTGAAGAAGTTGACTCTCCTGAAAAATAGTCAACGGAGGGGAGTCAAACCTCACTGAGTGAATTACTATAATATATATACATACACACTAAGTGATAATGCATACAGTCAATAGTATGTATAATATGTATATATACAGGCAATTGCACACAGATGCAATAAAATCATTTTATATATTTTCATTAAAAATCATCTTTTATGAAGGATCACATAGAACCCTAGAATATCGCAACCTCAGAAAATAGTGTTAAACAACACTCTAGCCATACAGGCTCACTTATTCCAAATATGTCCACTTAATCCATTTAGACAGTAGACTGGCCCTGAGACACTAAGTCAACCGAGCTCCAGCAGTCTGACTGCCAGTGTGATTGGCCCCGAGACACTTGGTCAACCGAGCTCCAACAATCACACCCAAACAACATCTCACACATATCAATAATCATATCAAATCAATATCCAAAAATAGTTAGTAATATAGCCTAAATACTATAGGCGTACCGGTACGTACTCGGTCCTAGTGCTGCCCACTAGGTAGCACGTTCTATTGATATCCTTCATCATTAATAATGTAAAACATTCATTCACAATAAATGATGCATGAATTTAAATGAAATAGCAATATAAACCATATATATACCGGAAATATACCAAAAGTAAACCAGGTATATTTCGAGTATATATACGTCAAATGCATTCAATCAAATTATAAATTAAGTTGGAAATATATTTAAAAATATTTTAAGTATATTTTATTTACAAAACATGTATATAATTTAATATATACCAAAAATAAACCAAAAATATACTTAATATAAACTTAAGAAATAATCAAATTATTTATGCATATTTAATCAACATAAAACATGCATTTCTAAATCATGCATCCTAAGCATATATATATAGTATAGTAACTCACCTAATCGCTCCTCGAGACAGGTCCGACGGGCCTGGTCCACTAGCCCTCAGTCTCGGCGCAACTAAACAAACAATAAATAATCGACATCAGAATATACCTAACAGAAATCCTAGAATTCAATCTAGAGTATTTAAATACGGAAACAGAATTAGGGTTCGACTGGATATCACGTTTTACGAGAATTCTACCGAAAATCCGGCAAAACCTCCCCTGTAAAATGGACATCTCTCTACTCAAAAGAGTAGAGCCGACCCTGCAAAGAAATACACTTTGAAAAACTACACAAGGCACAATCAAAATCCCACGGTCGGACTCCAAACTACAGTCTACCGACCGGGGTCCATAATCACATAACAATTCCAGAAATACCAAAAATATCCTTACAACATAGAAATTCATTTCATAAGTAGAAATTACATAATTAACCTTTAAACACAGTAAAAACTAATAAAAACTCATTTTATTAGAAAAACCATATATTATATATATAATTGAAAATAATTCACGAAAAATAGTTTTAATTAGTTAAAAATACTAAATAATTTATAGAAATCATTTTTATACCTTAAATAACTATTAAAACCAATTAAATTACATTTTTAGACAATTTAGGGTAAAATTACCAAAATACCCCTATATATATAAATATACTAAAATTCATTCAAAAATTCACCAAAAATCATACAATTATCCAAAAATTAATTTTATCAACATATTTATCAATAATATTAATAATTAAACTCAATTAACCAATTAAATTCAAATAAAAACACATTTAACCCTAATTTCTCAAAATCACATAAACTTCAATAATTCAAAATAAATACTTAGAAATTCATAAAAATTCCAAATAAATTCCTATAATTCATTTCAACACCTAATTTAACCATAAACTCCAATTTCATAATTTAAATAATTAATTTCCGAAAATTAGAAAATAATATTAAAATATTCAAAAATACCCAAAAATCCAAAAAATCTCCAAAAATTCTACAAAAATTCATAAATGTATATTGAGCTACTAGGAACAACATTTGTGAAGGAATTTTTCATGAATCATCCAATTCAAAGCTCAAAAAAATCAAAAACCCTAATAGGCCAAAATTGAAAATTCGAAACCTAAGCAAATCGAAACCATTTTAGCTCAAACCAAAGCTAGAATCACACTCACCGGAGCTCAAGGAGAAGAAAGAGACCGGCGGTGTCGAAAATGGTGGCCGAAAATGGGAGAAACGGCAAAGGGAAGATTTCGGCCAAAAAGGAAAACAGGGGCTGCTAGCGCCGGGGAAGGGAGCTGCTGGCGATGGGGGATGGCTGGGAACGACGGTGGCAAGCCGGGAGGCACACGGACGGTATGTGACCGGAGTTGCAGCGGGAGGGAAGGAAGTCGGGCGCACGGGAGGGAAGAAAGAAGAAGAAGAAGAAAAAGAAAAAGAAAAAGAAAGAAAAGAAAAAGAAAAAAAGAAAAGAAAAAGAAAAAAGAAAAAAGAAAAAAGAAAAAAAATAAAATAAAATAATTAAATAATAACAATAAAATAATTTTAATAATTTAATAATAAATTAATTAATTAAATACAATAAATTAATAAATAAATAATAAAATATTAGGGTAATACAGTAAACCCTAATTAAATAAATATACACACACATAGGCTTTATTTAGTATTTTAAAAATGCGTATGAGTTCATGCAAGTCCGAAAATACATTTAAAATAATTAATAATACATTGTTTACGTGAAAATTTCCCCGAAAATGCAAATCTCGGAAAAATTTTACGTAAAACACTGTAAATAATACACAATATTAAAAATAGGTTTTAAATACATATCAACTCATGAAAATGTCGTAATATATACACAAAAATTATTAACACTGTATATCCCGGTACAGTGTAAAAATATTTTAAAAACACGGGATATTACAATAGTTAAGGAAGATTTGAAGGTGAATCTCAATTTGTCACAAATAAGAAGAGAAAAAATTTTGACAATTGCAAAACTAGAAAATGATTTGAAGGAAGAATTTGGTAGACTTTGGGACTACTTAGCAGAGATTGAAAAGTCCAATCTAGGTTCTACTACAAGCATGAAAGTACAAAGACCACTGCCCACTGAGTTTCTTATGTTTGAAAGGGTGTACATTTCATTTGATTGTCTAAAAAAAGAGCTATTAGGAGGATGTATAAAAGTGTTAGGGCTTGATGGTTATTTTTTAAAGGGGCAAGTGAAGGGTGAGATCCTAACTATTGTTGGTCGTGATGGGAACAATCAAATATTTCCTGTAGCTTGGTTTGTGGTCACATGTGAGAATAAAGTGATATAGACATGGTTTATAGAATTACATGCGAAGGATTTGAACTAGAATAATGGTGAAGGGTGGATTATCATCACAGATCAATAAAAGGTTAATGTCTTATTTAAGGTTTAATTATTTTTATTATTTATCTTAACAAATATTTAGATATAATATTAACATGTTTTTATATTTTTTTTTAAGGATTACTTGATGCATTAAGACTTTGTTGCTAAAAGCCAAGTATAGGTGTTATGCATGACACCTTTGTGCAAATTGGAGGAAGAAAAATAAAGGCATTGATTTGCATAAGCAATTTTAGAAGTGCGTGAAGTCCACTAATATTTTAGATTTTGAAGAGAATATGCAAGAAATGAAGAGGTTGTCACCCTAAGAATTTAGAGACATGTTAAACACTCATCTAGTGAGTGGTGCCGAGCTGACTTCAATATATAGGTGAAACGTGACATTGTTGACAATAATTTAATTGAAGCATTTAATGGTAAGATAGTTGAGCATAAGACCAAGAACATTTATACAATATTGGAGGGCATTAGGAAGTTAGTTATAGCTAGACTTAGAGATAATAAAATACTTTGTAAGAAATGGATTTGTGACTTTAGGCCGAGGATTAGGAAAAAATTATTTGATAATTGCTTAGAAAGCACCCAATGTCATACGATGTGGAATGGAGAAAATGGGTTTGAGGTTGAGGACAAAGGGGATATATATGTGGTTGATCTGAAAAATAAAACTTGTGTTTGTTAAGGTTGGGATTTAATTGGCATTCTATGCCATTATGCTATGTGTGCAATACATCATATTGAGAAAAATTTAAAGGATTATGTGCATAAATGGTACATAAAAGATAAATATAAAAAAGCTTATGGACATATGATGGGAGCCATGAATAGCAAGAAGTTTTGGGGTTAGAAGTGAAGTTGACCTACCTCAACCTCCACTAAACATAAGAATACCTGGTAGACCTATAAAAAAACAAAAGAAGAGAGGAAGGTAAGCTGCAAAGTGGTCATAAATATCAAGGAAAGGTAGACAGATGACTTACCAAGTCTGCTACCAAACAAGACACAATAAAAAAAAATGCTCGTCTTTAAAGAATGGCAATCAAGGAGATTCAAGACCACAAGGAGATTCAGGACCATCTTATACAACTGAAATAACCCAACCAAATGTTGACATATCCTAAAATAGACCTAACACAGCCCCCACCTAATTTTAATAGAAGAAAACATGTAAATATTAATTTTCTTTAAACTTTCATTACTTTCCTTGTGAACTTATTTTCCATAGACTATTTTAATTTTTATTGGAATTCAATATCTTGTCTTGGTTAGGTTGTTAGTAATAAGTCCACTAATATGGAACCAAGTGCATTAACAAATACAATGCTAATATTTACAAATCAGGTATGCAGTATTTATGAAAGCAAAATTATGTTTTAGTTTAGGGTAGGACTAATTTGTTGCAAATTATTTATATTCAGGATATTAGACCATCTTGTGCACCTATCTTCTTCACCTTTAGTACTATAAGCTACAGAAAGAGTACCCTCTGGTAGTCCATGTTTACCAAATGACAAATTTTCTGTTCATTATGCTAAAAAAAGAAAACTCACATATGCTAAAGCTTGTTGTGGATTAGCTAGTCAGCCTCAACATAGAATGAGGACTTAAACAACTCTTGGATTTGTTACTCAGCCTTCACATATTAGTTGTAGGTAACGCTTAACTTGTGCGTAATTGATAAATTAATCAATTATTTAATTTAATGTATGTATTTTTTTCCTAATATTCAGGCTAAGAGACAGAAAAATATGAAGAAAAAAGAGAAAATGAGATCAATATCCACTGTGATACAAGGAATAGAGCAGTTGTTGCTGGCTAAGATGAGCTTCCAACACAAAAGCTAATTTCAAGGTAGAACACCTAAGTCTACAATATAGGTGGCTATTAACTAAATTTTGTCGATTATTATCTAAAATTCACTAAGTTAATGATACTTGGAGTGGAGCAACATCATATTATGTCCAAGATTATAAAACTTGATTTTTAATTACTCTTTTATTTAAGATTCTTTAGTATTTTGGCAGACATGTTAAAGACTTAGAATTTAGTAGTTGTTTTAGTCATTTGTGCAATTAATATGGTCATTTGATCTTAATATCAAGTTATATACATTATTATTAATCTATGTTATATTAATCATTTGTCCAACTCATTTGTGAATCTTATGTTACTATTTTACTTACTATTGGTTGTTTAGGAACCACTGAAAACAACATTTTGATGCTACTTCAGGCAGCAACTATCCATTTTTTAGGTTTATATTAAAAACAAATTGTTTGGGTTTTATACAATTTTCAGCTATCCATTAGTAGCATTTTGCTATTAAAAGAGGTAACAACTGAACTATTGTTTTTGTTTTAATTAGTACCGGCTGCATCGAATTTTTTCAATAATTCATTATGTTCATTATATTTAATAATCATCAAATTTTATTTTATACATACATCAGATATGGCAAAATCATGATCACCACCAACAACAGACATATACAGCGCTCTATCAATAAAATAAGAAAAAACCATAATCCTATTTCATTGTGGTTGGCTCATAATAAACCTTAAGTTCAATACACCGAAACCATGAACTATAATCAACCTACTATAGTTTATAACATACAAAATCAAAAAGTTCCATTACAAACATGATCGACAGTTCATGGGTCCACTACAACCAAGAAAAAGCACAAACTACCAACACCATATAATCACAAATATCAACAAAATCACAATCACCCATAAACGCTTCTCTCTAGCTTTACTTCTCTGTAACTGCATTTCGAGCTTCAATTTGCTAGTCAATAAATAGCGAATTATACTACTTAATCTATCACCTATATGAAACTCAAACCACTCAAATGTCTTATTGCAAGATAAGTCCTCATAAGACCAAAATCTCCTTCCCGGATTT